>JARKIC010001702.1:0-101267 GCA_029378375.1 Mycena olivaceomarginata
TTGCCAATTCAATTCCTGCAATATGACAGAAAATCCGCAGGGCACGACTATTTTAGAGAAGGCGAATATAAAGAAGCCGCAGTGATGTACAACTTTGCGGTTGAGCTCAACGGCACACAGCCAGTGTATATGTCCAACCTTGCTGCCACTTATCTGAAACTTCAAGAGTATGTTCGGTCTTCGCATTGAAAGAAAGTGCATCCGTAAACATTCTGACTGACGGTACAACCAGTTATGATTTGGCTGAGAGGGCTGCGTATGCGGCCCTGCTTCACGACCCCCGAATGACCAAAGCTCGTTTTCGGCGCGGGCTGGCTCGCAAGGCGACCAAGCAGTTCAGAGCAGCAGCGACAGGTAGACTTTTTTATTATCCCGCCTTCATCATATTCATCCCTTGTAGATTTTGTAACCATTTTGAAGGAAGATCCAAACTGTGCTGAGGCGAAATCTGAGCTCGCTGCTCTGCACGAACGAATCGATAACGGGGAGCACGATGAATCTAACATATGGCAGGAGTGGGACGAGCCTACGCCGGACGCGCGCCCCCAGGCCCTCCTTCCGCTGCAGCCCCTTTCAGAATCAGAATCAGAATCAGAAGACCGTCCAGCAAGTCCCGACTCAGAGAGCGAGCCTGAGAACCTGGAAAGACCACGTAGGCAACGGAAATCCCCTGCAAGCACCACAACCGCAAGCCCCTCGGCTGCGCGAAGGGGAAAAGCTGTGTGTACTCTCACGCGCCAGACGCCAGAAAGCTTCCCCGATACCGAGTAAGTCCTATTGTAATTATTCCCTCTGCTATGGCTGATGAATTAACGCTAGAGGGCGAAACGTTTGCCTCTATTTTCTTATGGGATCTTGTAAATTCGGGGGAACGGTGTCTCTACTCCCATGATAAAGCGAATCTCTCGCCCCTCGACGTGGACGGCATGCTCGCAGTCAGCGACATCAGCAATATCCTTATTCTTCGCAATGAACTGGAGATACGCCACCGTCGATACTTCACCAAGTATATGGGCAAGGGCCCTCTTGCACCCGAACCCCTTCTCTCCCTGCGACGCGCTCGCGAAGAAACCCAAGCGAAAAAAGCGAAAGAGGCCTACGCAGCGGGATTAGTGGATATGTTTGATTTATTGAACGTGTCTCTACCTGAACCGTTCATCATTCACCTCACGCTCAACAAATCCACCGACGTACCTGGGGCCGCCCTTTCTGGGCTCCGGGAATGCATAGACGTCTCGAGGGCAAAAACCACAAAGAAGGCGCTCTCCCTGCTCTCCGCCCCGGATATGCGCGGCGTCTTCATCACCGACGCCGGCATAACCCAACGGAAGAATGCGGACCTCCTCGCCAAGATCGTCGCGTACGCTCGGGGCGGCGGAACCGTCGTCATCGGCGGGTCCTTCAAGCTGCTCGAGGGCAGGAGACAGGCGGATCTCACGGCCGCGCAGCTCGAAGCCTTCTTTCAGAAGGGCTGGGGCCTCCCCTGGAAGCTGGGCTCGCAACGCCCCCGCAAGACATTCGCGCGGAACCACCACACAGCTTTGCAGGCGCCGATACCTCTGCCCGAGTCGCTCACCCTGAACGCCCTGCATTTGCAGGGCGTGCGAGCGGACGCAGCGCTCTACTTGCCGACCGGGCACTCGCAGCTGGATTCCGCAAAGTTCCGTGCTAGCGAGCTCGTTGAGACGCCGGTCGTGGTGGCCGAGTTCGGTAAAGGGCGCTTGTGCTTCATCAGCGAATCAGTTGCAGAGAAGCCGACCATGGATGTGCTCCTCGCGATGTTGGAATCTCGCGTTAAATAATCTTGCATCCATTTAAATTACAGTCATGGAATTGTCGACTACTAACCTACATTTACTTTCTTGGCCTAACAACAATATTCCTCGTACCTACTTATCAGCGATCGAAATACTAGCTTACGCTTACTTTCTTGATTCACAGCATTACATACCTGTACCGACTAGTACTAGCCACAACCTACACTTACCTGTCTTAGCCTAACAACAATATTCCTTGTACATATTTCCGGTCGAATACTAACCTACCCTTACTTTCCTGATTTACAGCACTCCCCGTATCGACTAGCCACTCATTGAGATCATTACCTTTAACGGTAACCGCGTTCCCATAAATGGCAAGAACACGAAAGCCCGGCGAACTGGGCAAACTGTCTGTGACTATTAATTACTGGAACAAAAACTACTTCTCTTCGTGATTATAACCGTCTTTTCTTCTTCAGCAACGACCCTTGAACTCCCAAATACCATAGAAGAATTTCGAAGTCGAATGTCATTCAAAATCAGACAGGCGGATCAGGTAAGTTCTCATTCTATTGCCAGTAAGAATCCGTTGAACTTCCCAGATTATGTGCGAAAGATCGGAATATTTGGGATAAATAGCGTCGGCGTCCAAGGCAGACGGGCTGCGTGGACCAAGAAATCTATCTATGCGCTCTAAGTATCAGTAACACGATAGAGTCGTCTTTCACGTCTTTCGGATCTTGGACCAAAATCTGATCCAAAGTAAAATATGTTTTAACCGAAAGCTAATACACTCTTATGCACCATGATCAAAGAATCAAAGATGCGAAGTAACCAAAGATCCTCAAAGATCTCCGTTCAAAGATGAAGATGCTTCCGCCAAGACAAAGAAGATGCTAAATGTGAGAGGGAAGTGAGAGGCGGGATGAGCTGGAGGGAAGTGGGGTGTGCGGGAGGTCTTTCCGGCGCTCCCGGAGAAGGGGAGAAAGGTCGAATCGGGCAGGAAGTCGGAAGCGGCTACCAGGACCAGTACGCAGCGCGAAGTGGGTCGGTCTGAGAAGAGGAGACCAAAACAGCGCGAGCGTGAAGTGCCTAAGAAGTGGATGGGCGGGCGGCTCAAAAAATGAGTTGAGAGAGCAAGGATTTGAGGAAACGAGACCGGGGACGAGACTCATATGGAAGTACAGTACGCGACGAGGACGAATGATGGCAAATCAATGATTCGGTACATCCCGTAATCTAATCCTCCTTATCTCCAGTTGAAAACGAGGATGCACGGCGTAACGTCCCCTCCCGACCAAACGAGGTCTACCACAAAGGATGCGCTACAGTGTCATGACTGTACTGGAGGCGCCGGTGATGGTCCGCTACTCGTTGGCGTTGTGTGGTATAGAGATGCTGGAGTGCGGGATAGAGCAGAGTCCACTCGGGTGTATCACGATGATCACAGAGATGCGGGAGTCTGGCAGATATCTAATGCGAAAGGCTGGTATATATCAGTCTGATATTCCGTGGCAGATCTCTCGTTGGAAGGCTGATATGTCAATCCTCCAGTATATAGTGGCGGAACTTTTGCACGGAGAACAGAGCCTGAAAGCCGACAGAGCCTTTCTTGAACAGGACCTTTCTTTGCTCTTACCTCTCTCTAGTTCCGCCCATTCACTGGCTAGAATATGGGTCTTTCTTTCTTTTTCAATTCGCAGGACGTTATTCCCAATCGTGCGAACATCCTAACATCTTCACCCGAAGCTTTCTTGACTTACCTCAAATGCCTAGTAACTCAATTCACCCTTCATCCCGGGGAAGGATCTCAAGCACATCGGGATACTCTCATTGGGGTCTTCATGTTCTTGCAAATCTTCGGAGGACACATAGGAATGCCTTTAATTCTTTTGACGACTGCATTCTCGAAGAAGATCCAAAAGAATCCAATGTTCAATAATTTTTGCCTGATCTGGTTCATCTATTCGACGTCGTTTACACTCGTGTAAGTTGAGGCTCATACTGATCAGTGTCGAGACTGACTTGGTCAGTCTTTATGCTGGGAAGCAAATAGGTCCAGAACCGCCTATAGAGCTCTGTGTAATCCAAGCAGCATTCATTTACGGAACTCCCGTGATGTAAGTACATTATGTTGTCCTTTTTATCACTAACCAAAGCTATCCGAGGGCTTCAATGGGGGGATTGGCATTCGTCCTACATGTCTGTGCCATTCTACGCCTTCTGTGATACCGGTCTCATTATATGCCTCAGCTTTGGCTCTCCCTGCAGACAGGAAAAGGAGTTCTCAGCCGAGCAGCCGGAGGATGGCGTTTCATGCTGGTAATGTGGTTCGGCTTAAGTAAGTCCGTTGGAAATGTTGACCGTCCCTGTAAGCTTCTAGGCAGTCCGTATATCCTGTTTCTCGGCTTTTCCATTGCCATGGTTGTTCTTGGGTCACTGAATGAAGCCACCGTGTCTCGGTCGCGGTATCTCTTCTACTGCACCATCAATCTCAGTGTTGTGTACACCGTCAAAATTTCCCTCCGATTTCCGTAAAACTTACTTCTCTCTCTTCAGCAATATAATTCCAGGTACAACCTTAGTCCTGATGCTTGGGGTTATAGTCTTCGAAGGTATTATCCTTTCTTTCGTCTCATTTCGCTTTCACACATGGATATGTATATCAGTCCTCACTGCGATCGAGCTTTATCGTCGCCAAAAGGCCTTCAAAAATCTGGGACGTACTAGCCACCACACTGGACCTCCACTGCATCTCTTTATTCGGGTCGGAATATTCAGCTTGTACTCCGCGCTCGCCTTGGCGTAAGTCTTGGTTCAGCCCGCGGCAATATCGATTTTAATGGATGAATGATTGATGTAGTGGTTGCGTTGCCTTTTGGGCAGAATCAGGAGCCGATTTTCCGTACTTCGTGCAAGCATCTTGTAAGTCGACCAATATTCCAACGTTGGGAGCTGATATTCAATTTCGCTTTTGGCGACAGATCCCACTGCGGCGTTCATAATCTTTGGCACGCAAGAGGTGGGTGCTGTGCAGTCGTGTTTCCCAGTATCGGTCTCGAAATGTCGTCTAACCATCTCTTGCCTTGCAGGATTATCTGCGTGCATGGGGAATCACTGCTGCAATAGAATTCATATCTCGCCCATGCCGACGCCGTTCCATGCCCAAGGGGGCCTCCATGCGTTGGGAGACAGTACATCCGACCGGTGGTCCGCCGCACCAGGCCCAGGCCACGAATACTATCGGGGTACCGCCGGCGGCGAGTCCCGAGAAGAACTCGGACACTGGCAGGATCTTCGAGAAGAGCGGGACGCTTTCGGAGAAGGACACGCAGATGTTTGAGGAACTGTATAGTAACATGGTTCACACATGTTAGCTTACTGCTTGCTTTAAGTTGCTTACCCATGTGCCCGGCTTGAGTTGCCATCGGACACACTTGTGTTTTTATTTTGTATTACGCAGACTTCCATCTGTCGCCGGCAGGTCCCTTGAACTGGGCGGGCTCTTTCTCGTTTGATCACTAAGACGTCTCAAGAGGACTGCGTTGGAATATGCGAGCCAGTTATTCCTAAACCAAGGTGAGAACAACAGCGAAAGGCCGGATGTGAGTTGAAGGACAAAAATATGAGACAAATCGCAAAGTACATTCAACAATCAAGTCGGCGAGGTAAATCCGTGGAGTTCTCGAGCTCTGTGTGGCGAGGCGGAGACAAGGATGTAGAGTTGATGTGGAGTCCTGAGGTTTCCTCGCGACCATAGACGGACAAAGCGTGACGGCGGTGATGAGCTTGCGCGCGTGTTCAATATTATACTCGGAGTGTGTGATATTATCATATTGTATATAGCAAAAATCAGGATACTAGCCTTGTGACAGCAAGGAAGCATGCTCTGCCGCTGTTGAAAAGACGGCAGACATCGAGCCAGTAGTGAGCACTGAGACCGCTTACCTCCCTGATGGCAGTGCCAGTGAAGAAATCAGTGGGGATGCCTGGGAATTGCTGCTGAAAAACAACCTGCTGAATCACCATGGGGCTCGCCAAGGCACCAAGAACGGTGTTTTGAGTGTTGCCGTCTTTGGTTCCGAAACGAAATGAAAACCAACCACGTTACCACGTGATATCTTCAACTTCCAAGTTGAGAATGGGTAGAATTAGACTCGGCACCAGCTCTACGTTGAGCAACAAGACCTAGGAGTAGTATAGAACTTATTTGGAGTGATCCGGATGTAAATTGAGGAAGAAAAAAAAAACAACGTAACGGTTGCTCGAACGTAGAGACTGGGAGAATGTAGTCGAGAAACGCGCATCAAAGTTGTACGTAACTTAATCAATCCGACTTAGAAAAATTTCGACGACCTTCAACACCGACTTTTCTCGCTCCGCGTCTGGCCAGAATCTGTAGAGTACAAAACATTCTAATACTTCCGAAGGTATGTCCTCTGCAAAAATATCCGCAAAAATCACGCTACCCAGCCCACAGGCACGAGATATAGCTAAAATAGTGTCATTCACCAATACCGAAGTCAAATGTGCCTCTGCGCCATTGCAATCGCAGCTTCCACAACGATGTCCAGAACCACGTCGCGCCCCTGCATGACATTGCTGAAAAATCATTTTTGAAACTCGTATGGGGTCTTTCCTAGCCGAATTCTGGAGCTGGTAACCATCGCGGGTATGTCGACCTCCTCTGGCTTGTAAATTTTGACCTTGGAAGCCAGCAGTTTCGGTGCCGCAGGCTTGGATGCAGCCACAATAGTGGCGGTCAGAGTAGACGATTCTGGGTGATTCTCGCGTTGATTCTGATGACGATTCCGGACTCGATTCTGGCATTTATTGATCGTGGGAATTGTGTGAGAATCGTTCAGAATCGGCGGTAAAATTAAATTAGAGTCAGAATCGCCTTTGAGAATCGTTGTAGAAGCGCCTCCGGAGGCGCTTCTACACGATTCTTCAACGATTCTCGAGACGATTCTGAATTATGACGATTTTCCCACGATAAATGAATTCCAGAATCGAGTCCAGAATCGTCGTCAGAATCGCGTATTTAAATCTTACTCTGACCGCCACTAATAGTGACGGTCAGAGTAGATTTTAAATAGGCGATTCTGACGACGATTCTCGACACGATTCTGGAATTTATTTATCGTGGGAGAATTGTCGTAATTCAGAATCGTCTCGAGAATCGTTGTAGAATCGCCTCCAGAGGAGCTTCTACAACGATTCTGGAGGCGATTCTGACTGTAAATTAATTAAAAGCCGATTCTGAGCGATTCTCACACGATTCTGATGGGAAAAAGAATTCCAGAATCGTCGTCAGAATCGAGGCGAGAATCGCCCAGAATCGTCTACTCTGACCGTACCTAATGGCGAAGAGCCGTTATGGTACTCAAGTCGGACTGGACGTGTTTTCACGTGCTTTGAAAGCCGGAGACCGTGAGAAGTGTCCGGTGAAGCTTTTGAGCACTTCAGATGGTCGGTAGCGCAGGCGGGAGGGGAGATAAGAAAAGATGTGTTGGGCGAGTAGACAAAAATCTCTAAGTCAGATTGATCAAGTTACGTACAACTTTGATGCGACTTTTCTTGACTAAATTGTCCCAGTCTCTATGTTCGAGTAACTCCTTGCGCATTTTTTTTTTCTCCCTCAATTTTGCTCTGATTGACTCAATTTAAATTGCAGACCACTACTAGGATTAGTTACTCAACATAGAGCTGGTTACGAGTCTAGGGTAGAATCGGGATACCGCCCAGAAGACTAAGATTTCTAACGAGAATGCATTACAGAGGATTGGTATGTCACAGCCTGGTTTGCAGAGCATGTCTGGAAATCATGGTGTACATATGTCCAAGGTCCGAGTAGATAAATTGGTATGTGCAGCCTGGTTGCGGAGCATATAAAAACTAGGGTTTCTGCTGGCACACAGGCCGGCTTTCCAGTAATAGCCTAGTATCGGCTAGTATCCCATAGTTGTGGTGCAGAGCTGTTAAGTGTCCGACACAGTGACACTGATGTCCTAGTGCTGCAAATTAATATACTTCATTGCAATGCTACAATGTGCAGGCAACATTAGAACAATATTTAACCGATTACAACTCACCGCGTGACTTGCAGCCAAATGCATTAACTCAACCTATCAGCTGCAAGCCACTTAGAAATTACAGCCTTATAACTGCTTCCAACTGTTGAATCCAATCCAACTGGCCTAGGATTTTTCCGATAGCCTTACTATACTGTCTGACAGCCTACCAGTTAGCTCACCGGTGAGATCGGGGAGAAAGTTGTTGTGAGCCATTTCGGAGAGACGGAAAGGTAAAAGAACAAGACCCTGACTAAAGAAAAGAGTTTAACCAGGCGACAAAAATGATCCGACCCAGGTTCGAACTGAGGACCGCCTGTGAACATCACGTGACGCACGCAGATGTTAGACAGAAGTGATAACCAACTACACCATCGGACCGATGGAAATTAAGCCCACAGCGTCACTCTATGGCATCGGGATCGATGGGGGCGACCTTGAGTCGGCACTGTCGTTTACCACCAACTCTGAAAACAACTCGAGCTTACCTGTAGGCCGTTGCATTGAAGGGTTTGCCGGATAACTTCACCGTGGAATCCCATGCCCGATTTACCCAGTGATCCAAGGCCTCAAGCAAGCCCCAGGCTCAGAGAATCAAAGTTTTGCGGCGAGACGAAAACTCCAAGAAGACTCTGGTTCTCGATTCACTAGCGCTGGAACTGGTGTGCAATACACAGCATCGCAAGGCACTGGCTCCCTTCAACAACTTTCTCGCAACGGCTCGGCGATCTGTCCAGTACCAATCGTCACAGAAGGCCAGTGCACCGAACCGACGACACTCTTATACCAGTGCACGACATGTAAATACTATCAACAGCATCCGGCGCCGCGGTAGTGAGACCTGCCATTCCCGCCCACCTCCTGTCGATCGCGTTCGTCTCAGACTTTGCGCTTATATACACCGCTATAACTCGACGATGATCTCCAAAGAACGCGTTTCCACCCGACGTCAACAACCACCAACTTCCACCGGTGTCGTCGATATGCGCATCCCTGTATGCCCAGTGATACATTCTTGGGCTGCGGAACTTAAAGAACTGAATCCGCGGAACGAGGCGCGGATCCAAAAGCGCGATCTAAATGAAACCTCCGCCCTGCTTAAAGCTCGCAGTCTCTTCCGCCGTTTGTCTCTCTCTCGCTCCCATCCCACCATGTCCAACGAAACCTCGCCTTTCTTGACTGCCGACACGCTCGCGTATGTCCATTTATCCCGCAACACTTCTCGGTGCTGACTGCGCATCCGCAGGCCGCTCTCCATCGGGAGCTCGCTCAACCTCGTGCTCTTCACCCTCGAAGTCGTGCAGGCGACCCAATACTTTCGGAGCAGCGCCCGGCCGCGCGACAGCGTCTTCCTCAAGCTTGTGGTCTCCGCCAACCTGCTCGCGGACCTCGTGGGCACCGCCGCTGCTGCGC
This sequence comes from Mycena olivaceomarginata, assembly GCA_029378375.1. Classification (NCBI taxonomy): domain Eukaryota; kingdom Fungi; phylum Basidiomycota; class Agaricomycetes; order Agaricales; family Mycenaceae; genus Mycena; species Mycena olivaceomarginata. The sequence goes on from JARKIC010001702.1 coordinate 9,248, forward strand.
GACGAGCTACCTCTACACTACAACCTATTGGGTGCGCACTCCTCTCTTGACGGCGAGTGTCTGTTGATTATTTTGTTCAACAGGGCGACGTGGAGGCCATCAAGGAGCCGTACTGGCCCCTCATAGTTGTGGTCTTTGCGGGTGGCGTGGCTTTGGCGGTTGTCTCAGTTCTTTATGATCGGCCGGTACTGGCAGATGTGCGTGTGCACTGCAGTCGAGGGCGATACAAGATTGCTTACTTTCCGCAGGTCGAGACATCATTTTGTTTTTTGCGCTGTTGCTTATCACCCTCCTCGGCGCTGTGCGTTTCCTCCGCCTTACACGAACCGAAACTAACCCAAAAGCTCGCAGGCGACCGGAATTTTTTGGAAGCGGGGTTCTGATGGCGTTGTCTTTGAACGTCCAGAGCAACCCGATGTGGCTTGTCTTCATGTTGTGAGTCGGTCATTGGCAACGTCTCGGCGCGGCTTACATTCGCTCCAGTTTGGCCCTTATAGCGTCTGTGGTTGGCACGGTCTTGGTATCTCCCCTCCTGTTCTGGCAGCTCTCCAAGCGAAACGACACTAGCGGCAAGTATATCCTCGGCACGTTGGTCGAGACTGGAACTCCCACTGCGGTCGTGACCATTATAACTTGCTTCACCTTGGCATTCAGACCGACTCGCGAAACCATGGGTGAGCCTCCAATCCTTCAAGCGTCTGCTCGTCTCACCATCGCTTTCTCCATAGTCTGGGTTCCGTTTGCCTTCATTCTGGCCCGGGTGTATTCTTGCACCACATTGTTCGTGCTCAACAGGCGCCCCACACCCGCCAGTGCTCTGGCCAACATCCCTTGACGTCCCCGGTGCAGGCCCGTGTGCGTATCCACTTCGGCTCCTGCCTGCCAGTGACACTGACTCACCTCAGCCAAACGTCCTGTCGGCATGATGGTGTTCAACAAGCCCGTACGCTGTCCCGCCCTCTCCCCCCGGGTTCTGTTCACTTAACACTCTCTGCAGCCGGTAACTGTCATGGACGACGCCGACGCGTTCCGGATCTCCAGGAAGAAGATCGAGATCGACTCGGACTCGTCCTCGGATGTGAGCCGGAACCTGAACGAGGAGCTGGCGGACATGGAGGACGACGACGAGGAGGTGGCCGGCTCGCGGAAGGAGTCGTTCGCGTCCTCGCGGCGGGCGTCGATCTCGTCCATCCGTGATCAATTCGAGGGTCAGATCAGACTCGCCGTCGGAATATTGCGGGAGCCCCGAGTATTGCGCGAGCCCCGAGCCCGAACCGCAGAGCCCGCGCGTTCCGTGGGGCAGCTCCCCGAATAGCCCACTTCCCTTTGGCTCGCTGGCTTAAGTCGATTTTTCTTCCAAATAATGTGAAGCCACCATGTTTTTTTTTTCCGGTTTCCACTTCTTTCGTCGTCGAATACACAAATTTCCAAATTAGACGACGAGTGGTTTGATGCCAAAATGATCCAATCATATATTTTCTTTCCTGCGCTCATGGCATCTTCCTCTGCATCCTCGTCTTCCTCGCAATCTGGCTCTCCTGAGCCTGAAATTCGTCCCGCAAAATCCAGCAAATCCAAAGCCGCAGAAAAAGCGCAAAAAAGCGCCGCACCACAAAAAGGCAGAAATGAGGGTACCGACCCGCACTGGGCATACACACCGCCCAGCAAATCCGTACGCCTCGAAGAGTCTGCGGACATGGGCGAATTTGACTGGGACGCGCTCAACGCCAACCCAGACCTCGAGCTGTGGCTCGTGCGCATCCCCGACGGCGTGCGTGCTCTTGCGCAACCCGTTTACAAACTATAAATTTACACGCGGCCGCAGGTGAAGCCAAAGTACCTCGAAACGGCGCAGCTGGAGTTCCCCTCTGGCGCGAAGCGGGATAGCGCGAAGAGCGCGAAGCTGGGGATGCTGCAGCGGAAGCATATCGGGTACGATATCTGGTCCGTGGGCGACGACGAACCGGAAGAGCTCCCCGTCGCGGGCGAGGAAATCAAGGGCCTCTCGTGTCTGTTGCCGCGGAAAAGCAAGAAGGGGAAGCTGTATGCTGGTGAGTATAATTTTTCCTTACAGATTCCTTCTAACGCGTTCGCTACTCTAGCACCGACACCTATTGCTCGGACAATCGTTATGGCCGCGCAGCCAGTAAAACCGACGCCCGATCCTTCAGCGGCCACGTCCTCGCCGAAACGCGCGTCCTGTGTACAAGAACCCGCCGCGAGAATCGCATCCGACAGGAATTACTGACCCATAAATTCACGCCTTACGGTGCTGCCGACGCCGACGCCGAGGAGGGGCCCGCTCGTGCTACCACTCCAATGGAGGTCGACGCGGAAGTGCTCGTCCCCGAGACTCCAGAACCCGCCGCAAAATCCAAAAAGGGTGGGAAAAAGGAAAAGGAAAAGGACAAGGGGGACGACAAGAAGTCGAAAGGGAAGAAGCGCAAGGGCGAGGAGGGCGAGTCGCCCAAAAAGCCCAAAAAAGCCAAGACTGCTTCGTAGCGTGTCTGGTCCATCACTTCTTTCTCGTGAATTGCAATACTCGAATCGCCGATGGTCCAATGGAGAGTACCTTGGTCGTCCCTCGCGATCCCATGTTAAGATAGCTTCGCATTATTCCGCGATACTACATCGTGCTAATATACAACTGAGACGGGCACCGATAATGATATTGAAGTGATGCAGAGATGATACATGCATGACAAGAAAAACAGATGAATGGGGTCAGGTCAGACTGAGTGAGGATTATCGATTATCTCACATCCATGATATCAATGATAATCATCCATACTTCGTCCTCTCTTCCTCACCCCACATCCATCGCGTCCCCCGCGCTCCTTGCCTTTCCCCTTGTTCGCCCTTCGCTCCACGTCCAAGTCCGGCTGCGCAAGAGTTGTTTGACCCGTGTACGGATCACGATTATGTCACAACAATTGCGGAGCTCACAACCCATTATAACCGCTCGCAACTCTTCCGCAATGGATCCATCGTCTGCAACTACAATCGTTGGGACCGCCTCGGAATGGCGGACGAGTGTCGTTGGTTGTTAATCATACCTCTCCCTGCTACTCTTCGTTTTCTGGACTCGGGGTCTTCGTTCAGGTTTTCTTAGCTGGCGGGCTGCCACCAATGCTCGGATTCATGGTGGGGACTTGATAAAGTGGACAATCTCGATTAATTCAATATGTATGATCATGAGCTCCCAGAGGACGATGCGACGAGGGCTCAGGTACCTAGGTACTTACAGTGATACGCAAAATAAAAGCCTGAGTGTCACTGCATCAGTGCATGTGTCGACGAAATCCTCCAAGTGAATGAAGTCCGACTCCAACGCGTCGGATGCCCGCCATCAACACAAGGTCTGTGCGCATGTCAATTTCTTTGATGGGCTGATGCAAGTTGACCGCGCGTCTCTTCGCTTAACCGCCATCGACCCATCCTCGTTCTCCCTCGCCCTTGCTTCCTCCTGGCTCTCGGACCCATGAACCCGGTGTCCAAGAAATAAAAATGCCTGAAGTCGTTCCCTATCTCGTTGTCAAGCTCGTCTCAAGCTGCCTGGGTCCTCAAGCTGTCCTCGTGCTCCTCTCAATTTGGTTGAAGCTTCAAGCTGTCGTCACTTTCCCGCCCTCAGATCCTGGCAGGCCCTGGCTCCTAAGGTCTCAAGCTCACGGCCCAAGACGTGATCCAAGTTGTTGTCAGCGCAAGTTGTTCGTAATCAAAACCGCAGTCCATAGCTCCCCGTGCCTCTGCCTCCCACGCGTAACATGTCTCTGAGTCCGTGTCCTCCATTATCGCAGTCTCCATCATCACAGTCCGCGCCTCCTGCAGCCACTTCAACTATATCCAAGGCCTCCGCGTCCCCGAGCCGCCCCTTCATGCACGAACTACCGTGACTTTCACCCTTTGCGCATACACCCCCACTCCCGTGTTTGACTCTCCCCTCTAACACGAGTGCTCCTCTGGCGAACTCGACGCCTTTCAGTGTGCTCCACCAAGCAACCGGCGGGGTTTGTTTTATGTGTTGGTTGCGAGAAATGGCAGTGTTCGCTATAGGTGTATGTAATATGTATAATACTTTATAATGCATTTATTTCTCCCCCATTATCGTGTCTGAGTCCCGTAGAGGACGAAAGGGAAGGCGTGCTCACAATCGGCCGCTTCAACAGGCCATATATTCGATCGCAACCTCCACAATGCGGTACAACCTTCAAAATAATTGTGAGCTCGACGATCGTCACACACGCAGACTTTCGAATATCTGCACTTACGATTTTGCTCACAATAATTGTGAAGGTGAGGATTGTGAGGATCCAACCGGTTGTCTTCGCTCGCAAGTTTTTTCCGGATTTGGTGATGGAATCTTCCAGTCGCAATCGTACGGAACCCATCACCTATATGAGTGGTGCTCGACAGTCAAAGCGACTACGACTGACCGTGGTGACACTGACAAAGCAGCTGACAGTAACCAAATCTATGACGGTTATTAAAGAAATCAAAGTCGTGGCAGATTTTCCGCTATTTTCCGTAATTCTACTCGCAAAAACCAAGGCACTCATTTTTTTTACACAGCTGCAAAAGACTGCAAAAGGAGCTCGGTATTCCAATGATATGCCAACGTCTATTTTATGGAAGCCAAGAACTGGAGGACAACACGGCTACTGTTGCATCTCTCCAAATCTTTGCCAACTCTGTCATCGATCTCAAGGGGGAAACGAGATCCACGAGATATCAAATTCCGAAGAGGTTCCGAAGAAGAGCAAGCGAGATGAAGGCGGTGGTTTGGTGGAACCGTACTTGGACGTACCGAGAACAGGTCTTCTAGCCCTCCCAAAGCAACGGAAGTGCCTGAACCAGCACCAGTGCCCCTGCCAACAGAAAAAACTTGCCGCACTTGTACGTTTTAACTTTTCCAATGGAGTGGAAGACCTCGCTTGTGGCATGTGTAACGAAATATTTGCGTAGACAGTAGCGGCCGACCAAATGCCATTTGCTAAATTACGCACAGCTGGGTGATTATAATACATCTTCAGGTGTAGGTGTGGTACAAACGCGATCGCGCAATAGGTACAATTCTTTCGTGATTTCTTTCTAGCCCGAGTCCCAAAACGAAATTAATGGTCCAAAATGTCCACAAAGTCCAGAAAGAAATAGAGCAAATGAGATTACACATAACCTGCTGCTGGAACATACCATTCCGGAGGCGACGGCATGAGCACTGTTGGAGACGATAGCTCGGCCCACTGCAGCTGTGCTGGCAGCGGCAGTTGTGGTTGCGGGTGCCTTGCGGCCGCATCCAAATTATGGCACGCAAGTAAGAGGATGGAAAGCTCATCAATCTCCGAAGTGCCGCTGGTCTGACTGACCGCCTCGGCAATGGCGTCCTTGGTGGTGTTCACGAGCTCCTCGGTGTTGACATTTTGCATGGCAGACGCGTTGGTGTGCATCACCGCAGCCCCGGCGGGCGCCGCCTTACGCACTATGTACGCTGCTGCCCGCGCGACGACGTCCTGGCCTACTGACGCCAACTCGTGGTTCTCTGGCGCGGTGCCGAAGCCGGAATCAGGCACCGCGTCTAGATCATCTAAGCACGCGTGGACGGTCTGTTCCAGGAGGTGTTTCTGTCGGCCAAGCTCCCCGGGGAGCTGCGTCTCCTGCGTCAGACGGTGCGCGAACGGACTCTAGGACCATTTTAACGCGCCCAAAGGTCACGGCGAACGGATTCTCTGGCGAAACAGCGGGTGCAATGTTCAAGAAAAACGTACGCGTCAACATCCCGTCTTGCCCGTCCAGGGTAAACTGCGACACATTAATTTCTGCCGTCGCGGAGGAGATAAGATCATGTATAAATCACCTTCGCGCGCGTCGTGATGTCACAGCTCTCCGCGTTAGGCGGCGGCGTGCCCGACAGGACATCGTCCTTCCACTGCAGCCACGCAGGCAGGTTCGGCGAGCTGTACTGCACGTGCACGTTTTGCCAGCACGCCTGTGGGTCCCAGATGCGCGGCTGCCACTTCCACAACAGGCCTGAATACGCGACGCCCGGCGGGCTGCCTGTAATTTTGCGGTGGAACGGGCGGAAGTCCCACACGCCGTCACCTAGTTTTTTCGCCTCGACCTTCCAGATATGATTCCCCTTGGACTTGGCTTTTTTCCCGTCTTCGTTGAAACTGAGGATTAGGGGCTGGCGCCAAAGATAGTTTCGAACCTGGATCGCAACGGCAGATAAGCATCTCGTCCCACACGGGGGAACTGGGCGAGGGCTACGGACTTTTTTCATGGGGATCTTTTCCTCCGGATAACCTTCCGCTGCCAGCTGCCAGTCGATTAGCTCAAATGAAAAAGATCAGCAAGAGCGCGTGCCTCTTCCAAAAAGGCAGCAGTAAAGGCCTGTATCCGGAACTTGAAGGGGCGGAAATCGGTCGACTCGTCGAGTTTTTGCATCTTCTTGGGCATTAGTTGTTGGTGTATGGGATCCCCTTTGTTGTCCACTGCATCCACTGTAGAAGAAACGAAAGGAGGGAATGAGTCAAAAGCAATAACAGCCAGAAAAGGAATTACGATTAGAACAAATTCGGTTTAGATACTTTATGAACACGCGGTCGACCTCGGCACGGTATTTTTGCGGAATATCGGATCCTGAGATGAGCCCGTCTGGATACTGCAATGCCAGTGTGAGCGACGCAGATATGGAAAAGAAAGGAGAAAATCGTACAGTGCTGTGGATGCTGCCCGAGGGGCTGGCACTATCGTTATCATCTGCGTCGGCGTCGTTATCTTCGTCTTCTTCGTCTAATGCGCCAGCTCCACTCTCCAAATCACCACCAGTCTTGGTGTTCTGCTCCAGTGAATTTTGGTGAGAAAATACGGTCTGCGATTGCGACTCAGATGTAGCCGCAGACTCAGAATCTGAACTTGAGACAGAGGAAAACGTTGACGGCTGCGCGTTCAGCGTTTGGTGCTCAACTGATTCCGAGCCGGAGCTCTGCATCTCGATCTTGAAGGGTTGAATTAATATTCAATTTATGACGGTTTCGGGAACTTCCCGGTCGCACCTCATTTTCTCCTGCGCTATTGCGTCCAGCTTGAATATCCCGATTCACACCCTCTCGATGTAAGGGGTTGGCGAACGGCGTATCTGCGGATGTGTTGCCCTTGGCGTCAAGGCTGCTCGTGGAATCAATGGTAACATTCAGTTAAAACAACTCGCATACTTCAGACTTGAGGATGCCCCATCGAAGTCCACAATTTTCCAGGAAGCAGGGAGACGATGCTGGAAGGCTGCACTTCTTGCAAGAGTAGAAGAGATCGGCAGAAGCTTGGCAGAACGGGGACTGTGGCCAATTTAAGTCAAGATCGCGGATTTGAGAAATTGTCGCGAATCTCACCCGCGTAGAAAACTGACAACTTTTTCGAGCTTGTTGAACCAGGGCTGTGCCCGATTTTCGTCGTCATTCTCGCTGAACCAGTCGGATATACCCGTAAGAAAGACTTTGGCGAAGCGGTCGGCACCGTCTGTATCGAATGACCAATCCAAATTCAGAGAAAGCGACTGGGGCTCAACTTCCCGAATGTCCAGGTCTTCAAGGACGTGCATCAACATAGAACACAACCTTGCAGCGATTTGGCCCGGGGTGCACTCATTCAGCCCTTTCTTTTTGGCCCAGAAACTAGGCAATTCGAGAACACTGCCGACGTATCGCACACAAAGCGCTTTCGTGGATTCCGAAGCTCTTCATGCGTGCCATAAGCACCGACTGGCAGCGCAAAAAAATGATCACGCACCTGACATTGTATTGGTTTAACAGATGATGGAGCGTACAAGTGCCCGCAGATTGCTTTTCCCAGTCCCCCCATTCCTCTGCATTTCGCTTCTCCAAAATATGCGCAATGGTCGTATCCGACAAGTAGGTTGCAGCCAAGGCTTGCCAAAACCCCCATTCTGTGGCTTCGGTACGGTCTTCCAGGCTGGAAACGTAAATCAATGACGACTGGGCATCCCTCATGCACTTGGAACGCAGGAAAAGCTCCCGAAGCCCGGGAAATAATGTGCCGAGATCTACAATGATCATAAATGCCAGGTGCTGGGTTTCCGGCGCCGCGGTACTATAAAAGGATCCCTACGTTAGATATTTCTCTAGAATGGCGGCAGAACGCGCACCGACGGGTATACTTCATAAGTTTCATACAATCCAGCTCCAGCGCGTCGGGAAAACTTCCGCGCATCTCGCACAACACCCGATACCGTTCTTCGCCTGTACCTGAGCCAAAGTAGGCTTTGATGTTGGCGGAGACAAAGTCAGGGCCTACTGTGCCTTTACGGTCGAGGCACCGATCGACGATATTTTCGAGGTAGTGTCCAACCTTCTGGTAGAGCATATCGACCGTTTTTCCCTACTGTAGGGGCAGAAATTGACCAAGAGGTACGGAGAAGGACTTTCCAGTCATGGTGGTGTAGATGGTCCTCCGACTACGATTTCCCTTCCGCCAGCGTCCTGACTCGAAGCCAATCCTGAGCTGCCGTGGGTGCGTAGTAGGGCATGAAAAAACTGCCGGGAAGTAAAGTGGAAGGACAAGGGCTGCCGTAACATGTGCCATGATGCTAAAGCTGTTAACGGCTTTATTTAGCCTGCGATGCTTAAGCTTCTTAGCCACTTACCTTCACCTTCACCTCTGAACCGACGGCTTGTACACCATGTCCGCCTGCCCCAATGGTGGGGGACCATCAATGAACACAGACATCAGCGGCATAGGCGTCCGCTTGTCTTTTATCTGCAAACACTTTTTATGAGTAATTATTTTCTGAAATAGCACCTACAGCTTCTGATATCGTACCTAAGGTTTTTTGGCCGCGCGATCGGGGAGCCTCGAGGAGATTACAGGGTCCTTATTCACGATGCTGTCCACCAATGTAGCCATGGCAGTAACTGCGCTCCTCCTGGGCTTGAAACCGAGCCCAGAGATTAGCTTTCACGAGTACGTCCTGGCACACGATTGAGAATATATCATGACAGACGCACAGTGGATTGGTTGTTTTTTACCTCCTTTTCCTCTCTTGGGTCGCCGTGTTCTTTTCCCTGCGAACACGGACCGAGTTCCCGAACAAAAACGTCCAGATGCTGCATATTGTTTCCATAATCCAGTCCTACGTCGTCTTCGCATTCGCTTTGACGCTGCTCATTACCGCAAAGTCCTTTGGGCGCTCTCTGGAATGTAACGCCAACGCCGTCGTCGTTGTATTCCGCCCATTCTCCGCCCTCAAGTCAGGGCGACCCGTGGCTTGGGTTCTCACCATCCTTGTGATCACAGTGTACACCGGAATCCTCGTCAAGGAGCAGATAAAACACGTCGCCAAAGCCGTGTCGCCGATACGGTTCAGAACCAAAGTACCTGACCCCGAGAAGGATCTCTCTAAGGGAGGAGTTGACCCGGTGTCTAACGCATACAGATGGGGGAGGGACGAGAGTCTCCACCTAGGCTCTGTGAGCATATGACGAATTATTTCTAAGCGCAGAATAACTGACCTTTTCCTCGCCGCGCCCAAGGCCCCGTTACCGTCGCAATATTGCGTGGAGCATGATCGTCGAACTTGTCTTCATCTTAATCCTATGGAGTTTATCAGTTATGAACACCTGAGCTTCTCATCCGTTGGAACCACTTCGCGCCGTCGGATGACCCGCAATCTACGTGGCAGTTTGGGCAGGTATGGAGAGCGACAAGTAGACCGTGTCGTGTCCTGAGAATAGTTCCAGGTGCTCCCTATGTTCCTCGTGGTCCCGCCGATCATCAACATGGTCAATGCATTTCGGGAGCACCAGTTTCGGATGTTGCCATTGAAATAACGCTGCAAAGGTGTAGTCGTTGATTGTGTTGTCGTAGATCACTAAGATGTAAGAATAAATGCATGCTATGTACGGTGTTTGCAAGGGGTTCGAATTTTTTGGAGTCGAGGAGTCCTGAAAACTTGAAGGCCCTTCTTATAGTCCTGAAAAGCATAGACTCAGAGACCGAGTCGTAGCAACAGATTTTGGATTATGTAGAGAAAGCCATTCATTGAAGCAAATCCCAAGCATTCCAAGAAGAATCCAGCAGAAGATGAGCGGAGAAGACAAGCGATGTTTTGTGTGACCACGGTGACCTTCAGCTGTCATCCAGCTCAACGGCCCACCTCAAAATCATGGAAACGATATTGAACTGGCTCAAATAAAGTCCCAGGAGGACGACCCACAAGACAAGACCGCCGTTTCCCCCCTTCAAAATGGCACCAAAAACATGCATATAGGGCATGAACCGCTGCACAACGAAGACTCGGACGAGGACGAGGAGAATCTCGTGGTGGATGACGGGAGCCGGGCGCTGTTGGCCTCTTCCAGGTCGCCCAGGTCGCCCAAGTCTGGCGTGGACGCACAAAAAGAAGGAGGGACCCGTTCGTGCTACCACTCTAATGGAGGTTGACGCGGAAGTGCTTGTCCCCGAGACCCCAGAACCGGTCGCAAAGTTTAGAAAGGATGGTAAAAAGGAAAAGGGGGACGTCAAGAAGTTGGAAAACCCAGGGCGAGGAGGGCGAGTCGCCCAAAAAGCCGAAAAGCAAGGACATGTCTTCATCTGGTGGATTGCACCTCTATTTCTTCGCGCGATGCCTTCGCGATTCCATGCTACGATATTTGCATATTATTCCGCGCTAATGCTAATATACAATTGAGACGGCACTGATAATGATATTGAAGTGATGCAGAGATGATACATGCAAGACAAGAAGAACGGAAAACGATATGGGGTCAGACTGAGGATTATCGATTATCTCACATCCATAAGAGCATTTCCGAGCCCTCATCCCACATCCATCGCGTCCCCGCGTTCCTTGCCTTTCCCCTTGTTCGCCCTTCGCTCTACGTCCAAGTCCGGCTGCGCAAGCAGCATCGCCTGCACCTCCTCGTCCACACCCTCGTACACGCTGCTCTCAGGGAACCCCCACATCAAGCCCGGGACGCTCGGCCTGCTTCTGGTCAAATACGCCCCCGACCGTATCCACCCACTGCCGGCGCGTCTCCACCAGCTGCCTCAACTGATCCGTCACCACCAGCATATTGTCGTCGTCCGGCCCCAGCCCCAGCGCCGCAGGACACGGCGGCGGCGGCGGTGGTACCGCCCCGTTGGCCGCCCCCTCGCCCGGCACGGGCGTCCCCGCCGCGCTTGTCCCGCCCTCCAGCTTCTGTTTCTTCTTCTTCGCAAGCTTGGGCTCGTTCTTCTTCTGCAGCTTCGTGTACGCGGTGGAGATGTTGCGGTCGATCGAGTCGCGCAGCTCGAGGTACTCTTGGTAGCCGAGTCGGTCGCGTGCGATCGCCGTGAGGCGTGCCTTCCGCGCCTTGTTCGTTGCGACGACGGTGCGTAGCTCGCGTTGGGCGTGGCGTAGCGCGGTCGCGATTGGGTCAGTCGACTTTCTCTGTGTAGTCGGGCTACGCGCAACACCATCAGCCATTAGTGAGAGGCAAATGAAGGCAAGACTCACCGGCAAGTCCAGCAGCCCATGGTAGCGCATCGTATCCCGAATACGCGCCTCCAGGTCTGTCACATTCATCTTCTCCTTACGCGCGGCGGCCGCGGCGCTCCCGCCCGGCCGCCCCTCCATCGCGTCCTCCGCCGCCTTGACGCCCTTCCACACCGTCGCGTCCGTCATCGGCAGCAGCGCACTCAGCACGCGCTCCGTCAGCGGGCCGTGTCCCCGCGCCTCCGTCGTCAGGTCGTTCTCCCCCAGCGTCGACGGGTCCCACTTCGGCGCGGGCGGCGCGAACGTATCTGGGGGCGCATCGCGGAGCGTGCCCGCGCCGGGGGGCAGCGTCGCACCGAGCAGCGCGGCGTCCTGCTCCGCCCACACGTCGAGGTAGTGCCGCCCCAGCCGTGGCAAAACGTAGGGCTCGACCTCGTCGCCCGTGTGCTCGAGGAACCCGATGTCCTCCTCGCGGATCGGGCGTAGGTACGGCTCGATGGAGGTGTAGAACGTCGTCACAGGCGTCTGTGTCGGGGGTTTGGCGACGCTGAAGTCCTCCATTACCTCGATGGGCTTGCTGGGGCCGGGTTTCGGGAGCGTGGGTATTGGTGGGCGCATGGGGAGGAGTGAGACGGCAGGAGGGATGGTGAAGTCAGGGCCGGACTGGATAGTGGCATTAGGTTTCAGTTTAACAGAACGGGGCATGGTCAGACCTTGGAGGCGGCACTCTGGGAGGTGGATACGGTGGACTTTTGTGCCTTTGGAGGGTGGGTATGCGGTGCAGGGGGTGTTGCTTTGCGAGGTCTTTGTGTGTCTATGGGATTGTGTTGTCAGAACAGTGAAACTAGTCGAGTTCAAAGGCGAAAAAGACCTTGTTCGTGATCGCTTTCCTCTTCTCGTTTCCGTTTCTTCTTCTTCTTCTTTGACTCCTCACTATTGATAGGACAATAAGAAAATGAGTCAGTCTCACGGATAGTCTAAAACTGACCTGCGGGGATCTAGAGAAGATCTTGCGGACGCGGGGGGCATAGATGATACCGGATGCGATGAGAGGCGGGGCTTGATGACGAGCTTCAGATCCTCCGCATCGGGGACGGGTGTGTCTGCAGAGTGTCGAATGCCGGACAGAAAAACGGGCCAAGTCCACAGAACGAGCAGAACAAGCATCCAAAACCAGCGGTAGATGACAGACCGAGACAAGAAATATAAGCGCGCGCGAAAAGATAGCAAAAGCAAAACACATGATCAGACGCGTCTGCGCAAAATAATAATGAAATAAAAAATACGCACAGTCGCGTTCCCGTTTGACCTTCTCGATGAGCTTCGCCTTGCCCTTCTCGCGCTCCTTCATGCGGCGCATCGACTCCTCGATGGTCTTCAAGTCCTCGCCCGCCTTCTTTGCGCGCTCGAGCGTCTTTGCTTTCAACTGCTTCAGCTCTTCGTGCAGCGACTCAAGCTCCTCCGTCGCGGGCACCTCTTTCGGCGGCCCTTTGAATATCGCGGACCGTATCGGCGACGTGGGTCTGCTGAACGGCGCCAACTTCGACGTCGTCATTTTGCCACCGAGTCCCAGCCACCCAACAGTAACCCCACTACAGGTAAACGAGGGCCCCGAGTCCGATTCTGAAGGTCCTGAAGGCCCGGGATGAGGCCACAGAGCGATAACGACTGCTCGGCGCTTTTTCGCAAAGGGACGGTTTCTGCGCGCTGGGAGACGGCGGGGACGCTTCCAAGGACACCTACGTGCCGCGAGAGCGTGGTTGAGGACGTCCGGAGACGGTGTAGAGAGCCGCTAATGGCGGGAACGCCGGACTCGCGCTCACCCAATCAAGGCGGAGAACAGGTTTGTAATCACGCGATCAGTGGCGGTGTAGCAGAAATCTATTATTTAAGTTACAGGTCAGAAATAATAATATGGATACAGAGTACAGTGTCCTAGGTCACCTTCGTTTTCACCTGCACTCTCGCCCCAAGCAGCGACACAATCTCAAAGCACAAGACAAGCAGCAGCTGCCCGATGAGGTCCATGAGCGCCGAGTGTATAGGTAGCGCATACATGTCCGGGTCAAGCTTGCGTGCCCACAGAAAATTCGTCAACGCACGCGCGATGAGGAGCGAGGAGGACACGGCGATGCAGAAGAACAGCACCGAGAACGCCACGAACATAAACGGGAGCTTCAGCCATCCCAGCCCCGCGAGGACGCTCAGGAAGATAATTTCCTACGGGGAGCGTCACGACCAGCAGCGTCATCATCACCAGCGTCGACGACGGCTCCGGCGCCCCACTCACCGCCGCGCCCGGCGTGAGCGCCAGCGCCGCAGCGTGCAGGCGCGTCGACAGCCGTGACGTGAATATCGCGCCGACGGCACCGGGGAGGCCGCTGATGACGACCGCGAGCAGAGCGAAGCCGTCGTAGCGGCTCACGAAGAGGTCGAGCACGATGCCCTGTGCCGCTGCTGATGACCATCGCGCCAAAGAGCGGCGCCCAGCCCTGCGTGAGGAGGGGCGCGACGCGCGGGTTTCGCCGCGTGAAGAGGCCGCAGGAGAGCGCGGACAGGACGACGAGGACGGCGATGGTGAATGGGATAGGAGTGTGCAGGAAGATGATGAGCACCGAGGAAACGGCGCCGAGGAGAATGAGCGTGACGAGGTCGCCGAGGCAGGAGGCGATGGGTGGGGCGATGTTATCTGGGAGCGACTATGAGTAATGGCACGAAATGTAATAAACCACAAACCTGGATCGCGGCCGAACCGTCGACAGAGCACCACCAAGCCGCACATGAACGATCCCAGGATTAGACTGGACAGACAGGCGGCGGTCATTGCTGTCGATGCGACCATTATAAATCTGTTCACATCTATAAACAACACCCCAAAGAAATGCAGGCCTTGACCCACGTCGGAAACCCAGACTTGCGCGGGCCATCCGCCTGCGGCACATGCGGCAGCGGCCGCCTCGGTATCACCAGCGTCTCCTGCACATCCGGCTTCCGTCCTCGGGACAATGAGCCCCAGGACAAGCGAGACACCCGCCGCGACGAACGACACGACGGTCGCTTGCACCTGCAGGAGCGCGAGGTTGCCCACGATAATAGAGCGCCGCACGGGGGGGTCATCTAGTTCGCCGACGTTGGCGGCGGTGCCCAGGCGGGCGGAGAGGTTCATCTCGAGGTTGCCTTTTAGGTTGAGCACGACGGGGATGATCATGATTAGCTGGTCGACCTCGCGCATCGCGCGCCAGCGCTGTAGGGCAAATGTCGAATGAGTAAACGGCAAAGAATCAAATGACCGAGTTTTCGCGTATTTCTAAAAATAACAGGAGCGGATGCACCAGAGTGCAGCCATGGACCATGCGGACCGTAGGCTTGGAGGAAGCCTGAATCGCACCCTCATTGCAGTTCGCAATGCACATTGGCAAAATGTCTCGACAGTCCGTGGTTTCGTTGGTCCAAGGAACCGAACAATACGCATCAGGCAACGCGTAGGTCCACGCGTAGCTCCGTCACAAATGTGTGGAAGGTTCCACAGTAAGGTCTATCCGTTTGGATAGTCAGAAGGCCACGACAAGTCCAATGGACCCATGGACCATTCCTGAGAGTCGGAGGCTCGCCGAAAGAAAACACTCACCGACACATGGTCGAGCAGTTCCCCCGTGAATAGCAGCCCAATAGTCGTGAACAGTAGTGTCGGCGCGCTCTAAGCAGAGAGTAAGTATTCCGCCAGTCTGCGCGGATGATTTGCACCTCAATGACGATGCTCCTAATTTGTGGCCATGTTTTGGCGGGGCCCAGTGCTTCTTTTTGTGCGTCCGCACCAGACCTTGGCGACCTGGGCGACCTAGAAGAGGCCAACAGCGCCCGGCTCCCGTCATCCACCGACGAGATCCTCCTCGTCCGAGTCCTGAGTCTTCGTTGTGGAGTGGCTCATGCTCTATATGCATGTTTTTGGTGCCATTTTGAAGGGAGAAACGGCGGTCTTGTGAGTCGTCCTCCTGGGACTTTATTTGAGCCAGTTCAATATCGTTTTCCATGTGTTTGAGGTGGCCGTTGAGCAAGCATCTGGATGACAGCCGAAGGTCACCGTTGTCACAAAACACCGCTTGTCTTCCCCGTTCTCGTCCGTTCACTTGAGATTTTTCCCTGGATTCCTAGAGCGTGTAGCGGTGCTCAACGTTCACCCTCAAGAGTCAATGAATGTACTCGATTTTACTGCTATGTTTCGACGATACTGGTCTGGGACTTGCCCACAACTCGGACATCCCCAGGACTCTCCGCCAAGAGTCGGATCCAAGAGTACTTACGGCTTACAGCTGCCGATAGATGTGCTTGAGTCTTTCCTACTGGTATCCGGCAAACTCATGACAAATCAGACTGGTGTTCTGGGTCGTACATAAATCTGTTTCCTCGTCAAATGGGTCTCGACTAAGTCCTCGCTGGCAAACCACTGCGCTTGTTTCAGCTCAAAGATCATGCTTGGCGCACTCAACAGTGACATGAAATGCGTTTCGAAGCCAGTTGGCCGTTGAGCGTCGAAAACCCAGACTCATCCGCATCCCTCTCGTCTTCATGCTCCGCCAAGCTACGCTACCAGTGAGTCGCTGCTGGATCGCGACGCGCGCGCACGCGACACCGATACAAGCCCATCTCGACCAGATCTACATCAACATATCCCCAAGGGTCGCCACCAACCTCCTGAACCGCCCGGAAGAACTTGGCCGCAATCTGTTCTTGCAGCAGCAGGCCTCCCAATAGCCAGATGGAGCTCACGCGCATCGACACACTAACATGAATATGGTCTTGCCTCGCTGTGCTTTCGAAGAGCCTTTCCACGAAGCCGACAAAGAGGAGGTGCGCCAAATGGGAAAACGCTTGAAAGGCAAGTCCAAGCGAAGAAAGTCGCCCTCCGAAGCTCCAGTCAACGACGCCCTCATCGCCCCGCCTGATCTCACCATCATCGCTCCGACGCTCTCTCCTAGCACTGGAGCGCCGACTCTCACGCTTCGCGTCACCGTTCACCGCCTCGAACAAACGCCAGCGTCTATCGCTCTGGCCCGCGCCCACTGTATGTGCCCCGCCCGCGTCCAACGTCCAAGCCAACGCACCTGAGTCGAACGTTGTGGAATCGATACGAGCTCGGTACGCCCCGCAAAAATTGATGACCCGATCACGACACACAGGCGGCGCCGAGGCTGGGGACAAGATACCGGCGGCAACGCAGCGCCGGGGAAGACGCGCAGGCAGCGGGTGGATACCGTTGGGGCGTGTTTGACCAGAAGCAGTACACATGCACTTGGTTTGGGGGCTCCCTGAGAGCAACATATACAAGGGAGGGCGTAGACAAGGAGATGCAGGCGCAGCCGGACCTGACGTGGACGTGGACGTGGACGTGGGGCGAAGAGCGAACAAAGAAAATGGCACGGAAGAGAGGGAAGGGTTGAATGTGGAATGAGCTATGAATAATCCTCAGATCTTAGGTAGGCTAGTCGGCAGACGAATACAATCAAGACAAAATTATTCGCGTTACTATTTAGTGCTGCAGTACAGACTCGGTGTCTACAGTACTTATGGGATATCGATGTACAATGTGAAAGCTAGTCCTGTAATAAGTAAATCCACTTCGAGGAAAAGGTATCGCGGGGTACATGCGGGTCTGGTAGACAGAATGTACGCGGTCAATGCAAGAAACGAGCCGAAAGCACAACAAGAAAGCCAGCGAGGATACACACGGAGGATGGTATGTACGGAGGGATTGGGTTAGGACGTGGGGGGGATGGTAACGGACGTGGCGGTTGCGCAACGGATGGTCAAGAGGACAGACGAAAATGTGACACTCAGCGCTGGTTTTTACAATGCAATGCAAAATGTGGGGTGGACGGTAGTATGTCGGATAGTCGATAGCAAATAAGTTAATGTTGCAGGTACTGTCGGGTCTTCAATCTTGTGTCTTGAGATGCGCTACGCTGTCATCGAATGGGTATCTCATGCTCATGCGCAGAAGGAGCCGGCAGGCCACATGATATTTTCAAAACTAATACGCCATTCTCCATCGTTGCATCTATGTCTTCGGGCTGGGAAGGCAAGAGAAGGCAGACGTTGGCATGATGGATCGCGCGAATGAAAACACACGGGTCAGACGTAACGGAGCGGGAGCGAGCAGACGCACCGTTGTGTCCGCGGGGACGGGGAATGCGCGCGCGAAGCGGCCGAACTTGCGCTCGCGGAGCGTGGGCCCGGGCGAAGGCGGGAAGGGCGCTCGGGAGTGGCCGCTGACTGTGACTTGGCGGACGCGGTTGAAGAGCGTGGTGGCGAGGGTGATGCGGAGGTCGCTTTTCTTCATGCCGGGGAGCTCGAGCATCGCGGTGAGAACGCATGTCCCGGGATCGTAGTACGCGTCGGCGCGTATAGTGTACCGGCGCTCGTTCGCTGCTGGACTTTCTGGCGGCGGACCCAAAGGTGCAAAGGCGCCCGCGAAAGGTGCGGCAGACGGCGGCGAGCCGTGTTGTGCAGGCTGATACTCACTGGCCAGCCTGTCAGGCTATCACAAGGACAGGAAACCAAGCGCACCTCATTGGTGGCGCGAAATTCTGTCTTGCTTGGCGCGCCTCGGTTGCATAAGGATGATGCCGATGTTGGCGCGACGACGAGGCGGTAGGCCGAGTTTGCAGCACTACCGGCTGAATCTCAACAGGGGAGCGTACTGGCGGCTGATTCCCCGGCGGATGAAGGCGTATTGGGGTCGGATCATAGGTACCTCGGGGCGGTATCTGAGTAGGCACTAAATGCTGAGGATTTTCAAGCTCTTGCTGATAAGGCCTCTGAGGCGGTGGTGGTAATGGCAATGGCTCGATGTGTTGGGAGGTAATGTGTTGTTGGGGTTGTTCAAGCGTTTGTTCAAACGCCTGCTGGGACATCTGGTCGGACACTTGGGACGGCTGCGATTCCTGCCGTGGTTGTTCCCACTGTGACTGGTATTCATCTCGCGATGTAGAAGGGGTTGCATATTCGTCGGGATATTCGCTCTGCTGGTTGTACATGGTGGTCAAGAGCAGGAGCAGCGAAAAAAATTACGAATCATTTCCTTTTGTATGACTTGGCTTCGGGTCCGAGCGGGTCGGGTCAGGACGGCGCATTGTTCCGAGAATAACCGATAGCCAACTTTAGGCCTATCTCTTCACCCCGACCATTCACTGGTTAATTTATGGGACTTCAACGAACCATTCTTACTATTGCCGGCTCAGACTCCAGTGGGGGGGCCGGAATTCAGGTAGAAGCACCGCCAAAAAATCTCCCACAGGCTTAAACGCTATCCAAGGCTGATCTCAGAACTTTTGCGGCCCTCGGACACTACGGAACTAGTGCAATAACTGCGCTGACTGCTCAGAACACGACTGGGGTTCAAGGGGTACACGGGACTCCCCCATACTTTCTGGAGCAACAAGTTCGTTGACTCGTGCTTCGGCCAACTTAAACTCTGAACTGGGTCCGTCAGATCCACTCCGTCTTGGATGATCTGGACGTTCAAGCAATAAAAACCGGCATGCTGTTTGACGCTGAGAACACTCGGGCCACTGTTCGTGCTTTGAAATCACACTACACTGGTCGCACCATGCCGCCTCTGGTCTGCGATCCGGTCTGTGTCTCCACTTCCGGACACTCTCTACTTGCTCCCGAGGCCCTCGAGGTCTTGACCAAGGACCTCTTTCCACTGACGACCTTGATAACCCCCAATAAATCTGAAGCCGAGCTGCTCTTATCTCGTTCCATTTCTTCCATCGAAGACATGCTTAGTGCGGCCCGAGACTTGCTGCTATGTGGCCCTCGCGCCGTCCTCATCAAAGGTGGACATCTGACCGCCATCCTCGCGGACGTAGACTCCTTGACTCGCGCGCATCCGGAAGTGGCTGTTGTACGAGACGGCCTGTACGGCGACGACATGGAAATCCTGGCCTTGAACGCCCCGCAATCCACAAAAATCGTTATCGACGTCCTATGTGAAGCCGACGGTCCGACCGCCGTTCTTGTTCGCCCCTGGATTGACTCGACATCGACCCACGGTACAGGGTGCACACTCAGCGCCGCCCTTGCTTGTGCGTTAGCAGACGGCACGACTGTATCCGAGGCAGCGGTCCACGCCACAGCTTACACCCACCTCGGCATTCAGACCGCGATAAAGCTCGGCGCCGGCCACGGGCCCCTCAACCATCTCCATTCTGTGGCCCGGATGGGCGTGCCTCCGTGCGTCCTGGCGATTGATCTTCCTCTTTTCTTTCCACTGATGGTATGCAGGCGCACCCCAACGAACCCGTATCCCTTCACGCAACTTCTTATAAAAAGCAGCAAGGTGATCTGGAAGGAATACGTTGAGCACGCGTTCGTGCGGCGCCTGGGAGAGGGAACGCTATCCAAGGAGTCCTTTATCCATTTCATCAAGTACGTTTACCGGCGCCGATTTATTGCCCAGATAATTAATTTCATTGCTCCAGGCAAGACTACCATTACCTCAAGTACTATGCGCGCGCATACAGGTAGACCCGCCTTTCGCTTATTACTTACCCACGAGATCTGACGTATCGTGGTATCCTTCCAGCCTCCTCGCCGCCAAATCCAGCACCTTCCCGCACATCGACTCCGCGACGCAGACGATCCTCAACGTCCTCCGCGAGATCTCGACGCACCGCGCCTTCTGCGCCGAGTTTGGCGTGTCCGCCGACGAGCTTGAGCAGACGCTCGAGGCCTCCGCGACGAGCGCGTATGGCGGGTACCTCATGGACGTCGGACTGCAGGGTGACACGACGAAGCTGCTCATGGCGCTCCTCGCGTGCCTGCTCGGGTACGGCGAGGTCGGCCTGTGGCTCAAGCGCGCTGCGGCGGAGCGCCCCGAAAGCAAGATCGTGCTCGAGGGCAACCCATACCGCCGCTGGATCGAGGACTATTCCGGGGAGGATTACCAGGCCGCCGTGCGCGCTGGACTGGGTGCGTGCGGGCAATCTCTACTTGTTCTCGTTGGCTCATGCGGCTGCACATGTATGTAGAAACCATCGAAGCGCGCGCAGCCGCGGATCCCCCGTCGGCGGCGCGGCTGGATGAATGGCGCGCGGTCTGGGAGCGGTGCACGCGCTTGGAGAAGGCGTTCTGGGATATGGCGCTCGAGCTGCAGGAATGAATACTCATAGGTACTTATTATTGCCACCCCATCATCTTACCATACTCTCTCACACACGATTACCAATGTGTTACTCCTGGTCGACTCCTTGTCTTTACAGTGTTCCAACAAATACCAGTTTCCCCTCTTTGTTAGGACCTAGATATCTTCCTAAGAAGTCCCTTGCGGGAGAACCATCGTTTGACGCCTGGGCTGGATATCGATGCTGAGCAGGAGAGCAACGGTGGAAGCGATGCCAATACCCCGCGGACAATTCGTCAAGAATTTGCGGAATGCCGTTTGCTGTCCATCTCCTTTACCTCATCTGCTCCCGTCGACGAGTAGAGATAAATTTTTGAATAGGTCGTCTTCTGATTTTTCACCGCCATCCCTGGCATTCTGCTCTGGCCTCTTTTCCCTCCTCCCAAAAGCCATATATATGCGAGGAAACGAAAACAAAATCGGCTTCCAGTCAGCGAGGTCGACTTTGGAATAAACGCAGCAACTGGACGCCACCAACCCCAACCATCAGTGGAATCAAAGCTCGATTTGGGAGGCTTGGAGAAGCACTGACACATTCTTTTCTTCTATCTCGTTTCTGGTCTTCCGTTTAAATTTGGATCCCACGCGGCCTGCATAGCTGCGTGCTCAAGTTTTATCCCTTTTGCCGCAAAAGCTCAAATTGCGCCTGCAATTAGTCCCAAGTCGAACATTTTCAATCTCGGCAGCGATGCCGGTCGGAGATTGAACCGAACTTGGCCTCACCCATCTCGACAATCTAGCCAATCTCGCGGCTCAATACCCTAGCTCACATCATTTGATAGAGGAGGCGGATGCTCCCAACGGAGGTCAAAACCTCACCGAAATTGCGGGGTATTTCCTTCTAACAGGATCCGCCGGAATACCGTATTTCCACCAGACACACGCTGGACCTGAAAAGGTCAAATACCGGTTGCGACATTGGACCGAGCATGTAGGCGATCATAAGAATGCGAGGAATTTACTGACATGGTAAAAATTTCAGGCGATGTCGGACAACCGCATGAACATGGAGAAAGAACCGCATGGAATGGCAACAAAGTAGGGGCCCTGAAGAAGTCACAAGGAGACCTATGGGTGAACTTTAAACAAAACTTCGTGTCTAGGCCATTCCTTTTGGTAGCCCGACAGATAGCAACGATCTCGTGAGTTTTTTTTTTACTTTAGAGGCTGAACCGGAAGCTAAATGGTTGCATGGGGACCGGGAAGAACTTCAAGAATATGATTTGTAGTTGCATTTAAGGCGATGAGAATGCCCTCGATTTTCGTCGGTGAACTTGAATCCCCTCCTCGCTTTGGTTTTTCCTACTCGCCCCTTTTACGCACAGAACTCGATTCAACTGAAGCTCCTTACCATGGAATCTGCGTTTAGCGTTCAAAGCACTCTAAAGCCTGACCAAGTGGCGATCCTAATGATAGAGCAAGCTGTCATAAAGCATGCAACTCGTTACGACAAAATCTTTTTCAAAGCAGTACGTATACTGTGCCATGTCGTGGAACTTTATGTCTAAGTTTTCGATGCAGTTTCTCGCAGGGATTATGCTTTCTTTCGGTGGTCTCATGAACGAAATCATCAATGCAGGATCCACCGATTTGAACCAAGGAAATCCTGCGCTCGTCAAGATCCTCGGAGGATTTGTTTTCCCTACTGGATTCGTTCTGTGAGTTTTCAACCCCAAGCCACATGAATAATCTAACCAAGGCATCGATATGCACGCAGAATCGTCATGTTGGGCCTTGAGCTACTGACGAGCAATATGATGGTAGGTTTCGTATATAGGCAACATCTCTAGTTTATTTGAGCCGTAGGTTTTCCCAATGGCCGTTGTTAAGCGAGCTATACCTTGGTGGAGTCTCCCCGTCAACTGGACAATCGGTACGCTTACCAATGCCTTGCCAACTATACATCAACGTTTATGGCCCTCAGTCACTTTCGGGAACCTGGTCGGGAGTCTGTTCTCGGCTGCTATCCTTGTCCGCTGTGCGTTGTTAGCTTCTGATCCTTGAAGTTACTGAAATTTGCCTGCTTAGACAGTGGTATAGTCTCCTCTGAGCCTTACCTGAGCGGCATTGTCGCATACGCCGAGTGCGCTCACTGTTTCATGATATGAACTATTCCATCTACTTATGCCGCCCTCCTTTTAGGAAGAAAGCCGTCATCCCTCAGTGGCACCAAATTTTCCTTAGAGGAATTGGGTGCAACATCTTGGTCTGGTGCATTTTCCTATTTCTTTACACGGATTTTGATTGGGTCGCATAGGTCTGCATTGCTGTCTGGGTGGGATTCTAATCGTTTTCTCGCGTGTCAGCTCACATCTGCACAGCTTGCCTCGGGCGCGAAGGACACGGCTTCCAAAGTTAGCACGGCCGGATTATTTCAGGGTTCAATTCCTGACAATATTTCTGCCTAGCTGATCGCCATATGGATTCCTATTTGGGTGAACTAAATTCCTCTAGCGGTCGTTTCGCGAACCTGAACTCATCTACAGATATTCGTTGCTGTGGCATTTGATCACGGTGAAATTTTCAACGGTTAACAGCCATGCGACAGCGCTTTAATATTCCCACAGTCATCGCCAACATGTTCTACATTCCCCTCGGTATTATGTTCGGGGTCGACGTAAGATTTTCTCACGGAACTTCAATTGAACCACCATCTGACTCGCGCACCGTTAGCTCTCCGTGGCGGGTTACATCAGAAAGTGAGTCGCACTTAGTGCACAATATCCCCTATGTCAGAACTGCCATCCCAGATCCCTCATCGCAACATACCTCGGGAACGTAGTCGGAGCGGCTATGGTCTGGGTCCCCGCCGTGTACTTCTACCTCGGAGACTACTCCCCCGCCCCTGGACTGGAAGAGGCAGAGGAAGGCCAGGCCAAGGAAGCAAAGGACAATCGGCGCAGGTAGGTAGTGGCCTTTATCTTAACGATATCGGTGGAGCTGAGCAAGGTGGTTTCCAAAGGAGTAGCGCTACAATGACTTTATCGCAAGCTGGGCCGTAGACTCTAGTGTTGACTGTTTAAACCGTGAGAATTCAATATGCCGAGAATTCAACCACATAGCCACGTGATATGTTCAACATTTGAGTTTCAACATCGTCAATTTCGAGGGTGTTTTTAGTAAGGTCCGTATATTTTGTATATTTGCTTCCACCAGAGAGTCAAAATTAATATATGTTTTCTACTGTATGCCGGCGAACGCCTCTTGGATGCGGGAGATGTGGTAGTCTGTCAAGCCATTAAAGATGGTGCAATAGCCAGGAAAGCGAAAGACACGCACTGAGTAGCGGGCACAAGCCCGAGAAGGTCGAAATTACTGATAATGTGCGCGCAAGCAGCGCCACGAGGCCCGCCTCTCCCTCAGCGGGTTGCCACGCCATACTCTGCGTCTTGAGCGCGTAGATCTCGTCCATCAACACCTGGCACGCTGCGACCCACACAGTCTGCGTATAACAAATGAGCCGCAAATAAACTTATTTACAGATCAGATTCGGAGAACGCACCCCCATGATTGGGTTGATGAAGTCAAAGTGCTGCAGCGGAACGGAAACGATGATCCCAAGCGCGGCGCGCGCAGCAGACAGGCGTTTGTGCCGGGCTTTGGCGTCCATCCGGAGGGGTGGGATCGTATACAGTTGGATCGTCGCGGCATACGCAATGCTGTGGCTAACCACCAGCCTGCGGAACATCGCCGGCGTCGGGTGCGGAATCTGGTTCGGCGGGATGAGTGCCGCGCGGAAGTTGTCTATCAGGCTGTCGAGGGCAGAGAACGAGGATTGGTATGCGGCAGTCTGGTCGCGGGGCATGTCTGGGGATTTTGTTACTCCTCGCAGGTACGCATTGGCTCTGAAGGGATAAATACCTGCTTTGAATTGGCGCACGAGGCGGTCTGCGCGCTGCCACAGAATAGTTGCCTTGGATAGCAATGCGACGGTGGATACGCCGGTGTCCGAGGTCGGAATAGAGTTTACAAATTTATGGTACGTGCTACTGTACCGCGCCGTGGGGCTGAGTCGTCCCTGAAGCCCATGTCAAACTCGATAGCTCGTTAACGGTCATGGGGACCCACATTCTGGTAGTCCTCCATCTCCAGCGGCCAGGGCGTATCCACTTCGCACGACTCGTGCTGGAGTTCCAAGTGCGGATCCTCGCTGAGCGCCACGGCCCATGTCTTGTCCAAAACCAAGGCGCTCCAGCACGCGTGGATACGCTCTCCCTCTTCCACGATATCGCATGGGGGCGGAAGTGGGCCGGGCGACGTGGAATGCTCAGAACGGACCAGGTGGATAGAGCTGCTGAGGCCAAGCGAGATAACGGCCGCAGTGTGGTATTTTCCTTCCAAAAACCGCCCCGAGGCAAAGAAGTAGTACGCGAGGAGGATCTCGGCCTGAAGATTGTGCATGACCTTATGGGGGTGGATGCCCGACAGTCCCTTGGCAGTGAGCTTCAATGCGCGCGCCAAGAAGATAGGCTCCTGAGCAACGAGGTGCGGCTGCTTTGAGAAACGGAGACCCCAGAGATATACGGCTCCCAAAACGGCTGGAGCGGGGCGTGCGTGGTGACCCATTGGGTACCGCATAAGCGCAGATTGGCGGAAACGTGAAGCGTTCAAGAAAAAGCCAACCTCCGAGGAATATGCAAGGAAAGAGTCAATGCTAAAGCAACATCAGAAAGAGGAAAACCGATATGGTAGAACAAACATACAGTTTCTCAACCATATCCATGGGTGGCTCGTCAGCGGTTGCCCAGGAATCTTGAATATAAATTAATATTGGTCCGAAAAGTGAGGGAATAGACCTGACGTACCATTAGTCCGCGAATTTGGTGGCTGGTACGGCTGGTGTAGCGAAACATCGAATTGAGGCTCTTGAGGGTGCTCCAGTTCGTAGATGCGCCGCTCTACACGACTGATGCTTTCTTGCAAAATCTCGGCCTTAGCACGCTTCTGGCCGTTGGTATACTCGCAATCGTCGGGTCTATTGGATCGCTCGCATTGCCCACAAATGGGCTGAGCTCCATCGCATCTCTGGTCATTGCACAAAACATGACCAAGGGCTGGAATGAAAGATAAAAATCGAACTGTACCATTTTCCGTTGGCGACAATAAAAACAAGCTTTTCCGCGCTGCAAGTTGCCTGAGGGTCGGTATCCTTGGTCTCTAGAGGACATTGTTTGTTGGATGCCATCGTTGAAGTCTCCGCCAAGCTAAGTACTGTGCACCCCGAGGAGGAGGCCGAATCCGGGAGTTCAGACAGACGCGAAATCGGGTGGTTGGCTCGGCCGGTGGGCAGCGGCCACGGGCAACGACCACGGGCAAGGACAGGCAACGACATGAACCTTCAATTGCAGGGTTCGGGGAGACGAGTCGGTTAGGTCACGTGAATCGGCGTATACCTCGGGCCAGTTCAAGTGCCGACCCTTTCCAAATTAAATAGTGTCTGATCTCCCAATTACGCCGGAGTGAGCCCGGCCAGCTTGATTTTGTCGACTTGGTTGAACGCCAAGCAGCAACGTCGGCCGTGGTTGAAAACGCTTGGTTGACCTCTGGGGTTGAAAAAATGGCCGAAGTCGTGTTTCCCCACCCACTATTTTCTTTCTCACGGTTGAACTTCAGGTTGCTTCAACCTGCCGGCAACTGGCTGTAAAAACCTACGACATCGAGAGTGTAGACCAAATTGTTCCACAATCGAAAGATGACGCAGTAGTGCTTTGATCACCGTGTCAACCCCGAGATCGCCGGTCCGAAGTGTGCCGGTCGCATCATAAGTTGGTGGCTGGGACTATGATACATATGCATTTAAGCCGTTGAATTGAGTTCAAGGTAATGAATAACCCTGAGATGGAGCCGAACCCAGAGGCGCAGAATTTGAAGCAGCTCCCGAAGTTCAGATGGTTGAAGATGAGCAGGAATACAGAATTTCAATGGACCTTGAGACCGGTTCACGGTATCTCCACAAACTACCGTGACACTCGAGCCTCTTGGTGCCTTTCCGGAGGCTGTGGCAACCCCCAGATCCCAACTTCAAGGTGCGGGTCGGAGGCGGAGGTACCGGTGCATCACAACCTGTCAATATGTTCGGTTACGAGCTCTAAAAGGGGTAGCATTTTGAGCGAAAGCGAAGAACGTTTATGCGATGGGTCGAGGATTTTTCAGTCCACGACGAGATCATTCATGCACTGATACATCTTGACCGTCAGTGTATCAGCCTGTAACAGAGACCATATTTTATGGCCAATGAATCTGGTTTTGTACATTGCGTCTGGATTTTCGATATTCCTCTGTCCTGCCGGCTCTTTTGCCCCGGAATTGTCCGAATATTGAACATGTGGTAGTATTCTATAAGTACATAAAGAAACCAGGGGACCCGTTCACGGGAAGCTATTTAGAAAGAGGTGCCGGTCCATCAAACCAAGTGATTGAAATCAAGTCGTCGATATTGTGGCCGCACGGGCCCAAGAATTACGCGGAGGATTGAAAGGTCACCTTTACACTCCAGAATACTTACCGGGACGAGGTCAATATTCATTGGCTTCGTTGAAGCCAGACCAAGGAAAGCGGACGCAGCGGAGTTTGAAATATTCAGTACCAATAAATCTTCGTGCCTCAACCCATTTAAATGATAATCCACGCAAAGCACACTTTCGCTTCAGACATAGGACTGCGCGCCGTGCTCGTTACGATGGTTCTACGGCACACGTCGAACGGGACGGGTTGATGTCTTGACAGCCCGTCAAAGAACAGCCGTGACGGCCGTCGAACGGCTCCATCGTTGTTGCCTTCAAAATGACTGCTGGAGCCAGTTTTTTTTTTGCAAGATGTCTTCCGTCTTCCAGGGGGTATATATTCCATATCATTCCTTTAGTTAATAACTCTCTGTATACCCGAAACCCTCGTTCTGTGTAATCCTAGGCATCTTCCGAACATAATTGCCAAAGTTCAACCACGACTCAATATTTCGGTCCGCATGCGCAAAGGAAGGAGAAGTTGCCCAAATTCATTACTAGTCATTCTTATTTGAAGTAATGGACAATTGTAATCCTTTATTGAGTGTCTTATCCCCGACGATGCTCCCAAAATTGAACGTATGAGGCAAAACCAACCAAGAGGCTTGAAGTGAGTGTTGAATTAACATTACCTCTCGTCGTGTCTAGTAACAGGCCATTGCGGGGGCTGGAAATCGATTTCATACTCGCATATAGCCGTAAACCCGTTGCGGCCGTCCCGTCCCGTGGAGGCTCTGGAACTCCCACTCGACGGCCGTCAGATGAACGGCCGTGCCCGTTGCGCACCCGTCATTTCGACGGCGCGTGTTGGAGTTTGCTATTCGGGTCCATAGTACGGGTTCCAAGCGAAGCGTGACTGTGGATAACGGAGAGCGGGGTGAGTCGTGGAGCACGTTGGAGCGAGTAGAAGGGTGGAATGCATCTAGTAATGTATAAAACAGGTAGCATGAGACATTTACGAGCCTCACGACGTTATAATAACAGGCGAGATCCCCGGATTTTTGGCGCACCTGGTTCTCTCGACTGTGAACGGCATTTTGCGCTAACAGCGCGCAGCTCTATTCAGACTCTTTGTTCGAACTTCGGGATTTCGACCTCCCGTCGATCCCGGCGTTCAAATATTTGTACGCGCGCGCGGCTCGGTGCGGCAGACGGAAGCAAAATCTACCCCATCAGGAATTTTGAAATCAGACCACTTCTTCACCCGACGACCGTGACGACTCCTTTACGCTGTTCCTTTCCTCTCATCCACCCCGCACTCCCCCAAATTTAAGCCAGCTATACTCCAATAGCAATGGGAATGGACACTCACGTACGTCGTGGCCACCCAAGTGCGTCTTTTCTTCTTTCAAATTGTGTCATGCACTGAGACCACACGTCTTAGTTACATTTGGCCTGATAATTCTTTTTGGAGTTATCGAGGTGCGTCTGCCTCTTCACAGACCCACGCCTGGCTCACATGTATCGCTCCGCAGCTCGCACTATCTGCATGGCTTACGTCGAAGTTTAACATGCTGCATAACCAACGTAGTCTTTCTGAGCGCGACCGCGTGCGCTTTACCCTCTTCACGTCGACATGGACCATCTTTTTCTCTGGGCTACTGGTCGTCCTCTTTTGGCACTCATCGGACGGCTCTATGCTCACTAGTGTCCTGGCTCATCTCATAGTGTGCGTCATCTGAAACCCCTTGCCCCTATCTGTTTCTTACCTCTTGCTCCACGACAGTTTGGGTTTCTCGTGGATCATGTGGACCGCCGCAGCGGCCTCCATAACCGAGATGCTCGGTGGCGGCCTGAACTGCAAGGCGCAAGACGCGTACGTCTACTGCAACCAGCTCAACGCCCTCGAGGGCTTCGCTTGGCTCGAGTGGCTTCTCGTCACCTTTGCCATTGTCGTCGTCCTCATACGGGGAATCGTCGCTGCCCGGCGTGGAGACGGGTACCGCGGTGGTCTCGTGTAACTCCCTCCCAACGACCTTACGAGATACGACCCCTCTGCCATGTATTTGGAATCTTCACGTCCTCTGCTGTATACCTTTACTTCGTTTGACGTCGTCCCGATTTCTCGCTTTGACCGCTTCTTTTACGTCCCGCCAATCCTTTGATGGAAAGCTTACGTCGAAGAACCACTTAGCTTGAAGTTGAGAGGACTTTCGCTTTACATCCATATCTGTATCTAGCAGTAACAAAACGCAACTTCTTCGAAGGGCGGCCGACGTTACGTGGTGCATAATCTGAAGATAATTCGCACTTGATTATACAGACGTGCGGCCACCGCGCTGTTGTTACAAGCCTTGTCACAGTGATTGATGGCGGCTCGGGTTATCGCCTCACATTTTCTCCCTTATTTCTCCCCATGCTCATGCCCGACCCCAGTCCGAAAGAAACTACGCGGGTCCCAGTCCTGGCGATACCTCCGGAGATCACAGCTCACATCTTCACATATTGTCTCACCGACTTCACCTCCGCACCCGACATCGACACAGCGCCGCTCCTGCTTGGTCGCGTCTGCAGTGACTGGCGCCACATTGCCTGGCATTCTCCTGAACTCTGGACATCGCTCAAAGTCGATCGGCGCGACATCCCGTCGCTCTCGTAGAGACATGGTTGTCGCGCGCCCAGGGGCTGCCGCTGGCCCTGGAGCTCGTCGTCCCTGATTCTGAGTGGGACGGTACAGAAGTGATCGCCGTATTCGAGCGATACTCACAGACATGGCGCGAAATAACGCTTGACCTCCCTGTCGAACAGCTATACTTGTTTGGGTCCGATCTCGCTCTTTCCCTGCTGGAGCGTCTGGCCATCCGGTCTGAGGTTTTGCCCGAAGAGGGAGTCGTCCTTGACCATCCATTCCGCAATGCTTCTGCCTTGCGGCGGTTGACTCTCGACCGACCCGTCCTTCTTACATCACTCCCGTGGGCCCACATAACGTCCTTTACAAGCGAGAGTGGTGATCTGTCACCTGAAACCTTTCTAACTATCCTGCAACACACCCCAAATATCGTGAATTGCACGGTTGTCATTTACAACCAAAATGAATCAGATCGCCTCCCCGACGTCGCACCGCAACTCGTATTCCTGACATCGCTGAGTCTTGAATCCCTGATTCCGGACGCGCTGGATATTTTCGACCATATCTCGGTTCCCGCGTTGCGGGTTTTGAATCTCTCGAGCATCCTCTTCAGCGGCCGCGTACTTGTCCAGCATCTACAACGCATCCTATCCAACCCCGATTTCCAGCTCCATGAGCTGTCCATCCGGATCGACGGAGACAAACCCAAGAGGAGGATTTCATCCAGCTTCTGGAGGCACAGCCCACGTTGGAGAAATTCGAGCTGGTTGAGGGGTCACTTGACCTCCTCATAGCTATCTGTCGGCGCCTGAGTGACGGTTCCCCACTCCTCCCGCGCCTCAGCAGCTTGACCGCGTCTCCGCACATTTACCCCGCCTCCGAGATCACGACCACATTCCCTGTCATGTTGGATGCCCTCGTGGATGCGCTGTCCGCGAGGTGGGTCGCGGACTCGGAATCCTTTGCCCGAATTCAGGATTGCGGCCTCTCTTGGAGCGGCCAGAGGACGGATGACTTGGATAATATTGTCGCCGCATTCCTGCCCCGGCAGGCAGAGTTGGTAGCACTGGGCATAAATATGGCGGTCAACACTTGAGTGGGCGACATTGGATACATGTCTGCGTATCTACATATATCGATTGGGATGTCCGATCGCGCCGAGGGTATGCTCAGAGGTAGCATTTGACACGAACGTGGTTCAATTTGAGGCTTGTAATGTGGAGAATTATTCCAGTTGAATACGACTATCTAGTATGATTTGGTTGAATATGAGTGCGCCTGGATATGATATGAGATTCTTGGTTGCTGGTTCATCGAATCTAAAGCCTCGCCCCCGCCTTCTCATTTGCGGAGCCGCTCATCATCAGCTGCATCTGCGTAGCAACGGCAAGGCATACTTGCGCATCCCGCCACCCTTCCACCGGCGTCCCTTCCCCAATATTGGACGGAGCAGTCCAGATCTCGACAGACGTGGTGTGCCGATTCTGGGGCTCACTTAAATATCCACTGGTGACATATACACCAACCGTGCGTGCGGAATGTACAGTCGATGGCGGAGGTATCGGGGCCTTCCATTCCAGACCGAGGGCCAAGGTGGGAAGCCAGCTGAGAAAGTATTAATTAGTTAAGTAGTCCAATGATAGGTACGCCCTCATGGACCCACAGGCTTCTCATGTCGACTCCAGTTACATGAGGCGGGAATATAGTGCTCATAGTTTCGATGCAATCGGCGAAGAAAGCAAGCGATGATGGTGTCAGGCGCTCATCCTTGTCCACCAGCTCGATCCAGGCACCCCAGACGGCCATGCCTCCTCCGGTGAGTGCGCGGCGGGCGGGGCTGTTGGGACCGTTCTTGGATTGGAGCAATGGATCCGGTGCCCAATGTACCCGGTGTGTGTAGCCAACGAATTTAGGCATCGCAATGACAACAGCTTCAGAGGGATGTCCAAGATGCGGTAATCGGCGGGCATAGCCAGACGATGGAGCTATCAGCGGACGCGTAGAAGGGGGGATTTTTCCGAAGATGAAGTGCGTTGTGATACAGGATCCGTTCTATGTGAACTCGGGATAAGGACCGGGGAGGTGAGTAAAGACAACTCACTCCCTGAATAAGATCCGCGAGAATGTTTGTAAAGCTTCTACCGTGCTTCAGTATACGGATTTGAACTTCAATAGTTGACGTTTTGGTCGCTTGCAGAAAATGTGCAGAGACGTGTAGCGGATCTGGGTGTTCAGAGCCGGCTTGATACTCGATGCACGCCTGGACAACCAGAGCCAGTGCGTATCCTGTGCGTTTATCAGCGTCACTCGTAACTTAACGGAGCCACGGGAATTTACCACCATTCGACACCCTTGGAAGAGCAAGTTGAGTGCCCCACGCTCGATAGAAATGCAATGCAATGAAATAGTCACCGTCCAATGACCCATTCTGGATCAGCTTCCGCCGTGTACCTTCCGCAAGTGTTTTCGGGTGAGTCGGAATGACGAGTGACGTGCAACGCTCTTGTTAAAGGAGCCATTCTTCTCCGTACGAAGATGGCGATGTGTTGTGGTCAAGAGTCTCCGGCATTGGCAAGTCTCCGGCTATGCGATATCACGAGGAATGGTCGACTGATCGGCATTTGAGTGATGAGTGATGGCCGAGTGATGGCTGTTCACTAGTATTTGAACGTATTTCAAATCTATCTTCAACTTGCTCGCACCTCCAGTATCGAAATAAGTCTTCGGCAAACTGATATCTTGCCCAAATCTACCAATTTTCAGGTTGAAGATCCAACTGAGTAATGACTTCAGTATCAGATGGTTGAACAATTTGACAGCCGATTCAATTGATTTTTAAGTAGCGAGTGGCAAGCGAGTGGGGCACGGCGGTACGTTTGCCATGGTCGGAGGATCGTTGCTCTTTCAGTGTCACTTGGACCATGGCGGTAGCATCCACCATCCTCCTCCTGCTTTATGTTGCAGTCCTGGCATACACCGTTCTCAAGTCAACACTACGCTCAAAGCCTTATCCTCCCGGTCCTCCGAGCCTACCTATTCTGGGTGTAGCGTCTATTCACCCCAGAACCGAATTCTGGAAGACGTACGCGGGATGGGGACGGAAATATAGTCCTCACTTTATTTTTTGTAGTTTCCATCTTGCTGCACGACTTTCCAGGCGTCAACGGGTTGATATCTTTTCATATTCTGGGCCGACGAATGGTCGTTCTCAACTCGACCGCTGATGCGGCCAATCTGCTCACCAAACGCAGTACTATCTATTCGGACCGACCCTTCCCAACAATGGCAGGGCTCTTAATGCGGAGGGAAAAGAGTATTTTCTACATGTATGAATCATCTTGTGAATTCGAGCTTATGGGAACTGACGGAGGGATAGATCCTACAATGAGCGATTTAAGATGTATCGCAAACTGATGCATCGCTCGTTCAACCCGTCCGCTGCACAAATGTATTGGGAAACACAAGAGCGCGAGGCTCGGATCCTTGTAGATAACATCATCAAGTTCCCCGAGAGTCTTGTGAAGCACCTGCGGAGGTAAGGGTTCTCTGTTGCCATTGGGGACTTACCATTCAAAAACTCGTACAGGAATGCAGCTTCGGTCATTATGCAAATCGCGTACGGGTATCCAGTCACTCGAAATGACGATTATTTTGTGGTCACCGCTGAGGAACACATGCGTATTGGTGAGATATCTCAACCTCAATATCGTCTTGAATAGTACTGACCTAATTACAAGGTTCCATGGCCGGCGCTCCGGGAAAATGGATTGTTGATTCTCTCCCTTTCCGTGCGTCGGGTGTTGTTTGTTGAAAATAATCTCATATACTTGGCCAGTCCGATTCCTTCCTGAATGGTTTCCTGGCGCCGGGTTCAAAAGCCAAGCCCACCAATGGAGAGAGCAGATGTATTCGCAATTTGTGGAACCACACACCTGGGTCAAGCAGCAAATGGTGAGTTGAATGTTCAGAGTTTGGGGTCCGTTTCGATCACGGCATTCAGGCTGCTGGAACCGCAGTTCCGTCGTTCACATCTGAGCTGCTTCGGTCTTCAGATGGCCCGCCCGCCGATTTGGAGGCGGAAGATCTCATTCTCTGGGCGGCAGGAGGACTTTACGCGGCGGGTGCCGATACTGTGGGTATTTCAGTCACTGGGTGGTTAACGCTTTCTCAAAGGGGTGATAGACGGTGTCGGCAGCCACGACTTTCTTTTTCGCAATGATGATGTATCCCGCCGTTCAAAACCGTGCGCAAGCGGAGGTAGACGCATTTCTCGCGGCGGAGAACCGTCTCCCAACCCTTCACGATCAAGCGGCCTTCCCGTACTTGGGGTGCGTGATAAAAGAGGTTTTTCGCTGGGCGCCTGCAACGCCTATTGGATTGTTCCACTGCACATCCCAATCGGACATATATAACGGGTTCTCGATTCCAGCAAAGACGACTGTAATCGCCAACATTTATGCCATGATGCACGACGAGGACGTGTATCCTGACCCGTTTGTTTTTGATCCCGAGAGGTTTATGGGCAGCAGCCCGCAGGCCGATCCTCGAGAATGTGTGTTCGGGTTCGGTCGCCGCGTTTGTGCTGGGTACGGTCCATCGGACATCCTCTCTTCAATTACTAACAAGTTTGTCGTTGAACTCAGCCAAAAAGTCGCGGAGACTACTCTATCGATCCAAATATGTTTGTCTCTTTTGACGGTGAACATCTCCAAGACCGTCGACGAACACGGAAAAACCATTGAGCCTGAAGTTGCATTCACTACTGCTATTGTGTCGTAGGTGTCCATTCTGAATATTTTCGTGCAGCTGATGACTCCTTTCGAGGCACGTCAAACCCTTCTCGTACCAGATCACTCCGCGTTCGGAGACTGCGATTTCCCTTGTGCGTCGAACTCTCCAGGACATTGTCTGGCCTGGATTGTGTTTGGCACGCAGATATCTTACATTATTGTAAATGTCAAATGCAGACTCCAGAGAGCACAATAATATCTGCCTCATGGAGTTGAACTTGAGTTGAACAGAATTTGAACAGAGTTCAACCTAAGTTAAACCCCCTATTAGTCAACCACTAAATGATGGGACGGAATTTCGATTTGGTACTGCGTCTGACGTCAAATAAGCGGTTCTTCTTCTTCCACCACCACGACCTAATGGACTCGCTAGCCTCTGCTTTCAGCGGGCTTCCGTAGTGTGTATTGCATCTTGTGCTTGAAGAAACCACTCAGGAGATTCCCTCTCTTTCAAAGTTTTAGCCCGATGATGATGGTCAATACCTCGTCCACATGTGCGACGACGCGATTGACGCAGTGCCGCGACTTTGGCGTCTACATGAACGATGTAACAAAGAAGTTTCTGCGCGATCCAGAGCAAGCTCCAGACCTGAGTGAGGCGGACTTTATGGCGCGCAAGAACGTTATCGAACAAGTGAGCGGGTGGTCTGAGGGGATCGGTGCGGAGTGGCCGCCGATTTTGTATCTTTACGAGGTGCGAATTGAGGGGATCTTACCACAAGTCACTGATTTTTTCAGATCGTGAAAGCATCCGCAAAGCGCGAGGCAAGTCTGACGCAGGTTCCTCGACTTGTGCGCGCTCTGGCAATTAATTATCGAACAGCGAGACTGGGGTCATCTTATATTCACTGACCTCACTACGACGAGGTTTCTTCTCGTCATGATTTTCCCCGAGGAATGCGGTGCGTTCCGGCAGATGCACAAGGTTCTTGCCTTGACCCAGTTTTTCAGACTGCGGCAATTTTTCGCACCACGACTACGGTGCCTTGACGAAATACCAAGCAGATCGGTTCATGTCGTTGCTGAAATATCTCTATCATACCGAAAACAAGCCCGCCTGGTCTGCTTTTTATCGTGCTCGCGTCGTTAAATTTATGCTTCCCCAGGGTCCGTGCCACCTACGTGACGAAAAAGAACGGATTCACGCTCGATCCACCATTCCTGCAAACGTTTGACCCGCCGACCAACAGTGGCAAAATATTCCATGTCACTGCGGACACATTCGTCCCCTCGCTTCTCTCTAATGAGCTGGAGAGTATTGACGCGCTGCTCAAACAAAGCGGCAAAAGTGTACCGAAGACCATGCGCTATCAGGTCCTTGGGGGCAAAGACACTCGCCCCGACGTGTCCGCCGTGTGGAAGTCAAAGAATGCACGCCAATGCGCACAGTGCGAGAAGATCAGCACCAAGGATTTGATGTTATGCAGCAGGGACGTCGTTTTTAGATCTATCGCGCACTGCTCATCGCTGACATTGCTATTCAGGTGCCGCTTGACCCATTATTGTAGCCGCGAATGGTGCGTCACGGTTTACATTATCCCAGACAATACTCAAACAACATTGGCCCCTCAGTCAAACTCTCGCGTGGCCTTCACACAAGGTTTTCTGCAAGAAGGTTCCCAAGGCGTAGTAGCCAAGTCACATTCCGATTTCTTGAAGTATCTATGTATGAAACACGCGTATTCTACATTGCCGACACGAAACTTCCGCTTCACCCTACCACGGCCGCGGAAGTTGAATGTGCCAAGCTGGCCTTCTGCTGAATCGCAGCCAGCGCGTCACCGAACGCACTCATGTCAATACCTGTCTCGCTCATGATGGCGGCGGCCGTCCGTGTCAAGACCTCCGCATTCTGCACCACCGCGGCTTGGAGATTCGTCCCGCTGTCTGCCGGGGGTTGGAAAGTCGGCAGGCCCACAGCGGCTACTTTGTGCGCCACCATCGCCGGGTGGTCCACCGTCGGGTTGAACTTGCACGCCGCAAACATAGAAAGCGCGCGAGTGAAGTTCAACGTCGGCTCGAACAACGGCAGTGCTGAAAGAAAATCAGCGAGATGCACAAGTAAGCAAGGGTTGTTTGATCAACCATCTTGGATAACGCCTGCTGCTGCTTCAGGTGAAATGTTGCGAGAGGCCATCACTAATTCGATTAGGCAACCGTTCAAGTTTGGATGAACCAAAAGTGGAACGTACGATATGCCCCGACTACAGTGCAGGCGCGGGCCTCGAGTAAGGAGTGGACGAGGACTTTGCCACCGCCAGTTACTGCATCGCGGATGAAATCGCACGCACTTCCAAGGGCGAGTATCAGCTCGTCGGGCGTGTCGATGTCGAGGTGGTGGTGGACCACATTCGGTGGTATGGATGATGATACTTCTGTCGGCGCCAGCGACAGGAAATGCGTGATGCCAAAGTCAAAGAGCAGCAGCTCGACCTGATCAGGCTCACTGGGGAATTCACTGCACAAGTTCAGTTCGAAACCATTTTGGTAAACAGCAACACTACCTGGAGAGAATTAAGGTATCCGGAACAATATCGACGCAATCGATTAGATGGTTCAGGAAAGCCGTTACGTCCCGCTTCTGTTTCTTTTTCCAGGAGATGTAGGCAGGGTGAGTGGCGCACGGCGCGTACCCGCATTCCAAAAATGTGTCGAGCTGCTTCACGAAACCATAGTTGGGCTGCACTTGCGGTCGACCTAGCAGAATGTAAGAATGCGTAAAGTAAGAC
Organism: Mycena olivaceomarginata; assembly: GCA_029378375.1. Taxonomy (NCBI): domain Eukaryota; kingdom Fungi; phylum Basidiomycota; class Agaricomycetes; order Agaricales; family Mycenaceae; genus Mycena; species Mycena olivaceomarginata. Next base: position 46,508 of record JARKIC010001702.1, read on the forward strand.
AAGTTTATCTCACAATCTTTTATGAAAGAAATAGCGGCAGCGGTGCTTAACGATCTGGTCTTCATCACTGTGCCGGGTGAGGGTGTTCAAAAACAATCGGGTTTGACACTTACAGTACGCGGCAACTAATGAAATTAAATTATGAATAGGGAATAAGAACTTGAGACCAGCAAGTACCGACAGTGGCGCTTCGTGAAATGCCCATCACACAATGAATTAGCACTGGAATTATCAGAAATCAGCAACAACCTCATAACGCTTCACTGAATGAACCAAACCTCGTCCCCCATCGGACAACGCATCCTCAATGAAGCGGCAGGCATCCGGTAGATGGATCAAGAGGTCGTCGTACTCCGAATCGTCTACAGGGATAACCAAGTGGTTGACGCCAGTTGAGGGAAATTCTGGACAGACAGACACAATATGTGTTATCCTATATTGTTGCTTGGTCTCGTCAGATTGAGCTGCCCATAAACTGACGAGCATCAGAGTTTGAATGCCAAGCGCGCCCACTGCCGACTCACTTGCCAATATAAATCTGGTCTTTCAAGACTTCGTTGGCACTGGGAGAGAATGAGCTGCTGAAACTGAGAGTCATTTGTCGTTGTTTAAAGGCAGTCGGGAGTCAAAGTCCGGCGGGGGCGGCGGTGAAGAAAAAAGGAAGAGTCGTGTAACCGAATAGCTGCCGAGGAAAGATGACGTAGTTGCACGTGTTGGCAACGCCGCTTTCCCTCGCTTTCCTCGGCCATGCCGCAATGCGCAGCTTGGAGCTACAGAAACGGCAGACCTTCGCAGGACCCCTGACATTCAACCAAAAGGCCTGTTCCGCCGCCGCCCCAATTTGTCGGGACCGAAATTCCAGAATCTGGGCAATTTTGTCGGGATTGGAACAGGCCTACGGCCAAAAATCGGACCAAATTTGTCGGGAATCGCCGAGACCCAAAATTTTCGCCTCGGCTAACGGATTTTGAAAAAAAAATGTGCCGCTGAGGCGAAATTTGTCGGGATTTGCACAGGCCTCCGCGCGATTTTGGGCGATTTTGTCGGGATTTGACGCAGGCAAAACGCAAAAATTTTCCACATTTTGTCGGGATTGGGATCAGGCATTTTGGTTGACTATCAGGGGTCCTACCTTCGCCAGGTTTATAAGGTATACGCCAGCCACATGCAGCCTACCCTCGTCACATCAGTCACACTTGTCCGTATCGAGAGAAATGACCGGAGTAAATTGAAGAACAAAATATAGACACAGTACCAGGACTCCTATCGCAAAAGTGGCTCCTAGCAATCAAAGATATCGCCTTTATCTGCCCTGGGAAAAAAACACAGAGGTCGCGACTTCGAAATGAGGGAGTAGATACACAATTAAATACAAAATTGCTACTGATTCACCCGATTGCGCCGCCTTTCCCGTTCTTCCGCTCCATGAAGTGTATCCTTTATTTCCCCACCCAAACCAGAGATAAAACGTTGAGTCTCTGCCAGTTGTTCTTCCGTTGTGCCCTCGCCTATGTGCCGTTCGCGTGCGATCAAGAGACCGGCAACTTTCGCAAGAAGCCGTTTCAAGTCGAATATTTCCTGTGCATGCCGTGCGATGCTTCTCTTTGCTTCTTTCAATTCCTCCTGGGTCCGGGAGAGTGCATACTTGATCTCTTCCTCCTCGTCACATTGCTCGGCAAATCTCTCGTTTGCGGCATCGAGTTCCTGCTTTGCTCCCGCAAGTTCCTCCTCCAGTGCTCGGACAAATGCTGCATCAATGTTTATTGTGGCTGATCTGCGATTCAGAAGACGGCAATTGATCACATATTCTGACTCACTTTCTTCAGACATGACGGTAATGAGAGTCGTGCACCAATTCCCATCAATTATCAATCACGCTTACAAAACTCATTGGTGGATCGAGCTCAAAAATTGCTACGCTACCCCAGCTGCCTCCATATCATCCATTAGTTTATCCGGGTTCGTTCGATGTCCAGGATACTTCCGTGATGCCCATGCTGCCTGTGCTCCTGTAAGTCCTTTTGTGTACGCATCCATGAACCGCATGGACCGGTTCGCAAATCTGGATCTTGTCAGGGTGTGGGCATTGAAGCAAGAGCAAACATACCTGCGCATCGAAATTAAAGGCACCGCATCAAGCGCTGCCAAAGCATTGCGCTCCAGTGCATCCTCGCGAGATGATTCTGGGTTCAAGCGATAGAGACGTTTGGCATAGCCCCAGCATTGCTCGATGAAGTTCAACTCGCAGTGGAATTTGGGGAGGAAGAGGAGCTGAAACCCGCGGGCCTCGCAGTCTGACTCCAGGCATGATTTGATGCCCTCAAAGTCCGGCTGGTTGTAGAGGAGACGGCGACAACAGCAGTCTAATGCGGGTGGTGGGCACTTGAAGTTGGTGCACTGCGCCTTTTTCCCGGTAATGTTGATGCCTCGCTCATCAAGTAGGACAGCCATGCCCTTGAACTGGCCTGCAAGACAATGGTCATCAGGGAAATACAGAGGCTGCGGCTGACCATTGAATGTTGCATCCATCATCGGAATTTTGTGCTTCACGTGCGTGCCGGATTTGGAGTAAACCTGAGCACCGGTCTCGTCGCGAAGATTAACATCAACAAAGAATTTGGCCGAGGGACCTTTGGGCATTTTCGTCGCCGAAAGTGAGCCCTCAGGTCGCTTCAGATGTGTGGTCGCGTTGTCGTAAACAAAAACATGCTCCTCGTCTGGATACAATTCTTGAATGAGGTCCATTGCAGTCTTCGCCTGACTCGGATTTTAGCAGGAAGCTGTGCATTACGGATACTCACCTGTTCGCGGATGTCGACATTAGTAAAATATCCGTCCTTGTTTTTACCCGGGCTCATGACGACTCGTGCACTGCGCTTCCCATCGGGTGAGCGCAGCCAGCCGTATTTGCTTGAAAACAAAATCGGCTATCATCAAAGATGCACCCTCGCCTTTTGCATAGGGTTTGGCCGGGGCGTCTTTGTGATACCAAGTCTTGCGGCGGCGATCATGAGCATAGAAAATGCTCTCATCGTGAAACCAGACAACAATGGGTTTACCAGGCAGAGGACCATACTCCGGCAGGTTTTCCTTCGTCCATGTCTCCATACGGGACTGAATTTTGGCCCATGCCGGAAGGAACTTACTTTGGCGATAGTCCACCACATCAGGTCGTTCGTGGCCATCGGCATATTGGCCTCGCTTCGGACTCATCCACCTGTATTCAATACATTAGGTTCTAGGTAATGAGCACCGGAAGACACTTACCTGTACCCAAGTTCCCTCAAATACCTTTGTGCAGTCCGAAGACTTATTTTCCGAGTGATCCCATGCTTCATCATGACGTCTGGACTACAGAGATAGGCGACCAATTTCTCGGCCGTAATGTCCTTGCCAAGCTCCTGCAGGTACAGGTTGATGTCCAATTTGAGCTCCTCGTCGACGAGCATAGATGTGTTCCAGTACCCGTATGGGTTTAGCGGCAGAATGTTACGGTCTCCAATAAATTGGCGCACCAGAACCCGAAGTTGTCTCGCACAGTAGCGGCCCTTCCCACGTGAAACGGCTGTCTGAAGCAATGATGCAGCCCAACAGCCCTTCGTTTTCGACAAATCCCGAGTATAGAAGTTGAGCATGACTTCCATCGCCTCCATTCGCACACGAACAAAGGGATCAATCCCAGGATCGATGTAGCCGCGCCCCGTCTTGCGATGCGGCCGAAGCATGTCCTTGAGGTCTCTCAGTGCTGCTGCAGCAGCTGCAACTGAGGGAGCCTCGCGGAGTTTACCATCAGGAAGAGGTGACTCGGCAGCAAGGGCTGAATCGACAATTAGCAAAGTTCCGCCCTTCAAAAACAAATATGCTGCCGTACCTGAAGCCGTCTCCCGTTCCAGTTCATTCCGAAGATCTTCCTCCGGGTTGTCATCGTCCACCGAGTTGTCTGATTCCCGTGAATGATGGGTCGAGATGGAAATGTCGTCTTCGTCAGGGACATCCTCGACAGAAGCACGTCTCCTCGGAGGTGGAGGAAGCGTGAATACGTGATAAGAAGAGTCAGGAGTCTCCTGGGAGGGAACCGAGGGGCCAGTGTGATAGAAGAACCCCGTTTGCCCAGGCAGAAGAGCGGAAGGTGACAGATCAGATGTTGGGCTTGAAAGAAAGACATCGGACGCGTTGAGGTCGTTTTGGCGGTTGCTGTCGAGAGATGGGGTGGATGTGCTTCGGAACAGGACCTAAAGAACACCCCTAAGTATCCGTAGCTTCCACAGTGTACGCGTCTTTTAAGCACGCACATCATTGTCCCTGTCTAATTTTGTCTTCTTCCGCGGAGAAAGCTTCTCGATTACGGTCTTTGTGAGGTTACTGATGCTTGCGAGGACCTTCCGAGCCCGCTTTGGCATTCCGTGGGTGAAAGACGCGCTCCAGACGCGTCGAATGTCAAGGGTGGGAGGTGTACGTGTCAATCTCGCGGATCAAGGGACCAAATTTGCATCTACTATTTTTTACGGAATCATACACAAAACCTGGCTCCGCCAGCGCATTTAGGACTGATATAGGCCCAATTGCTAGGAGGCCGATTGGGTATATCACGTCCCGAGATTATTATACGCGCTTTTCTCACTAATATTGCCTATATCGGGCGAAGTCACGCTGATTAGATAAGGGTAGGCTGCATGTGGCTGGCGTATACCTTACCGACGGCTATGTTCCAAATTTAGAGTCTCCCGCAATTTAATTCTAAAAACAAAAAAATCGCCATTTTTGGTTGAAGATTGGCGCTACACTTTGATCATGGTAATTGGTTGACTATGAATGGTTACAGATCCAGGTGCATGCTATGAACAATCCAAGGTTCGCATCTAGGAAGAATCTCGCAACCGTCTCGGCTTGGAAAAAATAGCAAATCACTTGGACGCCATGGAGCGTAGAATATCTCGATCCTGAGATTCGTCTACCAGAGCACGCAATGCTCCATCTTTATTAGCAAGCAGTTCATGTGGGCTTGCAAATTCAACCTATGTTCCCAATCCATTAGTTTCTAAATGCATGCTCGAACTGCCCAGACCGTGACGTACGATCATGCCGGCGTCAAGGACCATCTTTCCAGCCGGTTAGTTTGGGAAACAGCAATTCCAAGGCACGCACAATTCTGTCTGCGTCCATAATGCTCTGCAACCGGTGGGCCACTGTAAGAACGGTGACGTCCTTGCCCAGCTCGGTCCGTAATGACTCCTGTATAACTTTGTCCGTCTCGTAATCTAATGCCATGAATTCCTGCTTTCGTGAACTGAAGGAACCCACCGATAGCAGACGTAGCTTGGGAGAAGCTCAGTACAATGGCTAATAAACAAAAAATCAACGACAAACCTTCGTCGAGGATAAGAATCTTGCTCCCCCGAATCAGAGCGCGACTGAGGGCGAGGATCTGGCGCTGGCCTTGAGAGAGATTGCCTCCGCCGCTGGCCAACATGGTATCAAGCGTAATTTTTGGGCCCTCGCCGCTGGCGCCGACGCCTCCCTGCAAGGCAAACAGCCCCGCCGCACGGAGAGCGGCATTCAAAGTTGCATCGTCATGTTCCCCCAAAGGGTCCAAATTCATGCGGAGAGTTCCATTCAAAAGTTCCGGCTACTCAGGCGTGTGAGCAAAAGGTTTGGCTAACAATTGGAGACGAACAATTTGCGGAATAATGGTGATGTTCCGGCGCACGGCCTCCAAGTTTAGGGAAGAGGTGGGTATGCCATCGTAGTAGACCACCCCGTCGGTCAGTATGGCGCGAAGCAGGGCCAGTGTTAATGAACTCTTCCCAGAGCCAGTCCGACCGACGATGCCGATACGTTCCCCGCCCTTGATATCGAACGTAATATCATGCAGCACCGCTGGCCCGTCCTTCGAGTATCTGGCCGACAGGTTTTCCGCTCGGAGGTTCCCGCTATTCGGCCAGTGAGCCGGCGGCAGACCGTCAACAGTCGGCTTCGGCTCTTGTTCGATCTGAAGATAATTGTTGATACGTTCCAGACTGCTTTGGATCAATATCGAGATCCACCGACAGAATTAAAATCACCTGTTGCCTAAGGATACGTCAGCCAAACGGACTGTAAAGAAATAAATGGTACCGACTTTGTATTTCTAGCTGGTTAATTATGCTTCGCGCTATCAGTAAGGTACACATCACCTCCACGAATCACAAACCTGACACCAAAGAGGATAATCATGCCGAATCCAGCTGGATAAGCGTGGTTGTTAAAATCAAGCTCGGATGAAAGACATGTAACATACAGGCCATATTGAGCGAAAAGCCAATGGATGAAGAGCCTTGCTCTCGGAAGTAAACCATATAAGTGGCCAATACGGTGATAAACATCGTTCCGAGAATATCCATGCGCACTGCAATCCAACGACTGAGGTTGTGGAATGTCCTGGCTGTCCGAGTATAATGATTGATGTGTTTGAGAGAAGTGTCAATGAACGCTTCTTGCGCGCCGTATGCGCGGATGGAGACTGTTCCGATATAGCGTAGGTCAGTGAAATTAAAGCGATGGCCATACTGTTGGCTTACCTAGTCCATTTATAGCCGCACCGAAACTAGCTCGAGTCAGATCTTAATATTAAGCTACTCGTAGATGTAGACATACTGTCCCAAGATTGGCGCTCGGGCATACATTTCTCGCTTGACTGACAGTTGAGCTTTGGTGTAGAGACTGCCGATCCAGGTCCCGGCCAACAGGAGCACAACCGCCGGGAGTAGGAATGGGGGCGCCAACAGAACTATAGCCCCCAACCTAATTCCGGCGAAAAAGAACAAATCCAACACAGCCCATAGGGTTTGACCGATATTGGCGTCAACATCCCGAAGATCCTGCGTGCAGCGGGCAATCACTCGCGATGTTGGTGTTACGTCGAGGAACCTGTGAAACTGTGAGTGAGAAAAAAGATCTAAGATGAAAGAAGTTGCCTCAAAGTCGTCCCCAGGATCGATTGAATAAGTTTGGTGTGGATTATTGTTGAGGCCCGCACCATTCCGAAAAGATAGATGAGATAACTGCAGCTGTAAATCACCAGCGTCGCAAGCAGAATCCCGCCTAACACGAGCCAAGATGAGTGGTACACAAAACAGCGAAGATGGGAGCAGACCATAGACAGATAGATGACTAAACCAAAGAAATGAAGCCAAAAAGACCAAGTCGGTTGTCGTACTCACTAGGCTACGCGGACTTCGGATCCGTCGTGTTCCTCGTATTGCGAGGCAAAATAACCCAGGTACCACGTTTGCAAGTTGATTAGGGAGTCGGTGGCGATCATGCATAGAATGAGGCCAATGAAATAGAATAATGGATTCTGACCGCCCAGGGCTGACACGTAGAGTTTCACTGCAACACAGCTATCAGTATTGAGGAAGGAGAACTATGGTTCACTTGCGCGCCGCCCAGCTGACATGCCCTATCTCAATTTCCTCTGCAATCACTAACTTTCCACTCGCAGAAGGTTTGGAATTCGACGGAGGTTCATCGACCACTTCTCGTCGTTTTTCCAAATTATATTTGTCGCCGATGAGTTCCAATGCTAGGTCATGGCTCTTTGCTAGAACTTCAGAGACAGTTCCTTGACTCTGTATGCATCCATCGGAGCCCATAGAAACGATGAACCCAGCGATGGGTTGAGTCAACGCAATGTTGTGCGTCTAGCAACATTTTCAATCATGATTATATGAATGAAGGGGTAGGACGCACGACCAGAAGAGTAGTTCTGCCTGCGAGCAAGTCCCCCGCGAAACATTTATCCACAATCCATTGGGCGGTGTGAACACTGATTATAGATTAGATAAGGGCCATAGTGAACGATTCGACATACTCCAGCGCGGCCAAAACATCGTCCAGGAGTAAAACGGAAGCACTGCTGTATACAGCCCTGGCCAAAGTCACTCGCATGCGCTGTCCGCCGCTCAGTGTTACCCCGCTTTCGCCGATTTCTTGCATATCACCGGCTTCAAACATCGCCAAGTCATGCTCGAGCCCGCATTGATATACGACTTTATTATATCGCTCGACATCAAACGGCGCGCCGAAGATAATATTAGCCTTGATGAAATGTCAGTCGAAGGCTGGAGAGACATGGTTGCATTCGCACCTTGATCGTGTCATTTTGAACCCACGACTGCTGGGCTGCATATGCAATTCCTCCGGCTCGCGAAAGATTGAACCAAGAGTCATGTGACGATGGAATGAAGTGCATCTCGCCTGCCGGGCGGTTGAAAATCATGAAAAGGTCAGGAACAAAACCTTACCGAGTAAAGCCATCAGAATCGATGTCTTGCCAGATCCAGTCGGACCAACAATGAGGTTTATGCAATTTCGTTTGAAGAACAGCTGGCCCTCTATTCTGAGAAGGAAACTCGGAGTCTTGTCGTCGGATGACCATGAAAAGACGGCGTTATTGAACCCAATTTCTTCACCGGGGTTTGGCGACACCCTGGACATGGCATCCGAATAGGTGTCTAACAGTTCAGTCTTTAGATGGAGTCAGTTTCTGGTGGTTGTAAGAAGAATGATTATGACTTTCCTCGCGCAAGAAGTTGTCGAGTCTGTCGAGTGATACCCTCCCAGTCACCAGGTTTGTCAAAGTGGCGAAGAATTCATGTAACTGGGCGCGGAACATGTCGAACACTGTCATCGAGCTGTATATCGCACGTCAAACGCGGAGCCGCGACGCTGAGAACGAATGACACGAACGAGAATACTTTGGATGCGTTTGAGCTCTTGCTTCATAATTACGGTCTGGAAAGATTGCCGGTAAGTTACGGAACGAGGAAAGCAGGCGGATACAGACGCTAAGGGCCGGTCAGTATTTACTTTTAGCGAGAAATAAACCTACTATGTGGCATAAGTCGCGAGCATAGTAAAAATTGGAATGGTGAAGCTGCCGGTCCGTTAAAAGTGTATCAAGTGAAATACGGAACGCGTACTTGGCGACAGCGATGGAGAGTTGGAGAGCATTGCTTTTCCAAAGCCACTTCAACTCCTCCTCTCGCGCCTCCGAGATTCGCTCTTCAGTCTTCCTCTCCCATGCGAACACCTTGATCATCCGAAGAAGACTCATAGCTAGAGAGAGAGAAATCAACGACGGATCGCATTATCAACGAGCCAACAATTACTTTCGCTGACCCTCTGGACTCTAGCGTCCGTCTGCTGCATCAGACCTTGTTGCACGAACCGAATGCGTCCACCGATATAGCCGGGCAAAGGGAATACTGCCACGGTAACACCCAATCCGACGAATGCAGCCCATCCCAAAACTTCATATAGGAACCAAACGCCGAGACAGCTCTGAAGAACGTAGACAAGGAGCTGAGGCGGAGTCTCCCCGGCGCTGACGATATTTTGCAAGTCAGTCGTCACAAGATTATTGAGTTTGCCGACGAGGTTTCGTCCGTTCGTTGGCTCCGGCAGGGAAGGTGCTGTGGCTTCGTTTGCTTCTGAATCAGACATTCGTTCGGATGTTTCCGCCTTGACGCGAACACGCAACGAATGTTCGAACACGAGCTCCGTGAGTATTGCTTCGGTCTGGATGCTGACTCGATTCTGACCATCATGTCAGCGTTCATTGGAGATACATGGGAGGACAAAACGCACATAAACAAATTTGGACCACTGCGTCGCAATGGAACCAAAGGTCGGACCCGCAAAGAGCAAGAAGATCCAGAACCACGGTCGTATTATCGCACCGCTGCCGTTCGTTTCAATGTAGCTGGCATCAGAGGTCAATAAAATTCAGTGCGAAAGTGCGAGACGTACTCAAGCAGTCTGTTGATTGCGACGGGGTTGCTAAAGTTGGTGGCAACCTGTACGACGGCGAGCAGAAGCATTACGGCGTAGTCGGAGCGGAAGATTCTCATGAGACCGAAAAAGACATGGTCGCGTTTTGCGCTCGAAAATACATCGAGATGCTAGGAAATATTGTCAGTTAGACCTCCAGTAAAGCGCATATGTAAGGAATCTACTTGCAGGAAAGCTGGCACCTTTGAGGTTCTTCGCGTCGTTTTCGTAGGCGAGGGGAGGAAGAAGGTCATACGAAAGATGGGAAACCCGGCTTGCTAGCAAGATAAGAGGGTCCAGAAACGTGTATGTAACGAGTGAGATTAGAGATGCGGTTTGTTCAGAGTTGGCAAGGGTTTCCGAGGGCTGATACGAGTCAAGTATTGAATAAAACAGGGATAACGATGCCTACCTTGTTCAACGAAGCACGTCGGGGCATAGACAAGGGTAGCACCACGCCTATAGCAGTAATAATGGAGAACTTCGCCCAAAGCAACCAGCCCTCGTTGATATCTCGCTGGGGTTGGTTGAAGGTAGCGAGCGGAAAGAGGTCGCGGTAGACATAGGTGAGAAATATCACGGCAAGCAGCGCGTTGAGATGTCTTATAGCGATGGCGCTCCAAGCACGAGCAATAATCGAGATAAATGCCAAGATAGAAGCATAAACCTGAATAATACTGTCACACTCCGGACCATGCGGAAGGAAAGAAAAATATACATATATCACGACAAACTGGAACGATATGGCGGAAGCTATGAAATCGGTGTTTTCATGCTCTATCGAGCTGAAGGCCAATCCAATAAGTGTCACACAGCCGCAGAGCCTTGCAATCCCAAAAATGTCTCGAGATTTTGACGTCTGGATTGGTTCAGCGCGTTCCTCCATAGTGGAAACAGCACATAACCTCCGAGTCAGTTCCCGCACCGGGCTAGAGACAAAGGTCGCGTGAAAAACAAGAATTGAGGCTGAAAGTGTCGCGCAACAGGTCGGGATCGACAGACTCTCAAGGTCGAACCGGGAGCTTTGGTTCATTGAGAACACTTCGGGCTCGAGCAATAAATACACACCTAGACAAGAGAATCGGGGGAATATTCTGCGGAAGTTGTAGAGAATTCATGGAGAAGACCGGAGGGAGCTGCGCGTCTTCTGAAACGCGTTTAAGTAGCAGCATCACTGATTCGTCATCAGCAATCCCTGATTTCTGCCGTATTACTATTAGCCGTATTAGCCGTATTTCCCACATCTCCGTATTTGCCCATATTACAGGCCATCCTTGGGCCATCCTACGTAGTTGCCTGTATTAATATCAGGCCATCCTATGTAGTTGCCTGTATTTCAGGCCTCCCTAAGTAGTTCTCCGTATTTCGAGCCAATGTATCTTTCGCTTTCAGATGCATAACCAAGGCAACATATTCATTGAATGAAGGTACACAGTTGTGAATAACGTTGAAATATGAATGGAGAACATGGTAAGGCAATGTAGGCTATATGATGCAAAGGTAGGTGATTGACAAGGTGCGTGCTGGTTTATTTTAGAGGACCCGAAATGGCGTGCAGGGGCGGTGGGGAACTTGCACAGGGAGGTCAGCTTGGAGAGTCGAGGGACACCCACGCTACGCTCGTGCGTGTGCATTTCCCCCTTCCCCGGGCGGTACGGGTGCGGTTTATGCGGTGGGTACAACGCGTGCGCCGCGGGGCGTGGTCGGGCGCGGTTCTGGTGCTAGGGTACGGCGGGGCGTGGGAGGACGCACGAGCACGAGGCGCCGGCGCTGCCTCGGGGTGGTGCACGGCGACGTCCATATGCACCGGGCCACTGCCCTCCCCGCGCGCCGGTTCCGGAATGAGAAGGCGTGTACAATGTACTGGCACGGGACGGACACAGGGGGCGGGCGCTGTGGGGATGGGGACTGTGGCCTTAAACTACAGCAAAGTAAGGCAAGTACAGTAGAATACGGTGGAATACGGCCAACTACGTAGTCCAGTATGGCCATCAAATACAGGGGAATACATACACCGGCCGTCAAATACATATCAGTAACAGGGGGACCTTCATACAGCAAATACGGCAAATACAGAACTACGTAGAGCTACGTGCGTAGGGGTACGTACCGGACCCAGGTATTGCTGATGCCGTGATTGCCAATTGTTCCGTAGGAGTCGGCCTTTGCCGACCTACAGCTCTGGACAATCAAAGTCCACCAATTTGATCAACCATTTATATGACATCCGATACCTATCAGAATCGAAAGGAAACAATGAGAGCAGGTTCCCAGAATTTTTTCACCAAATTTTGTCGAGTGGTTGGTGAGATAATGGCTGTTTTTCATCAGGGGACCGCAAAATTTTGGCCGGACCCCTAAAATTGCATGTAAAATCACGAAAATATTCATTTGAGCTCTTTTCATCTAAGTTTGATTCTGGTCTAAAGAACCATATTCAACGAACAGTCATGCACAGAAAACCCTGGGAAAGTACAGTGTTACCGTGACAAAAGTCACATTTGTGGTGTCGTTCCAACTTACAACTGCTGTTGCTGCACGGTGCACCTCAGAAACTTCAGTGAATAAGCTCCGGAGTAGAGGCAGAAGCTTGACAACATTCCTGTTGACTTAGGAATGCCTTTCAGACCCATCAGATTCCTCAGACTCCCACAGAGGTACCCTCAATTTTGTTGGGATGGCCGAAAATTTTGGTCGGACCCATTTTCTCGTGAAAAAAATCCGGAAAAATCGATTTTATGCGTATTCAGGGGTGCTGAATCTGATTCTGAAATCAGCCAAGTCCAGAAAATAGTATTTGGGCTCCCAGAAAATTTGTGGACTTGGATTGTCCGGAGCTGTAGGTGAAAATTCAACAAATTTGTATACTACAAGAAGTAAACCAAGGACAAGAGTTGCCAGGCTTGGCACGCGGGGGCTAGAAATCGTAATCTAAGGTCGTGCTTCTTCGATATCGCGCTATATGCGGGTTTGCATGTCCACTGCAACGGTGCAGTGTGAATGCTTCCCATCCATGGTCGACGACCAGCCCAGCCCTGCGTCTTTGTACAGCCCACCCGACAACACACATACATCCACCTTACTGGGTCATTCGACCAATCCATCACCAATCCGGGACGGCCTGGGGTTTCTTCTTCGTCGGCATTTTAGCACTGGGACACAGCCCTGACGCGCCTAGCTTGCATTCACCGCAGCGCGGGCTATTGGCTGGGCATATCGTCTACACGCCAGGTCAGTAATGTCACGACTGGCGAAGCATGAGAGCCGTACTTGGCCAAAGCCCACCAGGAGCGGGTTGATCTCGGGCTGTAGCTCGGCGGGCAGCCACGATTCGAGGCTTATCCTGTAGAATCATCAGTACTGGTGCAAAGAACGTATTGAGAGCATACCGCGCATCTTCGGGATTTTCTGCCTTGTGCCATCCCAACAACCGCGTGATGCGTAGGACATGCACGTCGACACCGATGCCGACGTTGCTGTAAAGACATCAGAGCCAATTTATTCCGAAAACCGTGCACGTACATATTCCACGCGTTTTGCAGTGCGAGAAAGCCGATTTTGGGGGCCGACGCCGGGGAGAGAGATCAGCCCCTCGATCGTCTGCGGGACGTCTGAGTCGAAATCGTCGCGGAGCTTTTCTGCGGCGAGCTTGAGGTGTCTGTAGTACGCGGTAAATATTCAAGAGCTTGGATTGGATGGGGCAGCACGACACAGACTTGGTTTTGACGCGCCACATGCCGACTTTATTAATGGCTTCTGAGATTACAGTGGGATCGGCTGCGAGGACAGCGTCGAGGGAGACGCTGCCGCCCAGGGCGGTGCGTAGCTTGCTGACGGCCGCATCGGTGACCTGGTCCTTGGTCTGTGGCGACAGCATGAGTGACACGAGGGTAACGAATCTGAGTATTTCCTCAGGTCAGATGTTGAAGAGGGCGAGCTCGCTTTTGGTTATCTGACCGTTTGTTCTGTTCACTTTGAATAACGAGGACCAAAGAATAAGGTGCCACCAACCTTGGGATCCTTCTCGTATCGTTGGGCCATATGGCAGCCCATCGTGTCTACTGGGGCGACGGTCTGGCTGCGCATCTCCTTGATGCAGTCGTAAACCTCGCGCCAATGCGGGGGCGTCGGATGGGTGTGGCCAGCGCCTTTTTATATAGTGTTTTGGATTTTTGCGGGGATTTCAAGGGTCTCTTGGATGGACTCTTGGATGGACTTTGAGATCCTTCCCCGGGGATGGAAGGCTCGTCCAGTGCGGACTCAATTTTAACGCGCTTTGTGGGCCGAGGAGGTGTAGCAGAGCCTGAGGCATCCGGCATTGCGAACAAAGTTACCCCGCTATGGTAAGGGCTTGCGCGCGCCTTCAGTCGGGGAGACGAACGTTGCAGACCAGACATGAGTTTAAAGGTCGACGACAGGTTTAAAATTCAACGACGTAAACGCGCTTCAGCGCGTCGATGTGGGCGGAGGAGGCAAAGAGTGCGAGTGCCAATTGATCGTAATTACGTGATTCTCCCTACTATTTATGCGCAATATTCATGTTTTTATTCTACACATAATGGATTCTATATAATAGCATCTTGCAGCAGTCTGGGAAGTAGATAAACGCTACCAGTAGAAAGAGCCTCTCTGCAGTGCGGTCAAGACGGGTACGGCTCTGCTCGCCGCACATGCTTATTCCGCCGTCGCTCGGCACCCTCCCGCTCCAGCACAGGGAACCACGGATCGGTTTGTGGATCCCACTTGAGCAACCCCACGTCGAACGAAGGCAGCTCTGCCATCGAGCTCGGTACATCCCGCAGCCGCTCGCAGGCACGGGCGATGTTCCGGAGCAGCTAATATTGAATGATTCATCCCATTCAGCAGTCTATGTGTATGAACGCACCTGTATCCGCTCATCCGTCCATAGCCCGGCGCAACCACCCATAGAGCGGGACTCGATGAGCTCCATGACAATTGAATGGGCGAGGCTGAAAGAGTCCAGGGGAGAGAACGTCTTGTCCTGTGTAGACAATAATCAGTATCAGGGCGCGAAATAAGGCCGGGAAGGAACAAACCTGCAGAATACGGCCACACGTGTCTGTGAAGCTGTCGAAATCCGGCGGCGCGACCACGGGCACAGGGGAGAGCTCATAGCCTTTCCCAAAGGCCCACTTGTACCGCCGTAGGAAATTGGCGTGCATTTGCCGCCAGGCGAAAGACATCAGGGGCATCGACAGCTGGTGAAGAGATGCGTCAGTTGGCCTCGAGGAAGTCGAGCCGCGGAAAACACGTACGGCGAACATGGGGATCGTCATAGCTTGCAAGGCAGAGAGCAGACTGTGCTGGAATCGCAATTCCCGGGACGCGGGACAATCTATTGCGACAGAGTGAGAAAGCGGGCGCGGGGGTCCGGGGACAGGCAGGGGTACCTGGTTCTACAGCGAGCAGCATGTCATCGAGACACGCAAGGTGGGCATCCATCACTTGCGACGCATACCAATACGCAAAGGGTTTCTCCTCCGACGTGTACAATTCCAGCTGAAACCCCGACAGAACGACTTCGCGGATGACCGATAGCCGCCACACCAGCGCGCAGGCCGGGAGCTGCTTCATGACGTGGGTTCTCGGCAGACCCTAACAGGACCAGTCAGTCCAACAAGCCAATGGCAAACCAGCACAATAAACTCACCGACGGCAAATTCGCTGCGATATCAGTCAGCCGTGTGTAATAGACGTGCAAGTCCACCA
This sequence comes from Mycena olivaceomarginata, assembly GCA_029378375.1. Classification (NCBI taxonomy): domain Eukaryota; kingdom Fungi; phylum Basidiomycota; class Agaricomycetes; order Agaricales; family Mycenaceae; genus Mycena; species Mycena olivaceomarginata. Next base: position 62,048 of record JARKIC010001702.1, read on the forward strand.
GCGCCTTCATGAAGAACCGGCGGCGCCGACAGGGATTATACCACAACGCTCTAATGTACTCAGTCATAAGCTAGCGAAACAACGAGCGAAGGGAGTCAACGAACTGTTGGGGGTCGAAGCTACGAACGAACGACATGCCTTGAAGTGCCCGCGCTGGATATCCGCCCATGGAGGCGGCCGCTGGCTCTGGGAGTTGCGGTCCACGAAATGGAAAATAGATGAGTAGCTGACGCCGAGTGTCTCGAAAAAGAAGCGGTCGATGACCCAAGTCGGACTGAATTTGTTCAGAACGAGCAGGCCGTCGTAGAACACCGACTGAGCGGATAAGGTTAGCGCAAAACAAATAAGAGACGGAGAAAGGTACCTGCGTTGAGGAGCGGACGTATGGCGTTCGCAGCGGTGGATTTGGCAGCCATGTCCGGAGATTGCCTGCTAACTAAACAGGCAAGACGTCAGGACATATGAGTGGGTGGTCAAGTACGCATCATACCTCCCACGTCGATACATTGGCCGTCAGAGACAACAGCCGCTGCTCCTCCCACCCGTCCAGAAGTACATCGATAGAATCCCACGCTTCGCTGACTGGAGGCACATCTATCACTCTGATGGGTACAGTGCTGTTCAGCTTGCGGGCGATGTAGGGGTCGAAAGCCAGATGAGCAGTTGATTCAGGTCCAGGAGCTGGTGAAGGGTACGTCCGGACAGTTTTGAGATGGTTTCGCGCGACATTGATGAGGTCGAGAAAGTCTGAAGGGGTTTTGAAGATATTGGCGTCCATGAGTTGGAGCAGTGCCTTGAAAGAACACGTCAGAATTTATTAGAGCGATGGTAGAATACTACCTTGCGCAGATTTAGGCGGGCGACGAGCGCGGTGGCCCATGGATCTGGAACTAAAACATGTGTAAGTGATAGGTTTACTCTTTTGCGATACAACAAACCCTTTCTAGACCTTATAAGCCAGGCTGTGGCGCCGTCGAGGGTGGCAATCACATTCTGCACAGACATGCCTTCTAGCAGAGACGTGTCCCCTTTGTCACTCTGCCAATCTTCTGTCTATGGACAGGTGAGCGTTTACTGGCAGAAACACGTCGGACTAACATCATGGACGTGGCCTTTCGACAGCTCCCGCCATGAAAGATCGCAGGACTTGAGCATGCCGCATATCGACGCGCGAAGAACAACAGGTATGAGCTGAGGAGGCCGCAGCACATCGTTGGGAAGACCGTATGGCAGCATATCCGGATGCAGTTCGGATACAACCAGCGCATACAAGCACGTAAATACCGTGTGCGCCAGGGTATTTCCTGCATGCCAGAGCATCTTCCGACCATAAGCGAAACAAGCGGGTGGATTTAATGCAGATAAACTTACTTCTAATGTAAACGACCGATCTATGATCCAGCAAATTTCTTGAGGCAAAAGAGGATCCCAGATGTCAAAGGGCGGCCGCTCGTCCGCATCGCCAGCCATACCACTGTCAAGACGGGGCTCGCCGATCTGATAAAATGGCCATAAGCCCCATGGCGTCTGACTCTGAGAGCATATCCACCTCAAACGCACTCATAGCGTCCTGCAAGGTGAAACCGTCCCTCAGGATCAAGCCCCCCGGCTCCATCTCTGAAATACAGGTGTAAGTTAAACATGAACTGGACCGAAGACAACTCGAGGGTACCAGCCGCAGCCTCGACAAAAATGTTTGTTACATCTCGGAAATTGTCGCCACCAGGAAGGTCAACGATTGCGAGACTTTCCATCTAATGGACCTTGAAGAAAGCTTGAAGTGCGCCGATGGAGGGCCCGGAGAGAGGAAACAGTGTTCTAGTCACGTGCTTCCTAATCTCTTCTTCTTTGAATCTTTCGGACTTGCATGTTCTTGCGCGGAAATCGCGTCTACCGTGCCCTCCCGCGCTTCAAGACCAATTATGCAGGTTCTTTAAGAAAAAATTCCACCTCAGTGTCACCTCTGCCCAAAAATGACGCGGCGGTAAAGCCCCGAACGATCTTTTCAGGCATCCAGCCGACGGGTATCCCACATGTACGTTTAGTTTTCCCTGGGACGCGTTTTTCTCAAGCGGAAGATAGCTGGGCAACTATTTAGGAGCACTCTCCAACTGGGTGAAGCTCCAGAACGAAAATCCACACGACAAACTGATATTTTCGATTGTGGGATGGCACGCGCTAACTCTCCCTCAAAATCCGAAAGAGCTGGCTGCTTCTCGACGACACATGCTGGCTGTTTTACTAGCCATTGGAATTGACCCTAAACGATCCATTGTATTCCATCAAGACGCTGTAAGATTCCGTCACGCGTTGGATGGCTCTAAGCAACTCGTTTGTAGAATGCAATGCATACTGAGCTGGCGTGGATATTGGGCTGCATCACGCCAACAGGCAAGTTACGCAGGATGACCTCTTGGAAGGTCTGCGCCCTAGAATCCTTATGAAGCATACTGAACTTTATGCAGGCACGTCTTGTGGAATCACGGAATGCCAATGACGAGTCCGAGATCGACGAGTCGATGCTCAACGCGGGGCTTTTGACATATCCTGTCCTTCAGGCTGCTGATATTCTTCTCTACCGGTGGGCCACAGCAGGAATCATTTTTTGCCATTCCTAAATTGTTATGTGGTAGAGCCACGCACGTCCCCGTCGGCGAGGACCAGAGGCAGCATCTCGAGCTGAGCCGAGATATCGCAGATACATTTAATCGCACCTTCAAAGGTCCATCGCGAATGTTTCCCCTACCCACCGCGCTCATCAGTATGCAATCCCACCTTTCGTCCCGCACTGTGCTAACCACTGTGCTAACCACACGCAGCGCCTTCGAAGCGCATTCTTTCTCTCAAGGACCCCAGCTCCAAGATGTCCAAGTCGGCGTCCGACCCAGCCTCTCGCATCCTCCTCACAGACTCCGCCGCCCAAATCGCCGCGAAGGTACGCTCCGCCGTAACCGATTCGATTACCACAGGGATCACGTACGATCCTGTCGCACGGCCCGGCACGTCGAACTTGCTCACAATCCTCGCGGCCTGTGCGGACGCGGACGTTCACGATGTCGCCGCCCGCTGCGCCGGTATGAATCACGGTGAACTCAAGTTGGAGGTCGCGTCAGCTGTGGAGGCCCTCGTGGCTGGCCCCCGTGCTGAGTTCCAGCGACTGGTGGAGGATGGCGGATATTTGGACCAGGTGGCGCAGGACGGGGCCGCTGCTGCGCGGGAGCTGTCTGCGCAAACCATGGTCCAGGTGCGAGCGAGGGTAGGACTGAATTGAATAAAAGAGGAAACAATGCGGATTGATGGACTGTGACCACCATCGCTCCCGAGCTTGTCCATTTCATCTCCGAATTTTGGCCAATAAAGCTCCGCCTCATGAGCTCCGCTGCACGCATTCCCGTGCATACCAAATTGGTGATCTCGAATCCGAATCAGTTCTAATCTACGTTTCCAAAATTTCTGTCTGGTTTCCGCCGTCCGAGCTTCGCCACCTTACCCGGCGCTGTTAATTCAAGCACTTTTGGCTTTGCGACAACCATAAACTCCCCACACCGGGATCTACCAGAGGTCATAGAAATTCTTCTCAGCGAACAATCCCGATGCATATACACTGGGCACTCGGCACCGTGGTTTAAGACGGTTACATGAGACCTCCCGACCCCAGAGGCCAGATCGACAGCACGGACCCAGCTCGAGACCGAATAGAACTCACTCGATCACTTGCCGAAGACTGGCCTGGGTCGTCTGGCAAGCGAATTGTATCTCTGTACCTGTCTGCCTGTCGCTGGTGATCTCAGTATCCATGTTCCCGTGACCGCGTCCAATTCCAGATGCTCTGGACTCTCTCCTGATCCACAACCATCCCGAGCATTCGATTCTTAAACGCTAGTCCTTCAACCGGTAAACTAATCCAGGGTCATCCTTTTATCATACCTGATACGCTCCCCGAACCACCTAGAAATTACCGGCCAATAAATTGTCGCCGCTGCTTCTGTATCCGACTCCGTCGTGGTTTGCGGAATTTTACGCGGATATCCCAATGAGGTCTCTTTGAGGTCTCCGTTCTACGCGGTTTCTGATACTCATCCCGTTCCTAATCAAGTCCAATTGGCTAAATCTCTTCAATCCTACCCGCAGAGTTAGGTCCAAAGATTAGACGACTCAAACGCGTAGTCCCCCAATCCCGATGCTATGGACGCCAACTTTCAACCAACTTGGTTCGATTCTGAGTCTTTTCGCGTCCTCGATGTCAAAAAATAAGCTGATCAGTGGTAAGTTACCAGCCACTGATCAGCTTCGGACAGCCCGACTTTACCAGACTTCATGCCCACCATCTCCCAATCAACTCTGAATGCCGAGAACGCCACACTGCAAACAGAATGCCGAAATGGACATCACACATCCCTAAATTTGGCGAAGCAAACAAATCTGAATACAACCCCGATATGGGGTCTGTCCTCATGCGGATGGAGTTTGTTTGCAGTCTGGCATGCAGCAGACCATGACAGTGAAGGGAAGCCCTAGCGGCTTCTCTTGTGTGTCTAATAAATAAGGTCTTCGCTTCCCGTCTCTTATTTTACCTCCACCCCTACAACCCAAGCCATGTCCGCCCCACTTACTAAACTTCCAAATGTTGCGCTTTCGTGAGATCCAGCCTTGCATCACAGCTACAGCTTCTGTGGCTGACTGGCTGCGTAGATTCGGACCAATGCTAATTGGAGTTTTCTTCAATATGATTTTGTACGGGGTGCGGTACTCTTTTCTTGGAGCTTCAAGTTGACTGATGTGACGCAGGTGTTCATAGACCAGGTCCGATTGACAAAGTTTTGCGAAGCGACTCGAGCTAATAGAATTTTCAAGGTATTAACGTACCTCAAAAATTATCCACAGTGCGGCCAAGATTCTTCCTCGGCGAAGTTGACGAGCATACTAACGATCTCTACCAGCGATGCGCGATGGATGAAGATTTTCGTACGTCACAGGTGGACTTGCTGGTCGGCTCACGGCTGACTGCTATTTAGGTCTCGTCCTTGTTCGCCATCGAGACTGTGAATACGGGATTCGATATGGCCATTATGTACCAGCCACTCATTCTGAATTACGGTCATTCACATCTCAGAGCTATTTTTCTTCTTCTCATTTTCATCCAGGCCAGCAGCCCAACTTCTTCCCAACGTGTGAGAAACATTTTTGTGCCGATGTTCTTCCGGTTGTGCTAATTCAATTGCTTACCAGTCTTTGCTACTGGTACGCACGTTCAACAGCATCTAAAGAAGCAAATTTAATTGTTTTTCTTTTAGAACCCGTGTGTATTGTCAGCGCTTCCCCTGATCTGCTTTCGTGTCGAATTTCTCAAGAATTCAGAAATTACAGGTTCTCGTCTCGACGCCGATCCAACTATTCTTCGCTTGGAGAATCAAGTCGCTCACAAAATCTTGGTGGATTCCCATTTTCATTGTAATTCTCGCTATAACGTCTCTCGGCGTGTTCCTCTTCTCTTCACCTCCTACTCTGCTAAAGTCATTATCTTCGCAGCGGGCGGCGTATGGACCGCAGGTACGCCTTTGCCTCACTAATTAGGAAGCTGATAGCATGGCTGCGCCATGGTTCGACTCGTGAAAACCTTCGCGAACAAACCCAAGCTCCACAACCCCGCGCTGCTGTGGTTTCTCTCCTCCTGCGTCGCCGATGCTGTGATCACCATCTCCCTCGTCGTGACTTTGTTGAAGCGGAAATCTGGATTCTCTGGAACGGATTCGGTGATCGACAAAATTAATCGACGTGCGCATATTTTCAAATACGACAGAGGCCTGGAGCTGACCCAGTTGTTAGTAACCGTCCAATCTGGCATGATACTGTTGGTGCTATCTATTTACTCTTTCACTCATGTCTTGTGCGTTGCTAAGCATCACTAGAGCCATCTTCGCAATCTTGGACGTCATTTGCTTCATGGTCCTCCCAGTGCATGTTATCCATCCCTTTTGTGGTTTTTTTTAACTAATCCACAATCCAACAGCACTATGCAGTGTGAGTCTCTGCATATAGCAAATTATCCAACTCATATTCAATTTAATCACTATTAATTCTCTCTTGACAGAAGTACGTTCCATCTTATTCATCATGAAAGCAATCAACTCATCCTTTCTCTAGACTTCATCTAGGATTTGACGCTTAGCAAACTGTACACCAATCGTCTCATGTCGACGCTGAACGCGCGCCAAGGCCTGAACGGCCAGTCCGCCAGCGCCGGCTTATCTGACCAGCGCCGTAACAACTCACACGGGGTCGTGGCCAACCAGACCTCAGTCCGAGCACCCAGACACGTAAGTTGAGTTCCCATTCTTGATCTTCTTAGTGTTCAATTTTCCATTGAAGCCAGATGACTTTATGGAGACTTCGGTGCGCGTTCCTAGCTGGTTTTTCTCCTGCTCGTTTTCAATCGGGTTCATTCAGCGCCACATGGACAGCAGCGCAATGTACGAGCTTGATACTCAAAAGTCCACCTACGACGTTGAGTCCGGGTTTGTCCCTGCGCGTGAAGAATATGGCATCCAGGTAACAAAGGTGGGCATGGTTGCCTTGCCTTGATCCCATAAGTAGCCCATGCATCTATAGGTTGTTGAGTGCGTAAAGGATCCAATCCCGCACCCGTACACACAGTAGCGAACTGTCAGGGGGACTTCTTTGTTTAATATTTTGGGCTCATCGAGGGTTTTCGGGACGTTGCATCCATTCTGCAGTGTATTCTGGCTTGTTGAATAAAATCATCATTTCAATGATGGTTCACCTCGAATCGCGACTCCCACGTAGATCCTAACAGATCTATTTTGGGCGAAGTTGATTGGTTGAAGGTTGAGTCTGACAGAATCTAACTCCGAGTAAAGTTTAGAACCTTCAAGATCCAAGACACAAGAGTAACAGAAATATTCAGCCGTTTTTCGCAGATCAATACGCCGATCTCCGGCACTCCGTGGATGGTAGCCGCGGTGAGAGCCCAGGCTCGGTCTGGTTGATTTCCCGTCTTGCCCCACAGTCCCAAAATTGAATACTGTTGCGTTGGTACTACACAATAATTTAACGGGACTTCACAATGGTGATAGCTGCTTTCTTTCTTCTATTCTCGCTAAAGGTCAATGGGTCCCCTGGAGGAAAACACAACATTTCATCACATGGTATCGCGCCTTGGCGAACTTCTTTTTGTGTTCTGGAATACCGTCAGAAACCGACGCCATGCGATACGGTCGGTTCAGAGAATATAAGCGGAATAACTGAATGGCAGTGATCTAGACTCGCAAGCCAGTCGACGTCCACTCGGTTACAAGACAGAGCGGGTGGGAACGGCGACGGATTAGGATAGAGAACAAATAGCTACAACATCGGAGCAAATAATGATGGGACGTCAAACAACAGGTAACCTTGTGGACGGACTGGGCCCGCATGTCGCCTGTTTCAGTGATGGATTTCCGCCCCCGCCATTTCAGACCTTCGACTTAGAACAAACGCGCCGAATACCTTAAAAAAAAGTCTCAAAGTACCTTAGGCAAAGATGGATAACTTTGGATTCTCTATCCATTGATACCAACATGTTTTTGGACGGCAGAAAAAATGAAGGGGGTATCAATGGATAGAGAATGAAAAGTTATCCATCTTTGCCTTAGACACCCCCCGGCTCTGCTGTGTGGTTCGTGAGTTGCAAAAGCGTCGTTTCCATTTTATTTCTAAGTCAAGCGTCTGAAATGGCGGAGAGATCTGCCATCTGCCAAACAGGCGACATGGGGGCCCAGCCTGTCCCGGTGAATGCCTGAGTTTACGATGGCATCAATTTCACCGGGCCGGGCTGGTTTCACGAGCCTAGCAGTGATCGATTGAATCGCAACCTGGGCCAACGTTATCTGCTCGCCGTCCCATCATGAAAACGCCAAACTTACATAACACGGGTTCCTCACTGGAGCGTGGTGATTGACTAGGAAAGGCAACTTTCACCCATCCAAGGTCTTCCAAAGGGAAAGCGCAAGCGGAGAAATCGACGCGCTGTCGTGAAATCCGACGCGAGACGGCGCAACATCCGAGATCCGGCACCTGGCGGCAAAATCACATGACCGTACCAAACGGCAATTTGCAAACACGACCCTGCTCTTCCGACAGACCCTACTCTTCGACTTCCGACTTACTTCCAACCCTTTTCTGGGTACACACCGGAAGACTCGGCCGCTCAAGTCCGCCGCTGTACTCGCGGCTAGGTCTCTGATTGCCCTGCACTGCGCATGGCAATGGATGAAAAAAGTGTTCCTAGCACGGACAGCGTCGGACACTTTAGTGCATTTCTAAGTAAGTACCCGGCAAGGACGGTGGACGTACATGGCTTCCAAAGTAAGCGTTCGCATCAGAAGACAAGTGGAAGATTTGGCCATTCCCCTTTCATAATGAGTTCGATTTGGATGCTTCTCCGATTGTTGGATACTTAATAGCCCACCTGTTTGCCGGCTGGCCCACCCTTTCCAACTTCCGCGACGTACACAATGAAAGACAAGGTCGCATCGCGCTCATCCAGCGATCCTGAAAGAATGTCGACTCAAGCAGTCTTGGGAGCGACCAGCCGCTTGTTAATGATCAGCTGGAGCGCACCGTCTGGCGGAAGCTCGATATCTGGGTTTTACCGATTGTCACCCTTTTCTACCTACTGTCTTTTCTTGTGAGGCTCTGGCAGCGAGGCTCTTTCATACTTGTAACGCTATACTCAGGACAGGACAAATATTGGGTATGTCGCTTGGCCGCGAAAACCACTATTGGCAGTTTACCTTTGGAACTCAGAAACGCTAAAGTAGCCGGTTTACTGAAGGATCTGAAAATGACTCCCCAGCAATACTCTATTGCTTTGACTGTCACCTATATGCCTTACATTGCGGCCGAGCTCCCCTCAATCTCTTACTCAAGGTTAGTAACTTAGTCGTTGGTTACGGCATCTGTCAAGCTGACTTTCCCTTCAGATTGTCGGCCCTAACCTCATGCTTCCTGTCATGTTAACATTGTGGGGGATTGTCACAACTTGCCAAGGTCCCTCAGGAGACTAGCGTTGAACTGCTTGTCTGACTCGCCGTTTAGGTACCGTTAAAACATACCGCGGGCTACTTGTTTGTCGTTTCTTCCTTGGCCTGTTAGAAGGTCACCATCGACATCATCTGTTCATCTGTTCGTTTTCGTTAACTAACTGCTCAGGCGGTGTCTTCCCGGGACTGGTCCTCTACCTGTCCTTCTTTTATCCCAGACTTAGACTTCAAACACGGTTCGTTCATTGTTCGGACCGTTCATACGGACAAAAAACCTCACCCACAAACAGAATCGCCGCATTCTTCTCCGCGGCTTCGATTTCTGGAGCCTTTGGTGGTATTATGGCATACGGTATTATTAACCTCAACGGCAAATTTGGCCATTCTGGATGGCAGTGGATCTTCATTATCGAGGTAGGTTTGTGCTTCAAAGGAGGAGCACATGAGTTGACTCTTGTTTTTGAGGGTGCAATCACTGTCTTGGTCGGTATCGTGTCGTTCTTCTTCCTCCCGGACTCCCCAGACCACGCCCGTTTCTTAAACGACGAGGACAAGTCCTATGTGAAGGCTAAGCTCAAGGAGGACGGCGCAATTGCGGACGATGAAGCCGATGGCTTCAGCTGGCCTGAGGTCGCCAAAGCCTTTACGTCGGTTCACGTTCTCATCGTAGGTGTCATCTTCTTCTTCAGTGGAGTCGTGCTCTATTCGCTCGCCTAGTAAGTATATATAATACTGGTTTGCTTTTCTTGTCTGACGCTCAAATACCGGTTAGCTTCACCCCGTCGATCATTCAATCCCTTGGATACACCGCTGCTAAAGCGCAACTAATGAGCGTTCCTCCCTTCTCCGTCGCCTTTGCTTGTAAGTCTGGCCGCTCTGTTCACAATCCAGTATTAATTTACATAATCGATTTTTTCAGTTGCGATTGCTGACTGCTTGGATCTCTGATCGGTACCACTGCCGCGGATTAGTCTCCGTCTTCGGCTCGGTACTATGCACGGTTGGCTTCGCCATGTTCCTGGGATCTGTGAACCACCACGTCCAATACGGCTCCCTCTTCCTCTCGATACCAGGGACCTACGCCATGGCACCCGCCATCGCAACCTGGAACGCCAACAACGCCGCCCCCCATGTCCGCCGCGCAACCGCCATCGCAATAGGCTTCATCATGACCAACTCAGGCGGCATTCTCGCCACCTGGCTCCTCGGCACCTTGTCACCGCCGCCGCGGTACACCAAGGCGACCAAGATGCTGCTCATCTTCTCCGTCCTCATGGGCTTCTTCAGCGCGCTGAACGTCGTGTACCTCGGGCGCGAGAACAAAAAGAAGGAGGCCGTGCGGGCACACACCTGTCGTCACGAGGAGCCGGCTGGGCTGGGTGACAGAAGTGCGTGGTTCGTTTACAGCTTATGATTTTGTCCTAGATTTTCTTGGTTGTACATTGGTCCGCAGGGCTTATAGATGTAATGGTCGTCGCGGTATTGAAATATAAAGCCTTGGTCAGATTGGCACTTCAAATTCGGGAGATTCTGGAGCCTTTTGGGGCCCGTCTCCTCGGTGGCCGTTTATTTAACAGTCCATCAAAGGTTTTGCCTTCCAGAAATTTTCACCAAACCTTAATCTGTCGCATGAATGCTTACGGACAACCTGTGAGAGAGTGACTAGTGATTATTTGACTTTGATGTTGCTCGTACAGTGCAAGGTACAGTGCGACTTGGGCGGCGTCCACGGCTGACTCGGCTTCGAACAGGTCCGTGCTTCCACACCGCATGACGACAGCGCACACAACAATGTCGCTTTGAGAGGCTGTTGCATTGGTCATGGAAGTTTGGTGCAAGGAATGTACGCTTCACATTCTCTGCTAATATGTTTGGTGGGGAAAACACGCGCCGGGCAGGACAAAGAGAGAAAGAGGAAGAGATGGAATACAATATAGTGACAGCTTGAATAACTTTAGACCCGTAAAAGATGTCTACCAGGAAAGAAGATCAAAAAAATACCTAGGCCTAGATCTAGACTTGGACCAGGATCTTCGGGGAAAGTGTCCCAGTCCTCGCATGTGATGCCCAACATCTTGAACTCTGGACCACCTATCCTTGTAGGTCCTACTCGTACAAACGGAATAAATATACTAGTGACTAAACAACATATGGTAACTAAAGTGCCGATTTTACAATAAGCGGGGCGGACCTTCAAACCGGCACGGTCAGCGACACTCACGCGGGATGGACTCACGGGACGTCGGCGGCGGCGGGCCGTGGCACGTACGCCGGTCTGAAATGGAGGCGGGTCAGACCTCAGGATCGACGGCCACCGCGGCAAGCGGTCGACTCACTGGGCTAGCGCAGCCGCGGGCGCGGGTGGCGCGGTGTACGGCGGGGGGGCGGTCATGGACCTGAAGACCGATCGTCGGGAGGGCACGGGCGGGAGAGGCCTGCTGGCGGAGCGGACCAGGCCGAGGCCCGGGGCGCTGCTGCGAGAGAGGGTGTTCAGCCCATGAGCATGCTGTGGAGGAGGAGAAGACTTGCTACGGGAAGGCGTCCGCGAGAAGCATGGCGGTGTGGCGGGCGACGAGGGTGGCTCCACGGGCGTGGACGCGTGGCTGAAGGAGGCGGACTGAGGAGACGGCTTTCGAAAAATGAGAGGGAGAGCGCGCACCTCGCCGAGGCGGACCTTCGAACCGGTGCGGTCAGAAGAAGGAAATGCTCACCCGGGATGGACTCACGAGACGTCGGCGGCACGTACACAGGTCTGAAAAGGAAGACCTATTTTACGCCTAGAAACTCAAGTGTGGTTTCGACTCACGTTCCCTCGCCAACAAATAAGTTGACTGTGTACGTGTTGCCAAAGGGCAGGTGGAATCGTCGCATTGCGTGTGAAGGGAAGCAGAACGAAATGTGCAGGGCCTTTATAAGTAGATGCCTGGACAGCATGGGAAGAGATACTTAAGAAATGCCGAATCAAGTGCCCTCTGTGCCGAGTTGCCGAGTGGTTCAGAAGCCGGTTCGTGGCCCGACACTTCCCATCAATTTGAAGTAATCTTGAGCCTTACAAATGCAACCCGGGCCTGGGAGCATTCTCTAATGTTCTTACGAAGCCCGAAGCTCTTACAATGCCCGCGATCCCCTATGTAGGGTTATAAGTATCATCCCGCTTCCCTCGTTGCCATAATACAATGGCTAACCACCTCTACATCGACTCCACTCCCTCCGAGGTCTCTTCAGCGCCGGGGCTGCACCTCATCACGCAGAGCACGCCCAACGGCCAAGCGACGCAGATTCTGCTCGAGGAGCTCGCAGCCGTGTACGGCACACCGTTCACCACGACCCTCATCGACATCAGCACCAACGAGCAGAAGGAGGAATGGTTCCTGCGACTCAACCCTAACGGGCGAATCCCCGTCGTCGTGGACAATACGCGGAGCGTCGCACCCGGGCCTTTCCCCATCTTCGAGACTTCGGCGCAACTCCTGTACTTGACGGACCACTTCGACAAGGACCACAAGTTCGGCTTCGTGGACCCGCTGGAGAAGAGCGATGTCGAACAGTGGCTGTTCTTTTGGCACGGCGGCGGCGCGCCGTACCAGGGGAATCTCAACTACTTCGCAAGGAATGCGCCGGATGACCAGTGTATGTTTTTTCCTCCTCCCAATGTAACGGATAAAACGCACTGTATTGACTCGTACATACATAGTCGGTATAAACCGCTTCAAAAAAGAAACCCTCCGCGTCTTCGGCGTGATCGAGATCCGCCTGAGCGGTATCTACGCCGCAGACAAGCAGCCTCGGGAATACCTCGTCGGCCCCGGCAAGGGTAAATACAGCATTGCGGACATCAAGGCCTGGTCGTGGATTAAAACTGGCCCAACCAATTCACGCCGGAGGAGGTCAATGAGCTCCCGCACTTGCTTGCCTGGGTGGAGAGGATTGGTGCGCGGGATGCGGTGAAGCTGGGGTACCGGGGATAAGTATAAGAAGGTGTGAATAGCAGGTCGTTTGTGAGTCCGCCGGGCCATCTGTAAATCGTTTCTGTAACAGTAGTTCTGACCTCTTGAACCGTGTTGCTCGATTAAGTTTCGCAATGATTTGCTCGAGTCTCAAACTGATACGAGTAACCTTCCTCGCAATCCATTCAGTCTTGGTGACTATTTAATTTGATTTCTAGGCACCGACTCTGCCAGAGTCACGCCAGAAATCATTGAATATTAGTACCGGCGGTTAGCAGACCATCGTCGTCCGATGTCGACGGACTCCTTGCCACACGATGGATGGTCTTGCGACTGCACCTCGTTGCGCAGAAGCGAGACTCAAATACTCAATCATTGAGCCCAGATTTTCGGTGGAAAATAACCATCGATCCCGGTTGAACCAGATCGAACCCAAATTGAACCATGTGTCATTTGTGAAGTTTGTGAAGTTCGAGATCCGGCTGGATCCGGCTTGTAGGTCCTCCAAATCAATTCTTCAGGTTGGCGTTCCGCAGAAGACCCAGGTTCCTTCTTTCGCTGAGTTGGGTCCGATTGACGAGAGTTGAGCATGTTATTAGACATTCACGTGGTGTGACGCGACGCGTTCAATTAAACTGCGTGGTCGCGTTCACGCAGCGGGAAAAAAAAAACAGCGTTCAATTAATAGACCCAGTCGTCGAAATTCCAGGACACCTTTCATGGAGCAACTCGGCAGTACTCAGCTGTATCGAATTGCTATGAATCCTATTTTAAAACAAGTCACACAGCCATATGGTTAGAAATTCGTGTATTAAAATGAGAATGCCTAAGACAAGTGCTCCACGGTTATCCGCTGATAATTGTACTAGGCTAACGGAGATTCGAACATTTGAGGAGAGAGAAAGAGACACGGAACAAAAGCAAAAAAAAAAAAAACGAACAGCACAGCATTGGCTGTAAACTTCCAGGGCAGTGTTCGAAGAGCCACCCTTATAATTCCCACCACGAGGCTCGAGTGTTTACGCCAGGTGGCGGACCACTCGTCCATTCGACTCCGTTTGAGCCCCACCACGCTGCCAACGGAAAATGTAAGTCACCACATCTATAGGGTTCAAATTGGCCCTGAATGCCAACATATCCCAGACCGTCGGCTCGCGCACGAACCGGGCGGCACTATATGCTTCGGGAGGCGATGAGTCGAGCTCCCAGAGTACCGAGCGCTGTGCGCTTTCAATGTCGGCAGTGTGGGGGTCGATGTGGGGTGGGATTCGGGGCGCGAGGGAACGGGGAATGAGTGTGGTGAGTAGCGAGTGCCTGAAATTGTGCTGAGTGATAGGCCTGACAAGCGGATGAAGTCGCACGGACTGGTTAATGTTGTACGCACTGGCCGCCACGTTCGTATGCGTACATGCCAGCGTTACGGCGATGACACGACCGAGGGTCTCCCAGGTGGGGATCCCAAAATCTGAAAGATTCAGATATGCGGTCTGGTCTGGGACCAAACCCCGGAGGTAGTGGTTGAGCACTTCGAGGAGATGCTGAATTTCGGCTGTTGTAATGTTGGAGGCGAGAGAAGTAATGTCGGCGCAAGGATAGGGAAGTCCGATGATAATGGTACGGAGCACCACAGAGCCGTTGGGGTTAGTACTGACGAATGTGTCGGTAGGATGAAATGCTCGCACTAGGCGGGCGTTGGGAGGTGCATGCGAGTGCGGAGGAATGTCTATTGACGGACGACCCGAGGGGTCAAGTAGATTATGGATGCAGGCCGTGGTACGGCGGACAATTGTCCGCCGTACAGGTGCCACACAAAATATGCTGGATAAGAAGAGAAATAGGATGGCCGTGGATATGGATACCGCCATAAAGTTCGAATATGTTTGCATGGTCCTCTGACAAGGAAACAGCCCAACTACTCACATGCATGCGCACCTTTATATCGTATATGTCTCTGTAGTATACGAATTCAATAAACACTATGCCGAATATAAAACAGGAGTGGGATGCGCAGTCCAACGCACGGGCTGTAAGATCCCCATGACCAAGTAAAAGCCGTGTAGACGGCCAAAATCATCGCACAGGAAAAGTTTGTGGGACATATAGTAAAGACTTGACTCTGCGCCTGAAAATGGCGAGCTGTAGAGAAGGAGAAAGGGATCTATTCAAACTTGAGGATGGCCGGGCAGGGGGAACCCAGAATAGTGACGGTAGACGTGGTTCGATCGAATAGCGGTGGATGGGGCTGAACAGCACGGTGTTTGAACTTGACCTCGTTTTCCGTCAGTGCGTGGGGAATGATGCGGACTGGCGGCGGCGGCGGTCTTGATGCGCCAGGTCTCAGAAAAAGTTGACCAAAAGGCTTCAAGTGTCGGCGAGAGAGAAAAAAAAACCTCAGAAAGTCTAGTCGTAGAAAGATCTCCAGTGGTTGCGGCACAACGAGGCGGTTAGAATGCTATCAGACTTCCTCAAAAGCTTCAAAGTCAATGCTTGATAACAGCAGATCGCAGTCGACGAGCAGAGATAATTTTAGTGAGAGCGCCGCGCCAAGTTTTTACTTGGTCCGAGACTTTGACCGGGAGGCGGTATTGGCGGGAGAAGCCTTGATGAAAATGAAAGACCTTAAGTGAAGGATCATCGGGCTTGATTTGGTTTCCATTACCTACAAAACGCAGCGAAGGGTCTCCAAGTTGGAGCCAAGTCACAAACAAATTTGATCGAGTATAATTTTGGGCATGGGACACGGCGGTGAACAACAGGTAGCGCACGTCAGTATTAATGCAGTGAGTATTGAGCGCTAAACCGAAGCTTCCCTTGGGGTGGAATATTTTGGTCGACAACGATGTAAGAACCGTCGTGCAGCGCTTTTTAATTGCAACAACCTGATGCGATGGGAGGTTAGGAGCGAGAAATGAGCGCTGTCAAATTGAAATATACGAAGCACGAATATACAGCTGTAACTTCCGTCTGGGGCTTGTAGCTGTTCGTTCAGCGGAATGGCGGGGAGAAGACTCTTGCTACATGACGCGTTTGTGAAGAATCTTTCCTGCGTTACACAGTGAGGGTAAGTATTTTCGACCGAAAACGTCCAGCTCTTCTTGGTGCCAGCGTGCGCGGACGCTGGATACTTAATAGGTACTGTCGAAGTCTTTCAGGATACCAAAAAGCTGCGTTCCGAAAAGTCGTCCAGAGGTCCGAAATCACAAGTGTCACAATGGGGTCACAGTTTCCCTTTCAACCGAAACCACCATGTCGCGTCAAAGTCCAACTGAAGAGCACGCGATGGAGTCCACTGACACGAATCTTAACGTGTCCTATAAAATCACCCGCGCCTTAACCGCCAGGCAGGAGAGGAGACTTGCCGATTTCCTCGAAGACCAATTCCTCGAGTTGACCCGCGGTTACAAGAAGCGGTCGGTGGCATGCTTCACCTGGAGCCCAAGTTAATGTGTCCCAGCTCTGAACCCAGCACCCATCTTCCCACCCTACCCCTTTATCTCGAAGCTGCCCAAAAAATACTAGCCATGGTGCTCCGAATCCCCCCAGTCGATCCCTCGACATCACTGCGAACTGCGTATCTCCTCCGTCTCACCAACGATGTCTTGGCCTCTATCCCGGGGTACTCTGCCGACGGCGCAAGTATCCAACTTTTACTTGACTGGCTGGACGATCTGGACCAGGCGTGGCTTATGGTTCTCCAGGCGCAGGTCTGGGATCCAGAAAACGGCCCTGCAGATCTGGTCATGGATGCAGAGGCTGCTGCCACGGGAACGAGATCGTCGCCGGTGACACAAACGGAACGCACACGGCTACGAAGTTTGCTCATCGGCGGCTCAGCTACTCTGGAGGAATGGCTGACCGTGACGCGTCCTACACCGGGCACTATACTAGAGGAGGACGAAGATGAAGATGATGTAGGTTCCTTGAATGATGTGGAGAACATGTTGGAAGAGCTAGGAGTCCAAGACGGTTTTGATGAACTGTTTTGGAGAACGTTGCAGGAACTAGGGCTGGGCGGCGTACTTCCGTCAGACGAGGACATCATGGCCGCGTCTGATGTTTCAATGAATTAAGTAAATGTATCTTTGTACTTCATTCGCGATGAATCTTACTGAAACATAATATGCAATTATCTCAGTTGGTGGCTCATCCGCGCCAGTTTCGTATATGTATCTCATAGGCGCTGTTAACGGTTATGAACTGGATTGAGTTTGCTTGTGCATCCGGTGACGCCGAGCACCGAGCGAGATGGGAAATCCCTGACGCCGCTCCGTTGAAGGGAAGCCCGGGCGCTGTCCCAAACCTGGAGGGGATCAAATATTCCTTGTCTTGCTACGTTGTCTGCGCTCCAATCATTATTTTGGTTTCCCGTTGCTGTTATCTTCTTCTCAAGCTTGATCGACATGGGAAGACGGGCAGCGCCCTTCTCCTCTACAGCTTTCTGCTGAAAGATCAAGAGGTCAAATCAGGCAAGCCAGTCTAGATCTAATTGATTGCGATGTGAATAGAATACATAGTTTCTGTGGAGTTAGGATTGTGCTGCGGAGGTCGAGGTAGGTAATTGCTGTACTGTACAGATCGAGATTAGGACGTCTAAAAATTATGTGCAAGGTATGGGAGAAAGCCATGGTGCAATGTCGTGTCTCGCCTCACTCAGCGGATTCATGGATCGTAAGATGCGGTGCGTGCACGCCGTGTTTCGACGCGCCTTTCGTCTTCTTGGACTTGGACTTGGTCTTCTTCGTCTTCGACTTTGACTTCTCCGTGACGCGAGAATCAGACACGGGTGCCGTCGCCGTCGATGGTTGCGGGGCCGGCGGAATGGGAATGGGGGCCGGAGTAAGAGTAGTGGGGGCGGCGGGGGATAGGGGCGAGGCTGGGGCCGGAGCTGAGCTGGACACCGGCGAGGGAACTAGCTGTTGATGCGAAAGCAGAATCTCCCTCCCCTCCACTGAGTCGCGGTCATCCACTGCTCTAGAGAGCACAGGCGTGCTAGCGGCGCGACGCTGTGCGATCTGAAAGCGCTCGGCGCGTCCGAGGAGTGCGTAGCCATCGAGCTGTTGCGTCGGCACGTCCGAGCGGCGAGAATCGAGCGTGAGGGTATCTGCGGCACGGCGAGTGTACGAGCGACCGAGGAGAGTGGCGGGTTTCTCTGTTACAGCGGAATTGGGAAGGGCGGAGGGAAAGGCTTCGACGAGCGAAAGGGTGACGAGAATGAGTACCGCCAGTAAGACGCGAGGGTTGAGGAGGGGCGGAGGAGGAGAATGGCATAGTGGTGAGGCTATGGGAAGACAATTACACGCGTTGGGACGGATTTGGGGTAGTATCCAGTACGGTGGGTTGCAGGAAAGGCTTCTGGTGGTGGACGGAGAAGAGAACTTAGTTCGTCCCAAAAAGGCAACGAACCAAACAAGGGAAAATATGATTGATTATTACAGTAATTTTGAAATCGGGGGCGCGGGGAGGGAGATGGTGCCCAGAATGTCTCGATGCCGTGGGTGGTGGACAGCGCATAATCCAAAACTGAAGACCGGTGTCTCCGTCGGTTAAATTGGCGCGCTCAGTAGTTCGGCGGAGGCCGTACGCTTTTGCGCCTCCGAGGCGCCGAGCTGCTGTACCTCGAGTTGCATCTCTCGCGGCGTTTTGAAGACGATGGGAGCCCTCTTCGACTGCACATGCACCGAGTTCTTCCCGTCGATGCGCGTCATTTCCTGCAAGCACCAATGCAGCGTGTGCTCCAGTCGCTCTTTGAGCTCCATGGTCTGGTCCTGCGCGGAATACGAGACTGGGTTGCGGAAGCTCAGCCACATATATGCGACGAGGATCTTGTGGAACGTCTCGAGCCCGGGCAGCTCGTTCGAGGGCTTGAACCTACGCCCAGTGGTCCCCCGCCCTTCCGGAGACTTCATCGCCGCTTCGGCGTTCTCCAGCATTTCCATGTACCCCAGCCGCTCGAGGATAGGCACCAGATCAACGTTCATGCTCTGGTAGTACGTCCCGATGAAGGTGTTGATCGTCTCTAGCGCCGTGCGGTCGCGCCAGGGAAACGGTGCCTGCATGATGAAGATTTTGTCGGGAAGCGTGAAGTGCCCGAGTTGATCCATGTAATCGCAAACGGTGGAGAGCTGGTCGGGGATATTGGGCCGGCAGTAAGGTGGACAGAGCCCCGCGTGCATACTGGCGAGAAAGATGGATTCTGTGGTCGCGTTTGCGGGGAGGCGGGAAGCAAGGCTGGCGAACATGGGCCCGGGGGGGGCAATGCGGGCATACAGCAGAGGGGGGACTTGAAGGGCCAACGTTTTGCGCAAGATGGGGAGATCCTCAACTTTGAGCGTCGTAACGAACCCGCCGGGCTTTTCATCAAGCGCCGTGCATTCCAAATCGACCGGCGCGACCAGCAATCTGCTTCATTTGGGACACGGATAGTAGTGTGTCGCGTTTTCCGTCAAATTTCCAGACAGATTCGAATATCACCCGGCGGATTTTTCTTAGTAGCTTCTTCAGCACATGTATCGGAGAAAGAAAGACAAATTGCGTACAGGTTTAAGACCCATTCCGATAGCATCACTCCCGATTAAAACGTCGTAGCCACTGTCGGGGTCATTGAACAGGGCGGCCTGTTCACTACGAATTTCGGGTGGCATTTGCCATACACCACTGCACACCGCATGCCAGTTTGCATTTCGACCTGCCTTTTGAGAGCGAAGATGGCGGAGCGACTGAAGGCGACAATACAGTCGCCCTTCTGGACGCGGCTCAAGTCCCCGTCCAGACTGTCTTGCTCGACCTCCAGGGGTGTGAGACGTTCGTATCGATTCACGATTATCTCGTCTCCGGTTTCCTTGAGGAGCTCCCGTATCAACGGGACGGCTGTCTCTTCTCCGCACAGATGGATCTCCTTCGCACACAATCCCAGCACGGCGTGCGTCCATCCCGAGCCTCGCTGCGGATCACCAATCATTTGGATTTCGTCAATGACGGCGACGTCGGCGTGGAGGCCGGTTGGAGCATCTCGACGGTGCAGCTGACGAGGACGTCGGCACCCACCCCAACCATCTTGCGTTCCTCCCCCGTGACCATATTACAACCGGCGCGCAAACGGATTGTCGGTGCTCGGCCCAAACTTTGTGGCCTCCGCCATCTGCTCCTCCGTTGCCCCGAGCGGCACGATCTGCCCCAGGTGAGCCGCTCCCAGATCTCGTATGCAAGGAGCCGAAGCGGGCCGGCGTACACGCCGACCTTGGCTGCGGCGAGCGCGCGCAGCGCGTGGTGCGTCTTCCCACTGTTGGTCGGCCCGACGTGCATGATGAACTTCCGCCGCATCGAGCGTGCCAACAAGTGCTCCTCCGCGGGGTGCATGACCGTCGCGGCCTCGGCCAGGCGCACTAGCGCGGTCGTCGTGGCAGCGTCCACGCCGCGCACAGAGTCCTGTGCAGCGAGCCACCGGAAAAAGATGTGGGAGAAGGTCACGTCGACCTCCATGGAGTCGGTTCCGCGCAGCTTCAGCAAGTCGTATTTTTCCACGGCTTCAGTGGTATCGAAGAATCCCGTGTCTGCAGCGTGAGCAAAGGCCGCCAGAAGTTTCTTTGCATCCCCTGCGGGAGCACCAAAACCCACGAGACGGTCCTGAACGTCCCTCCGTAACGTCCATGCGAGAACGTTTGATTGGAAGAAGGTCAAGACGGCCTGGGCAGAGACCGTGGTCCCTTCGAGAAACGGAAAGGCACCAGGAGATACAGTTGGAGCCCTAACATTGGGCTTCTTATCCCATTTATTTTGTTGAAAGCTGGGTGGCCCAGAGGAATGGTGAGACGGCGAAGGTTTAGGTTTTTTCGATGGTTTTGGTCCGGAACGAAAGCGGTGACCTATCCACTGCAAGGGAGCTATACGCGGACGAGCCCGAGCCCAAAGTACTCTCTGCATTATTGTTTGTAGGGCCGGCAGTCTGAGCCTATAGCATGGTGGTCGCGGTCAAGGTCAAGGTCCGTGGGCGAAAAAATTTACAGCCCCGCGATAAGATAAGATAAGATACATTGATATGATAATCTGATAAGGGATTCCAGAGTGTTCAAGTTGAACTTTTCAACCCGGGTCAGGTTAAAGCCTGGTGAATAAAGCCCATCGATTTAGCAACTTTATTTCACAACTTCACAATTCAGAGTACACGTATATGAGCCAAAATATTAACAACCAACAACCGAGCCCGTCTCGGACTCAGAGTTTTATTGCGCAAACTGGTTGTATGGGTGCGGCGGGAGCGGATCCTTCACGCGCTCAACAATCTGTAGACGCATGCGTCATTAATGGGAATAAGGCAAGGCACTGGCCATCCCTACCTTTGTCACCTGGATACCCCCAGGGCATACCCGGACTCGGTAGGCTTTGGAGCCTCAAGCTCGTATATTCTGCTGCTGTCCATGTGGTGCTGGATGTAGAGTAGATGTATGTGTGACTCATAACAAAGCGGGGCAGCCATGCCTACCTTGGGCACCTGAACATTGTATTCCTCATGCGTAGGGGGATACCCGGACTCGACGTCGTAGGTCGTGTAGTTTGCCTTTTGCGTGTCGAGTTCGTATATTCCGCTGCCGCTGCTGTCCGTATGACGCTAAACGGACCTCAATGAGTAAACTAACCTCAAAAAAAAAAATTGCCCGGAATACACACAGGAGTGTCAACCTGCAAACGGAACTTTAACGCTAGCATCGGAGGATGGGGAATCAACGTACGTGTTTGGTTGTTCTTGGCGTGCTCGGGCTGACTACGAGCCCATGCGAGGTGGCACGACGCTGCTCAGATAAGGTGCTGTTAGGGGACGGGATATGTATTCTCTGACGTGCGTTCAGCGTCGACATGAGGCAATTAGTGTAAAGTTTGCTAAGCGCCAAATCCCAGACGAAATCTATAGCAGGGATGAGTTGATTCCCTCATAATAAATGGTATAGCACGTACTTCTGTCAAGAGCAAGAAATTGTGGTTACACTGAACATGGGTTGGATAAATTGCTGTATACGTAGACTCACACTGCAAAGTGCTAGAGGACCGTGGATTAGTTGGAAATCGAACAAAAGAGGTGAGAAAACGTACCGGGAGGGCCATGAAGCAGATGACGTCCAAGATTGCACAGATGGCCCTAGTAGCAGTTAGCATATTGCAAGGATCCGAGCTGAATAGCACCAACGTTATCAGGCCAGTTTGAACGGTCACTATAGAACTAACGAGTCAGCTTCAGACCGCTGTCGTATCAATATGCATCGCACGTCGAATAACTCGCGTCAACTTGTCAATTGCGGAATCGTGTCCCGAAAATCCACTCGTTTTGCGTTTCGACAACGTGAAGACGAATGAGGCAGTGATCAAGCCGTCGGCAACGCAGGCGGTGAGAAACCACAGCAGGGCGGGGTTATGCAGCTTGGGCTTGTTCGCGAAGGTCTTCACGACCGAGATCATGACTGCGTAGCGGGGCACATTAGTTGTAGGGCGACACGAAAGAGGCAAAGGGGGGTACCTGCGGTCCACACGCCACCGACTGCAAATATAATTAGCAGAGTGGGAGGTGGACAAAAGGGATACGCACCGAGAGACGCTATGGCGAGAAGTACGATGAGAATGGGAATCCACC
This sequence comes from Mycena olivaceomarginata, assembly GCA_029378375.1. Lineage (NCBI taxonomy): Eukaryota > Fungi > Basidiomycota > Agaricomycetes > Agaricales > Mycenaceae > Mycena > Mycena olivaceomarginata. The sequence continues at coordinate 84,655 of JARKIC010001702.1, forward strand.
AGGACTTTGTGAGCGATCTGATTCTCCAAGCAAAGAATAGTTGGATCGGTGTCGAGACGGCCACCTGTTGATTGCAGATTGTTAGAAAACAATTCGATGCGAGAGCCGCAGGGAAGTGCTGACAATACACAAGGGTTCTAAAACAAACTTTGGTTTAAATCGTTTTTCTCTAGATGATGAACGTGGCGTACCAGTAACGAAGACTGGCAAGCAAGGTTAGCGCAAGGGCAAAACTCGAGTAAAAAATTCCACCCACACAGTGGGAAGAGGTTGGGCTTCGCGCCTGGATAAAATTGAGGAGAAATCTTTTTATCCTGGGATATAACGGACCGTAATCCAGAATGAGTGGCTGGTAAATAATGGCCATATCGAATCCGGTATTGAGGGTTTCCACGGCAAACAGGGACAAGATCTCAATAGCAATCAGTCACGCGCCAAAAAGCAAGCCCATCTACAACGTACGAAAAACTTCATCCATGGCGCATCGCTGGGAGAAAATGTCAGTACAACGCCAAAAAAGAGAATTCTGGCCGCACCGTGGGTAGCATTCAAAGTATGTCAATACCTTGAATGACGTATTAGCTGGAGTCGCTTTGAAGGAATCTGATAATTAAACCTGGCTTATGAGGACCTGCGTCGCGTCAGAGACGTGAAGATCCAAGAAAAGAGTGACGCACCCCGTACAAGATCATATTAAAGAAAACTCCAATCAGCATTGGTCCGAATCTACCCAGTCATTCAGCAACGACTTCAGCAACGATGATACATGGGTAGAACTCACGAGAGCTCGACATTCGGAAGCGCAGTCGGCGGGGCAGACATGGCTGCCAAGTTGATGGGGTAGAGGCAAAACAGAAAAACGGGAAGCGGAAGTCCCTACTTATTAAACACCGAGACGGGACCGAGCCGGAATATACTGAGAAAAATTCATCATGCGGGAATTGATTTCCCTTTGTAGCTGCCACATGATAGTCTGCCGTGTTGAAGCCGCAGACCAACTCCAGCGTTGCTCCAGCAGTGGGCTCCTAATCCTTGTCAATGTCCGAGGCGATTCGCCGCGCGAAGATGTCAGAATCTGAATTGAGAGATGGGAGATGATGAGAAGGTACAAAATTGAACAATTGATGCTCGACACAGCATGCGTCCGAGTTTGGTCCGAGTCGTCCGATCTTCAGATCTTCAGACCTGACGTTGCGAGGAGGATTGAAGATGACGAGACTCGATCGGGAAAGTATCAGAAAGTGGGTATAACGGGGAGATGATTCAAATTGGTGGTCGCCAGTGGTCGCCCCAAAGTTGAACGGTCTCTCAGTAACTTCCACTCGAAAACGCTGCTTGCGGAGAGCCTTTCGACATTTCCGGCATCATGCGAGCAGCGTTCAGCTCTGGAATATTTTCCCCGTCAATTACAAGGTCGGGGCAGATAGCGTGCATTTACCTCTTCTACCTGAGGGCTATAGGGTTCCAATCAAGTTCACTGGAATTCAATGGCTTACTGGAGGTCATCGGTGATTGGTGGTTCGCGTGTCAAGGATCATCAACAAGAGTCAGCGCTCAGCATCCGCCACTGGCAACCAGTTGTTCACGGCTACTCACTTATCAGGTGAGTGCGAGAATTGACGGATATTTGGGGATGCATAGGAATAGAGGTGGAGTTTTATATGGCAGAAGATGGAGATGGAGATGAAGATGCAGATACAAGTAGAAGCCTCAGAACAGCGTTGTTGGCTCAGGTGTTATACAGTTCCAATCAATTCATACTTTCACCTGGAGTTCTGGATCGTGGTTTTATTTGGGGAATGCGCTAGAAATACGGGTAAAAGGTGTTGACGTGGGGAAAGGAAAAACACGCCGTGAGTTCAACATGATCGTACCAGGACAAGCGTACGGCAATTTCGTGGGAAATCCCCGGCCACACGCACGATGAGGATCGCGAGCAAGTTCGATGGGCACGGCAGTTGGATTGTGTGTAATTGAAATCCGTTATCCGGCGCGCACTTTGCTATAGCGCTAGGTGGCAGAGTCGGCTAGGAGGATGCAAGAGGCGGGACCGAGCGCTGATTTGGACACGGAGTGGTCCTTGAGAGAAGAACTGAGGAAGAACGCTTACTAAAAGGTCACGGTGTTACGGTGACAATTGCAGCGTAGATCATCTGTCTCGTCCAATCACTTGCCACCATCACTCCTGCACCAGCCTGCACTTCGACGTCGCCTTCGCGTCTTGCCGACGCGTTTTCACTTTTTTTTTCGCTTACGCTGGGTTACCTCGGGCCTCGTTCTCCCCGTGGCCGCCTTTGCGAGTACGAGTTCGGCCCGCCCGCGCACCGTCCTCCGACCCGGGCTTCCCGCAGTTCTCCCGCCGTCTCGTCTTTCTCCCAGGCGCCCAGCGCCACCCCCAATACATGTCTTGTTTCCTCATCCACACCGGGGCCACCAGCGGTTCCATCTGCCTTACCATTCGCACCTGACCAAACTCGAAGCTTGAAGACTTCCCTTGAGTTGTCCGCTTGATTCACTTGAACGCGTTCTTCCTGGAGCTTGACTGAGGCGGTCCTCACATTGGGATACTGTAACAGCTGGCTGGCTTCCTCGGTCAATTTTAACCCAAGATATTTTTTCCACCACGCATCAACGTCGAAAATAGGGGAGACGAAATATCCAGACGGACCTGTAGCTGGGCCCAGGCCCTCGGGCCAACATTTACGAACTTGGAATCCCTATCAACAGGCACGATAATCTCAAAGCAATTGGTCTCTTCGACTCGGGGAATACTGGCTGGCTGTATTGCCCACTGACAATGGGGTAACTCGCTCTAGCGTCACTGGTTCTGGATCGGTATCCGCCTGGCTATAAGAAGACACTATATGAAAATGATAGTGCATTGCCTTGGGTTGTGGAAGCTCTCGAGAAAAAAATAACAGTCACATACAAATTTCGCACAAATTAATCGGCACCTCTAGTAGGCTCTACAACAGTTTCATCTTCTCCAAGTTTGGGACGATACCCGAGCTTCCCTTCAACGGGCCAGCATCAGGGATTCCGGTGTATCCCGTCTCCCGCATCCACATCTCCGTGCTCTGCGTCCCCGGATTGGATGGACCTGATCCAGTCCATGTCCCGCCTCGATCATATTGTCTCTGTACAGCGCCCACCACCGCGTGTAGTTCTCCTTCACCGTCGTCGACCCGTCCCCGCGCGCCGCCACGCTCGCCATCGGGGTCGTCTCGGCATCGATGAAATACGACCACCACTCCTCGGGCGCGAGGCGCAGATGCACCGCGGGGAAGCCCGTGGCGCGCGTGAACGTCGCGACGAGCGTGGTCCCAGTCGAGCATGTCGCTCGCGACGTTCAGGTCCTGGCCGACGTCTCCGCGCGGTGATCGAAGATCCAGCTGCGTCCAGAAAGCCGACATCCTTGAGCGTCATCATCGACATTGTGCCGTCCTCCCATCTGCGACGCGAAGACGCGCGTACCGTCTGCGCGCACATTGAAGGGGGCCGACGAACGGGGCGTCTGCGGGCAGGTCAGAATTCTGATGAAGTGATCTGGAAGAATAAATAATACACTGACTTCGAGCATCTCCATGTACACCCCTGTGTTCATGACCGACCACGAGAGGCCGGTATCGCTGCGGTGGATGGCATTCCTTTGATGACTCCGTTACGCGACCCTTTTGCGTTCAAATGCTCCGCCTGGTAGCGGGGGTCGTACCCAGCGCGTGTTTTGGCATGTACGGAAGACCGCTCCAGAGGTAGTGTCTGAGGCGACGGCGTCTCGTTGGCAATCTCGAATATCCTCAACCACGCATATATTTCTCTCATTTCCCCGACGGTGAACGTGTCTGCGAGAGGGTCTCAGTGGGGTGGGTGTTAATGCATTTTCCAGAAAGAATGCACCTGTATTGACGACGCCCCGTAGACGCCGTCCATCGCCTTCGCGACGGCGGCGAAATCTTCAAACGTTCCCTAGGAAGTCTGATTTCAGCATCGCGTCGCGAAAACACGAAATTGAAGAAAGCCTTGGACGCATTCGACACCCTTGGCCGCCAGGCCTTCGCGCGCTGCGCCATTGATGTCGCGGTCATGCCCGTATTTGTACGGAGAGGGGCGACGCCGTCGCGGCTTTCGAGGAGGCCGTCAATTGGCGGCCATTCCTTGCGCGCCGGTTGCGCCGATGACGAGAATGAGCTTTGTTTGCGGACATTGAGAATTAGACTTCGGAGTGGGACTTTAGGTTAGTAGACGTGTAGCAGAAGACAAACCATTTTCTATTCCGCTAAAACGGGGGCTTGCAATAGTAGCCCGATCCTATGAACATACTGCAGGTCATCCCCGGCAGCTACGAACGAGGCTACGAACACCGCCCAGAACTGAGGAGTTCTCGCTTACATAGTGACATGACAGTGAGAGAGTTTCTGACCAACCTCGACCGGTGACCGTTCCACCTTGCAGTATATACGACTGTGGTGGGCCTGTAGCTGCTTGTAGCCTGGCGTTATGGGTGTAGTACTTGAGTGTCGCCGATAAATCACCCTGACACCACCGAGTTCGAATCCTCAGATTGTCAGCCGTATGAGTCCCAAAAAAAGAAATTTATCTAATAGATACACAAGTTAAATATTCGACAACAACACCTTCCTATACGAGTCCAGCAGCGGTCCTCAGCTTCGGGTAGTTGGGGGAGCCGAGACCCTGCAACAACAGTCATTAGCATAATGGTAACACAAACCACGAGCGGAAAACGCACAGTGACGGGGTCCCAGCCTGCCTTGGCGGGGAATCCAGTCGTCCCGCATCCGGGGTTGGAGCCTGATGTGATGTATCCTCGATTTAATTTCTTCATTTCTTTGGCGTATTTAATGAAATCGCGTACCTGAGGTGATATCGTTGAAGGCCTGGGGGTTGGCGTACAACCAGGGGTTGAGGAAGCCGAGGACGGGCTTTCCAGCGTTCAGGAGCTCATCGTTGACTGTGTGTCGTTCTGTGTCAGAATTGAGGGCGAGGGATATAGGAAAAGCACGCACGAAGGCCGATGACGGATGCGAAGATGGGGCTGGAGCAGGACGTGCCGTCAACGAGGCCGGTCGACGCATCCTGGACGATCCAGACGTTCTCGCCCGAGGCGGAAACGTCGGGGTATCCGCGTCCGCTCGTGTTGTATTTGCCAGCGTACTCGGTCCCGATAGACGCGATGTACGCACTGGTGGCGCTCGCCTGCCAGGTCTGCGTGGGGAAGTAGTTGGAGAATCCACCAGCGGAGAGGTCGGCGCCGATCTCGGGAGAACCGGACGTAGCTCCGACCAAAGTAGCAAACGGGCACGTCGGGAACGTCGGGGGGAAGGCCTTTCCGCTGCAGCTAACTCCTGGGGTCGAAGCAACTCCACCGTCTAAATGGGCGGGGTCAGGGATATTTTATGAAACGCTGGGATAAACGCACCACCGGTGGCGAATAGGATAGAAACACCGCGAGAAGTGAGCTGCATGTACTGGTTGCACATGGCGCTGAGGGATGAACAGATGAGAAACTAGCGCGATAGGAAAGTGTAGGCAACGTACATGGTCAGCGCCTTTGACAGGGAGGCCTCAGTGTCGAAGCCTGTAGATATGCAAGAATCAGCACCCTCGACAATAGGGAAGTATCAATGTTTCTGACCGTAGCTGGTTGTGAGGACTTGCGGAGGAGCGGTCTCTGCAATCAAGGCATTGATGATGTCGAGGAAGCCCTCGTCGGCTCCGTCCTTCGTGTTCTCGCCGACCGAGACAAAGGTAACAGGCACACCAGTAGCGAGCCCAACGGTGTATTGAATGTCCAAGTCTGTGCGCTTTCATGAGTCTCGGATGACTCGGTGCCGCCTGACTAAACTCACTAGCTTCAACACCGGCCTGGGAACGTGTCTGCGAGTTGGTACCTCCATCGACCGAAGTGAGGGTGAAAGCGGTGGTCGAGGCGATGTCAGTGCGCTGGGCCTTGAGGAATTGAGTCAAGTCGGCCTGGTTGGCGAATTGGTCATCTGGGAACAAGACATGAATTCGTCACCAAGAAAATGAAAAGGTGGTTTCGTACCGAAGCCAGCCACACCAATCGAACCCGTCTTGTTGGTAGCAGCCTTGGTCGGCAACTGGTACAGGCTCTGGAGACAGGTGGGAGTAATTGTGCCTGGCGGAAGGAATCAGTTGAGGAACTACCCCGGAATACAACCAACTGACTGCTGCAGCCTGCGGCAGCGGCAGCAGGAGTAGGTACAAGCGTGTTGGTCTTCTTGAACTGCAATTTCTGACGGGGGGCTACAAAACTTGAGTGAAGGTGTGAGTTGCGGATCATACGGACAATGGGATATCGGCTTACGAGGGTCGTAGGCGTGAAGAGCTTGATGTGAGATTGGAGCGACGCAGGGATGGAGTATTCAAGAGTTCGAATGGATTCCTTCCCGCTTTCAATGTGCGTAAAGACAGAGAAGTCAGCATTGAGGAGCTCATTCGCCTTGGCGACGGGAACAGAGAGAGAAATCCAATCTCCAGCATCGGAGACGGTCTTGAACTCAATGTCGTTTTCCGACAACCATTGGGACACGGCGGCGGTGGTTTCATCCGAGGGACGCGCAAAAGCCGCGACCTGCAAACCAGTAAGTGCGATGAAACGATGTAACCGGATGGATAGTGTACCTCGTCCTTAGACAGCCACTGTCCGTACTTGGCACTCCCCGGGGTAGAAGCTTCGTACAAAGCGTTCTCAAGGCCAGCAAGGGTTTTGGACCAAGTTGACCTTCAAGTTCAGCACCTGCTCTGCGGGCGCGGCACCGGACTGCGCGAAACCCTGGGGAACGGCATCGCGGCGCTCGAGGACTACCAAGCTATCCGCAAGAGGTTTCGCGGAGACGAGAGTCAACGCTATGGCGACGAAGGATGCGACACCGAGCATTGTGAAGGAGGGGTGGATGGGAACCCGGTCGAGGAGCTTTCATAAATTTATACGGTCCTACATAGCTGGTCATAGTCGATATCTCGGAACAATTCCAGGTTTGCAACCGTCCATGCGCGCTCGCTACGGTAGCCATGTGGGCCCACAATAGTCATCCTTCGGCATTGCCTCGACACCTATGTGGGGTGAGCTATCTGCTGATTTCCGTGATGTTGGTCGTCCAACCATGCGACGAAGGTTCTTTGATGATCTTTATGGGGCTTCCTTTGGGGGATTCGGGGTTGGATGACCTGCGAGCCATACCATTGCCATACTTGACAAAGCTTCCTCGCCAAATCACGATGGTTTCTGCGCAGTAATGTGCATCGCACATGCAGCCGAATGCCAAGAGTCTGCAAAGAATCAAGGCCGGAGGATTATGACCGGGCCATTCTTGCTATCGTTATCGGAGACCAGGACTCATCGGCGCTCAGTTCTTGAACTTTGAAGCCCGAAGGTTCTTGAGGGACAGAGAAAGAAGTTAGGGAAGCTGATTCAAATCTTATCTTAGCGGGGCGGTATCGCGTCTATAAATAGTGCACAGTATACAGTAGTAAAAACCTCAGTCAGTCCCATGATATGTTACCGAAATTAGTGGAAGATGTAAATAGTAGTAGATTATTAGAGATTATGCGGAAGGAATCTTGCGTGCTGCCCGTTTTTCTGCTTCGAGGCATTTTTGCTGGCCGCTTCTATCTGGTCCATCCACACTGCGGTCGAGTCAGCACCATCCTTGGAAATAGAGTTAAAACGGCTTACACTGGCAATCTCGTACGCTGGATGCCCGCAGGGAGATTGCCTCCCCCCGCGAGGGTAGGGTAGTGATATCTGGAACGTCATGTCATCTGGACCATGAGCTGGATGAGAACGCCGCAATCATGGCCAAAATTAAAGCACCTACCCCTCCCACCAGGGACATCCTTGACTTGAGCCTCGCTCAGGGGGATGGGCTAATATGGTCATTAGAAGGAACGATAGGATGGATCCAAGACATCACCGACCATGCGATACAGTGTTTTCATATTTGCATCCGTGAGCACCAGGATATCACTGCACAAGAATCCTTGGAGTTTCTTCCCGCTCTTCGACTTGCGGCCCATGTCGAATCAATCGCCGCATTCCCATATAACGAGTTGGGGCAGTTAGGTCAAGCCGTCTAATGCAAGGTGAGCGAAACCAGTATCGCACCTAAACCAAACTCACCCTTGTCCGATCCAAAGGTTTTCTGATATCCTCTTGAGCGTTTCGCGACCCTCCTGGTCCCGGATCGACTCGTTGATGTGGTCAAGGATTTTTCGAGATAACCGAGATAACTTGAGAACTGTGCCGCCTTGCTCATCTCCGTTGTGTTAGCTCAGAATCTACCGATAGGTGAGAAAACAGTCCGAGGACCGGAGACTATCGCTTACCTGTTAATCAACAAAGGATATCTCGTTATGCGTTGCACTGACAGAGAGAGAATCAGTACGCAGCAACGTCAAGTCGAGAAGTAAATAATTACTGGGAGCAAGCAAATAGCTGGACAAGTCCAAGCTGCGGACGTTAGGATCCTCTTTGAGACGCTATAGAACAAGTTTAGGCCGAGTAGTGCGCCAAAACAGCGGATAAAATACCTGAAGATGACTCGCCAGCTCCGGGTTCGAGTCCCGCAAAGATTTCAAAACCTTGATCGCTGCCCCTTGATTAACGCAGTATTCCTGAGGTGAAATCCGTGAGTGTCTCGTAAATTCACTCGACAGAGACACAAACCATGTACACGGCCATGTTAGACATGTGGTTTTGAAGAATGTCCCCAATCCTATCCACATATAGCCGACACTCCTTTTGACGCTCCTCGAGGGAGCTCATGAAAGTCTGGAACAGTATAAGGAATGAGACGCCAGGCGATGCAGAGCACTCACCGTGTTCGTCAGAAGAATGTCCTCGATATTGGCGAAGACGACGGTAATCGCCTTCCGATCGAGAAGCGGCATCATACTCGAATAGAATGTCTGCAGACGACGACGTAAGCTGGCACCCCTTCCATTTCGCACATCGTATCGCGCACCTCGACAATGAGCTGGAGATCCCTGACATAGGCGTTCTCGGTAGTAATGAGCTCGAATATGGCCTGAAAGCATGTAAATGAGCGGCTCAGAGTAAAGGCAGGGTTCGCTCACTTCCTGCCGCCGCCGCTCTTGAGAAGGGATGCCTTCGAGCGCGGATTTGTCCACCAAACTCGCCCACGACTGCGATCCATGCAAAGGCATAGTTAGCAAGCAGCACAATATTAATCGCTGGACGAATAGGAACATACGCTGCCAATGCAGGACTGTTTGAGCGCGATCCTCCGCTGCTGTCTGGTCTCTGTATGGCAATCGGGCCAGAGATGGTCGGCCGGCGGTGCTCCGCTTCGTTGGGCGTCTTGCGGCCCAAGAAATTCAAGAAACCCGAAGTCCTTCCTTCCGAACCCGCGCTCGCACTCGCTGGCATACCCGAAGGACTCGTGGGCGACGAAGGCATCGGATTCGTCTCGACAGAGGCCACCGAGAGCCTGTTCTGGTGGTGTCCGCGGTACGCCTCGTATCGGTCGAAGGCGTCGTCGAGCCTCGTCGCAGCATCCGGTTCCGGAATGGGCGGCAGTTCTTTGGCCGAAACAGACGATGAAGAGGATAAAACAGAGGAGCGGTCCGGGGCTGCAGGCGGCGGTCGCCGGGGTGCTTGACCCTTCGAACGCCTTCGCACTGGTCGAGGCGGCGGTTGCACGTCTTTTTTGACGATGAGACCAGCGGCCTCGAGCACCAACTGGCGTTCATGTTCCCGTGCTGCGATTTCCGCCTGGGACTCTTCGGCGCTCCCCTCAAAAGACAGATAGTCCGAATCCGAATCCGATTCAGACTCGGAGTCGGATTCAGACTGATAGTCTATATCCACGCCTTCTTCGATTCGAGGCTTGGCGCTGATTGGCTCGCTGGCTATTGGAGGAGCTTCGATGGCCGCGGGACTCACGGACCGCACTGCGCCAGTAATATCGACTGAAGCATTTTTGAACGGTGCGCATAATTCCGAAACGAGTGCATTTAATTGTGGAGGGGGTACATGTAAATGAAACAGAAAAAAATATTTAGCCTGCGTATCGAGAAGGAAGAAGAGTAAATAAAAGGGACTCAAGGGGATTAGGTGAATTCACTAACCCTCAGCAACCTCCAGGTAGCCGGCGGGGACAATGAAGACCGCACCGTCCCGTTCCGCCTTCCACCACTCCTCATCGCTCGTGTCCACAATCGAGAGCGCCTCGCCGGCCGAGAAGGACAGCTCGTCTGAGTTGCTGGCGGCGTAGTCGTACAAGGCCTTGGCGTGCACTATACCACATATTATAACATCAGCATAAGCGTAGAGCAGAAAGGTCGTTGCGCACAGGCCGTAATTTCTTGCACATATGTCTTCGGGAACATTCCCGCAGCCCCATCGCGCACCGACTTGGCATACCACCAGTCTCCACCCGTTTTAGACGGGTTGGCGACAAGGATGACGTTCTCTGCAAACGCGCTGCAATGTATCCAGTCAGCCTGTAGAACCCTAGCGAAGCCCCAGCAAGGCGACGGAGGCTCACATATATCGTCTGCACCGTCGCCTTCGTACGCATAGAGCGACCGCACCCTGAGTTCTATCGCCAAGTCAGCACCCTGCCTGCATACTCGAAAAAAACCAGCACACCTGTGGATTTGTCGATATCCGCCATCAAGTCCGACGCAGGCTCCACCACGTTGATATCCGGCACCGGCGCATACGGCTCGTCGTACTCAGATTCCTCCTTCATCGGCGGCAGATGGTTGATGACAGGAGCCGGCACCGTATCTGACGCCAGTCCATTGTACCAGTCCACCGACTGCCTGTTATTGCTGCTTGCAGTGCTGCTGATCGTCGGCGGCTCGGGAATGGACATGGGCGCAGGGGGCGACACTGGGCGTGGTGCGGCGTTGATGTGCTCGGGGGGCGCAGTGTCGCCGATGACCTTGCCAGACACCGGCGGGCCGCTCTTGTCGACTGTGACCGCCTTCCTGAGCTTGAGACCGCCCTGGATCGACTTCATCAGCGCGCTGACGTCGCCTGGAGCCGAAGGGGGGCAGCAGGGGCGGCGAACGGTGCAGGGGGAGCTGCAGGCGGCGGCGGAGGCGCAGGAGCGCTGGGAGGCGGGGGTGGCGCAGGAGCGCTTGGCGGCGGAGGTGGGGGCGGCGGCGCACCGCGGAAGCAGGGGTCGCAGGTCGCAGGAGTCCCGCTGCGCGAATTGGCTGCTGCCGACTGCGGGCGAACCGGCGGCGCGGCGGGCAGGATATTCCCAAACAGCTCCTTCGCGAGATTCTTGCGCATATCCCGCGACGTGTCCTCGTCGCTGCTGTCGTCGTCGTCGTTCTCCTTGATTACGTCCCAGTCGTCGTCCGTCGTCGGCACGGTGTTGTACGCTCCCCGGACCGGGGCAGGGAAGGGGTTGGTGCGGAGGGCGGGCCGCCGCGGGGGCGACACAGCGGTGGGCGTGCTGGTAGTGGAGGTCGCAGACGCCCAGGGATTCGTGTTCGCGGGTGCAACAGGTGGCGTCGCACCACCTTCCTTCATCAGTCTGCTGAACGGATTCGTACTGCTCTTGACCTCGGGAGACGTCATCACCTGGGCAGGCGGCGGCGGCGGCGGCGGGTGGGGGCAGCAGAGACCATCACCGGCGACGGGGAGCGCGTCGACAGACTCAGGACGCTGCTAGTCGTGCTCGCACTCGGCGGGCCCGCACTCGCAGTCCGCGCCCGAATGCGGGCCTGGATGCGCTCCTCCTCCACTCGAGCCGCTCCTCCTCCTCTTGTTCAAGCTGCCGAAGCCGCGCCTGCCGCGCGCGGCGCTCCTGCTCCGCTTTCGCCGCCCGCTCGGCCTCCTCCTCTTCGCGCTCCAGCTGCCTCAGGCGCTCCGCGCGCGCCTCACGCTGTTTCATGATCGCCTCCTCGCGCTTCCGCAACGCCTCCTCCTCGGGGTCCAGCGCCGGCGCGGCGGGGGCAACGGGCGGAGCAGCCGCCACGGGAGGGTTGACCACCGGGCGGGGGGCGGGCAGGCAGTGGGCGGGGCTTCGGCGGGGGCGGCGCGGCCTTGGACCTCGGTGGGGGCGGCGCAGCCTTCGGTGTGGGCCTCGCCGGCGCAGTCGCAGTTGGCGTGGGGGTAGTGGGCGTCGGTGTCGGCTCGGACTTTCCCTCCCTCAGCGCCTTCTCATCGCCAGCCGGTCCCTCCTCGCCGCCTCGCGCTCCTCCGCCTGCTGGCTCGCAATCCGCGCCTTCTCTTCTGCCTCGCGCTTCTCCTGCGCCAACCGCTCCTCGATACTGCTGTCGACTGCGGGACCGGGCGTCGGGGACGGCGTGACACCGAGCGCGGCCATACGTGCGTCGACGCGGCGCTTCGCCTCCGCGCGGGCGAACGCCGTGCGCTCTTCGGGCGTCATGTTCTTCGTCGGCGCGGGCGACGGCGTGGGCGCCGGTCGGCTCTGCGGCAAGTCAGGCACAGGCGGCGCAGTGCTGCGGGGCCGCTCGTAGTCATGCGGCGCGGTGCTGCGCGGACGGTCGTAGTCTCGCCGATCGCGGTCATCGCGGTCCCGCCCAGGCGACGGCGAGCGCCGGCGGTAGCTCCCGCCATCGAAATCCCTATCGTCCCGCCTGTAGGACCCGCGCGAGTATGGTCTCTCCCGATCGTCGTCATAGCGCCGCGGGCGGTCGCGGTCGTCGTCGCGGTAGCGGTCCCGACTAGTATCCCGGTCGCCAAACCGCCCAAAGCGCTCGTTCCGCCGGTCGCGATCGCGTGTAATCTCGCGCTTTCCTTCTCCTTGCGCTCATCGCGCGCCTTAATCTTGCGCTCGACCTCCGGCACGCGCACATGCATCAGCTCGAGCAGCTCGCGCTCGAGCTTGCGCCGCTCATCGTCCTTGGCGGCGGTGCGCGGCGGGCGGCTCGCATAGTCGAGGTCCTCGTTGAGGCGCTTCACGCGGTAGTTGAGGTCCTCCATCTCGCGCTCGAGCGCCTCGTCCTCCGCCGTGCGGCTGCGGTCCGCGTCCGCGACGCGGTCGAGCATCGCGGCGGTGTTCGCGAGCTGGCGCTTCATGTCGCTGAGGTCCGCGGACGGCGAGTCCATGTCTGACGTCGCACGCACGGCGTCGCGGTCGACGTGGCGCGAGCGCGGCTGGTACGCGGACGCGGAGTCGGTGTGCCGGTAGACGGTCGCGTCGCGGGTGGGGTCGCTGTTGCCGTTGGTGTTCTCGGTGAAGGAGCGGTTGGGGCGGTACGACAAAGGCCCGTCGGTGTTGGGAGTGCGCGACCGGGTCTCGTGTTTGAGGAGGTCTCTGACCAAGTCGACCGACTCGCCGAGTTGCTTGGAAGACGGGGGCTCGAGCTCTGGGGGAAGCTTATCGGGAATTTCGTTTCCGTTGAGCTCTGCCACAGATTAGAGACGGCGTTGTACTAAGAGGAAATAAATACACACTGCGATAGATGAGGCCCATGGCGACATGGAATTCGGCGAGGTTGAGCTTGCCGCGGTCGTCAATGTCGGCGAGCGTCCAGACGCGGGCAAGATCGTCTTTGGAAAGGCCGCTCTGGGCAAAGACCTCAGTAGCAGTCTGCCCGCTGATGAAGCCGGTGTTCTGAGCGTCCCAGCGCGGAAGATGGCGTCGTAGCTCTTCTTCTCAGCCTTGCCCAGCGCCCACGAGATGCGAGGCTTCTGGGCCTGAACCTGCTGGAAGGACTGTTGGAGAGGCACGCTCTGGGACTGGAACTGCGGGGCACCGCCTGCACCGTACGGGGACGAGACGTTGAGAGGCATGAAAGAACTAGACATCATCTGCAGCCTAGGGTCGACAAAGCCAGTCGGTTGAGCGACGAGGGGACGCTGGCCAGGGAAACCAGTGGCTTGGGGCACGAGGCCTGGACCAGGTGAGGTATTAGAAAGCTGCGATTAGGCTGCTGCGGGGCCAGGAAGTTGGATCCCTGGCCCTGAAACTGCGGCGGGAGAGCTGGGACCGGCGGCGGGGGCGCTCTTTGCTGGAAATTTCCACCGACATAGCCTGTTGGCTGAGACTGGATGAAGCCCGTCTGCTGCGGCTGCTGCTGGAAGCCCTGAGGATTAGGGGAACATATCCAGTCCGCTGAGGCAACAGCCCGCCCTGCTGAGGGTTTTGCTGGAGGAACTGCGGATTTTGCTGCTGGAATTGGGGGTTTTGTTGTTGCTGGAATTGAGGATTCTGTGGTTGTGCTGGAACTGAGGATTCTGCTGGAACTGGGGATTACCACCAGGAAACCCAGTCTGCATAGGATATTGATACCCTGGCTGCTGCCATCCGGACATGGTAGTGGTAGGAGGAGAACAGCAGATGGCTGATGTAAGCGATGATGATGACGCCGACACGGACGATCTCCGTATGCTGCGTGCCTCGAAATTCAAAATTCAAGTCGAAAGGGATCTTATACTATTGCGGACCAGCCATCCGCTGCGCGACGCCAAAAAACTGGGAAAAACTCGAGTGTTCCTATAAATATTGATACGTCTGACAATCCTTGGGTAACGTAAGGTACGCATAACTTGTAGGTAGAGACGCTATGGAAAGCGGCACAGAAGCCAGTCCATGTCTGAGCTGAGCTTGAAGTTAAGCAACATGTCCGGAAAGACCCATCATACATCCCGACCCGATGGACCGTAGATTCCCAATTCGTGACAGTGCTTGTGCAGAATGGTTCAGGCCGTTGTCGCCAAAGGAGGACATTATCTTGCCGACATTTTGCGGTTTGTTTTCCTTGGATCTCGGGAAGAAGATCAGAGCAACGTCAACGCGTCCAGGCTCGCCATTCTACAAGACTCAATACAGTCAGCGGACATTTTGCGCAGCGTATTATAGAATTCTGGAGGGTGGCCGAAGAGGCCGAGTTGTGTCTAAATTTATGTGGCGCCGCCGTCCAGGTGCAGTAGTCCGACTCTTGCCGTACCTGAGGTGCGTCTGAATACACTGCAGTTTCCAATCGCAGTAAGATCGCAGCCAACACTCTCGTATTTGAACCCAGGGAATGTCAAAAGTCTTTGGTCCTGCGCACTCAGATAGAGATCTCTTCCCGTATTTCGTCTTGCGTCTGGACTCTTGAATACACAGCTTCCAGAACGCAGCAAGATCGCAGCCAATGTTGTCGTCGCTGCCGAGCACAGTCGTCTTGAATACATACTTGTTGTAGAGCTCGTCTCGAAGCAAGGGTTTATGACGCAGTCCCGCTCCTCCCCCACAGACATCTCTTCCCGCACTTGAGTTGCGTTTGAATAGATATATGTACACAGCTTCAAGTTCAGATCGCAGCAAGATCGCAGCCAGGACGGCGGATGTCGTCCATCGTCGTCGAGCACAGTAAGGCTAAGTCACGCTTGAGTCACGCTGAGTCACACTCACTCGCGCGCCCACGTGCCGGCGCCACAAAAAACGCGTCGCGATGACTCGCAAAGCTCTCAAGCATTCAAGTACCAGCACCCCTAAAAGTATAAGACTACATAGATAGACTCAAGCACCCGGACCAAAAATCTCAAGTTGCGGAAGCTTCACTACGAATTTTTACAAGAAGAGATGGTACATTCGATTATTGTACGAGTCAGGCTGGATATTTTACGTGTACGTTAGTTTTTGTAAGAATACGGTCAATATACTAAGGTTTCCGGCTACACTCAACCGGCCATATACATAGCAGGCCCAGCCACAATGTGCTGGTTTATCTCAGAGAGGTTGAACGGCGTCACAAATGTGTTGTTATCCGTCACCGCTATGAATCTGTCGTTGAAGAAATACACAGTGAGCGCGATTCGGGTAGGAAAAGAGCGGGGAATAAAGCAAACATACACAGTGCCATTGACCAACGCATTGCTCCCGGGCCCGAAGATCGTCCCATTCGGCTGGAGCGTCGAGCCGCTCGTCCCGTTGATGTTGAACAGCGGTGTGTACGTCGTGTTCAGCTGCGAGATCCACGCGACGAACTGCATCGTTCCGAATCAGGTTAAGTAATTATCATTTAACGGACGAAGAAACTCGCCTGCGCAGGCCCAGCGGAAGTGTTGGTTGTGTACGAATCATTGTAGCCTGTAATCTTCCCAGGCAGTTCCATGTCAGGTCGACTTGGAGCCGGGGGTGGACAGGGGGATGCTCCGGTTGTGTGTTATGGCCGGGAGAGTCGAGTTGTCTTCCGAGCTCGAGTTTATGAGGGGATGGCCGACGGGCCGCCCTACAACCAGATTAGATTAACGTTGAATGTGAGGTCGAAGACGCAGAGAACGCACGACGATGTTCAGCGCGGGGAAGTTCTGGAAGACGATGTGCGGGTTCTCTGCCGGGCAGCTGACGATGTACGGCGAGAGCAAAGTCCACGCCATCGATTGTGTGATGCCTGGTGTGAACCAGATCTACATATGACCAGTATGGTTATTAATGACAAACTGAATGGTCAGTGAAGAGCACGGCGGCACGCACGGGCATCGGAAAGAGTCCCTCAAATTGCCGAAATATCATCTGCTGTCGGGCCTCTGTGGTGATGGATTGCACAACAGCAGCTCAGCAGACGGGCGCGAGTCGAGGTGCTCGAGGAGGAAACCGTATACCCCGGATTCCCCGAAACGTGTCAACTGGAGT
>JARKIC010001703.1:0-101144 GCA_029378375.1 Mycena olivaceomarginata
CATGCAAAGTCCTCATTACACACTTCTCTTCTACAAAGGAGGTTGTGATACAACACGCCCCGAAACTGTGTCCCCACCCACACACTTCGCGCCTCAGCGGTTTGAATGCGGTCCGCTCGTATTTTGACTGCCTCGCGATGTACTGGATACGGTCAGACGCGAAGATTAATGAACGGAATGTGGTGGGAAGCCACCAGGTCGTCATTAGCGCAAGCACAAAGTGGACATGGCGTCTCAGCGGACGCTCGTGGACAGAAGAATTCTTGTGCACGCTGGATTACGACGATAACCTGAAGATCATTGGAATGATTGTTGAAACTACGTCTGCCCCCGGGACGTGTGTGGCGAGAGCCATCGATTCAGCCTCATCGGACGGCTGAGAGCTGGCAACTGGGCCTGTGGTGAGTGCACTTGGCGCTTCCTTTGGACCGGTGTGACTGACATCGAAATAGTGAAAACATAGACAGTGAGAGCAGTGGCTCAAATACCTATCTGCATAATTTGGGGAATGAATGCTTCTGGATCATTTCATCCGGCCTCATTTGGATTCTTGCAGATCTAGAATTGCCGTCGCGTCTGGGTGTTGACGCGTTGCGTGTCGTGTGTGGCGGAGTTGTGCAGGTTTTCAAATTGGAAAGCTACCATCAGTCGGATCAGGTGGCAATCATGATCCCGCTTGACCTGAAGTTGATCGCAGTCACCGCAGTCTCACTAAAGGCCACTGAATCTGGACTGAGGCCACCCGAATCGCTTCCAAGCTTCCATGAACGCTGGCTTTCAAATGCGGGCCCCTCGGGCTGGTGTGAAGTCGCCCCTCCTTCCTCAAAGACAGTTCCTTTTAGAGCGTCCCAGTCGAAAAAAACCGTTCGAGCTGGGCTCCCACCCGTTGGCTTGTTGTCGGCTCGCTGGTGCTGACATGGGTTCTATACTCCTGGCGGAACTGGAATACTGTGCAATCAAAGGCCGACCTATTTTACTCAAATGTCACCAGCCCGACACACCTCTGCTCGTCTCCTCAAGGTCCTACAGTGTCTCATGCAGGTTATATTGGTCTGAAGGGGGACAGCGAGACCGCACCCAAACGCTCATTCTTCTGGTACGTCGGCCAATCTCTTGCTTCTACTTGCCAAACTCATATTTTTCCAGGTACTTCGAAGCCGAGCATGACGCAGAGAGAGCCCCGGTAATGTCAGTGTATACGGACGTTGCAGCTTAAACCTTCCCTGACCACCAACATAGACTGACAATCGGAGGCGGCCCAGGGTCCAGTGGCATGATCAACCTGTTGTCAGCGCAAGGGCCCTGTTTAATTGTTGAAAACGGCACGGTTCCAAATCCTGATAGGTGGACTGGTGAGCGAGCCGTTCGCAATGACTGATGCCTTGACTGCCATATTGAAGCCCGTGTTCCTAGAACATTTCAATCTGATCGCGCTGGACCATGTATGTCCTTCTTCTCCGCGCTTCGTTGCTATTGAACGAAACTTTGTTAAGCCCGTTGGCGCTGGTGCATCCTATGGAATCCAAGTCAACAACAGCCGCTCCGCTGCGATTGATGTTTATGATTTCCTTCAAAAGTTCTTCCGTCTTTTCCCTGACGTTGCTCAGTGAGCTCACCGTCCCCAATACATCAATTGAATGCTCATATGATTCAGAAACCCACTTATTTTGTCCGGCGGCTCATACGGCGGTGTTTATGTACCTCACATCGCAACGGTGATCCACGAGCAGAACATTGCTCTTGCTAAAGGCAAAGGGCTGCCCGGTGCTGCACACATTAACCTGGAATCGATGATGGTCAGTAATCCGATATCGGTGAGTGTCGGATTAACCCACCTGTTTGACCTGTTTGAGAATCTAATACTGGCCAGGATGCAACATCTCACTTTACATGGCTGCTTCAAACACGGTGCTACAATGCGGACATGTACAATGCGTCGACCTGTGCTGAAATGTTCGAGATTCTCCCAACTTGTCTCGAGAGCATTCAATTCGCGCAACAAGCACCGGAGTGGTTTGTGGAACGTCGTGTGGCAGCGCAGAATATTTGCCAAAAGCTTGAAAAGGGCGACACCCATGGCACTGTCGTTGAGGACGTGCGTAAGAAGGCGAGTTTTCTTATGAGGCTACCATCCGATTCATCATTTGACGACCTATACGACTCTCAGTGCTACTCCAAAGAGCCTATGGGTTGTCTCCCCCCATCCTTCAACTGGATCAACGACTTCTTCCGCCGACCAGAAAACAAAGACGCATTGGGAATTCCGGAGAACGTGAATTACCACACATTCGCCGAGGATGTTACCGCCGAGTTTCGGAGCTACGGGGACATGTAAGATTTCTCTCGTTTTCGATGTATGTACTCCCATCTCAGCCTTCTCAGGATCCAGCCTTCGTATTTGTTGTATGGGCCGCTTCTGAAGGCCGGAATCCGGCTCCTGCGTGAGTAGTCTAATCCCTCGGCAGTGGCGTCGTTTGCTCATCTGAACCAGATTATGTTGGTGCCCAGGATGCGAACTGCGCATGGCCGGGAGTCATTTCGTTCGTACGTCATCTCGCTGCTCGCGTTGTGGTATCCCCGAACTTAAGCTATATTAGCTGAGACTCCTCCAATCACCATTCCAGGACGAATTCCTCTTCGCACCTGACATTCCGTGGCCCACATCGGAAGACGCGACGGTGCGTGTCGTTGGTGAGGGTGCCGGGAATATGACATACATTCTGGTCGCCGGAGGCGGACACTTCGTGCGTGTTCTGTTCTTTTTTATATCCTTCAAAAGTCACTGAGTAGCGAATAGGTTGCCAAGGATCAACCGACACTGGTTAAATCCATTGTCGAGCATTGGGTGCATAATGTTCCCTTTGTTTGAGGTTGCGACAGCGAGGCAGAACCACCCATTGCGGCTTACTTAGGACCTGGTTCCTTCATGTACCGAAGAAAACTGTTGAAACGCAATATCCAATCTCTTGTGGAGTTCTCACAGGTATCTCGAGGAAGTGTTGATGATGTCAATGGGTTCGGAATATGCGTTGCTGCCGATTTGTCAGAATTATATGTGACCGTGGAATTCTTAAAACAATGCCAGGCATTACTGTGCCTTGTATTTGGACGACCAGGATGAACAATAGTATAGTATTTACTGGAAACAAAACCGAATTATAACTCATTTCTCATGTGTTGACAGTGGAACGAACTCGGTCGAACTGCTTGAGTACGGGACGTCCCATTGAACAGGCTGGATGCAAACAGGCGTGCGTCCTGCTCCTTTCGCCCAGCGCTTCTCGTGCTCCGAATTCAGAGGCGTTCCGGGGTTCGCAGCGGCCAGCATATGCCTCGACACGTCTGGGTACACGGGCATCAGCGCCGAGCTTCTTACCGCAGGTCCGCAATCCTGCCTGCGCCGGTATGGTTCAACAGGTGGCGCACATACGAGAGTTTCAACAAGCCGGTGACCAGGATGAACACGGCGCCACCGAATAAGGGCACCCAGAGCAAGAGCAGAAGGAAAGCGGGCACCGCGACGGAGGTCATACGCGATCGACGGCACGTTTGCACGGACGAGCAAGCGCGAGTTCGATGCGGTACCGAGTGCGTTGTTCGCCATGAGGACCGTCCATATGGGGTTCTGGATCTGCGCCGCGCCCTGCTTGGGATCTGTCGAAATGAGCATTTGAAATTCGCTCAACAAAGCGAAGTTGGAAAGCACGGTATAATCCATCGCGCGTGTCGGTGCTGGTGCTGGCAAGTTCTTTGATTGCATTCCACGCCAGAGCGGGGAGTGTCGACGTCTGTTCGGATACGGTGAAGTCCCCACAGATCAGTGGCGCCGGCAGGGATGTAGAACACGTCGCTGCGTGCCCTCCAGAGGGAAGGGTCCCCATCGAGGGAGTCCGGAACACGACCCCAGAGTAGATCGACGTCTGTGATATTGAGTTCGGTTTTTTCAGCACTGGTATGTCGATGTTACTGCGCGAGATACTCAGCGCGGTCGGGTCCATTGTGCATTGAAGGTGAACTCAACGCGCTGCATCCTGGCTCGAGTAGCTCCCGCACAGCTGAACATGCGCTGAGTCCACGTTGAGTTATCCGCAGGCAGTCGCGGATCGCCGCCGTCGGAACGCTGGGGTGGCGCCAACAGGAGATAGCAATGCACTGCGACGTTGGTGATGTTGGTGTCCGCTCCCCCGTAGCCCTGACGTAGAGTCTCTATCGCTGGGCCAATGCCCATCGAGCCGTTGTTGTCATTTTGTAGATACCACAGATCCTTCACCTGTATCTTCCCCGCGAAGAAATTTGTCGCACTAGCGTTAAGCAGGAATGACTCTCATTTCGAGTCAGGTTATTGAAGAACTCGATGGCCATAGCATTGCTCAGCGCAGCGCCTTTGAATGCGTGCTCCCACAGATCGATATTTTGGCCATCTCGATTCAACGTCGGATATTTGGTTGTGAGGTTGAAAAATCCACCGCAGTCCGTGAGATTGTATTTATCCATCTGGTTTGTCGAAAAGTAATCGGACACGATGTAGTCCAGCGTGAGGTTTGTGTCGACGCACGCGGACACCGGCTTCGAGCCACAGCACGTCCTGGGACCACACTCCGACGTTTGGTGTCTCGGCGGGCAAGGTGTGATTCCATAGGCCGATCCCTGGGTTGTCCATGTCGACGATGAGGCCTCCGACTGCAAAAATCCCGGAGCGAAGGATCAAAGACTCTGTGGTGGAGGAATTGGGAAGATAACATTGTGAAGTTGTTCCCTGTTCCAATAGACACAATGAGGATTTATTTATTTCGTATGATCACAATAACACCCACCCAGAGAGGTACCATTGTAATACCTCCGATACTCTATTGAGAATGAGCTGTAGGGCGTTGTGTTGAACCTGGCCAGAACGTCCGGTTGCGATCACAGACGTGTAGTGCTGGCCAAAATACGATACGGAAAAAATATTTTGAATATATTCAAATACATATGAATATGATATGGCCATGGACCCTCGCACTGAATATAAATACGGGTGGATATGAATATGAATATGATATGGATATAATATGATACGTGGGTCAGCATATCCAGATATATTTGGATACACTCAGCCACGGTTTGGGCCGCCTCAGACTACAATTCACACTGCTGGTTCCTCAATTTAACAGGTATTTAAGTTAGCTACACGTCATCAAGTATATTAAACCACATAATGCAGCCCAAAACCCAATTTAATATATCTGATTTAAGACTCGACAAAAGTCAAATATTATATGCTTTACTATACTTAGAGAAGCATAGCTAACTTAAATGTCCACTAAACTCATTGGTAGCCAATCAAATTGCTGGGTTTTGAGTTTATGGGCATTTTAAGTTAGCTACGCTTCTCTAAGTA
The DNA here is from genome assembly GCA_029378375.1 of Mycena olivaceomarginata. Lineage (NCBI taxonomy): Eukaryota > Fungi > Basidiomycota > Agaricomycetes > Agaricales > Mycenaceae > Mycena > Mycena olivaceomarginata. The sequence continues at coordinate 5,381 of JARKIC010001703.1, forward strand.
TAGTAAAACATATAATATTTGATTTTAAATCAGATATACCAAATTGAGTTTCAGGCTGCATTATGTGGTTTAATATATTTAATGAAGTGTAGCTAACTTAAATGCCTGTTAAATTGAGGAACCGGCAGTGTGATTGGCATGTGTCTGGTGATCCACACTGAACACCATAGTCAGAAGCTAGCTCGGATCTCTCCCAAGCCGCACTCCGGCTCAGAAACTCTTACCCATGAGCAACTTGATGCAATCAATGTTACAACATTGGAGGTGAGGCTTGCCGGGCACCTGGGTTCAGCATTTTGCCTCAGAACTGGGCCCCTGAAGGCTTGCTTGTACTGTAGTCCATTGGGAGTCTCTTTTCGAGTAAGCTGGCTGGATTTTGACATGTTGTTTGGGGGGAAAAATTAGACCAGAATATATTTGAATATATTCATATCATATTCATATTCACTCTCATGGATATGAATATGATATGCTACAGATACAATACAGATGAGCGGGGGTGAATATGATATGGATATGAATACAATACAGAATTTTCATATTCATATCATATTTTGGCCAGCACTACAGACGTGCTGTTGTCCCAAGTTTCCGGGGCATGCAATGAGTTTAAAGGCTCCGCAAATGCGACTGTGCACATAGGTCCCACGAGGGGATGTGGCGAGACCGAGGGGAGAAGTGTCTGCTACGAAGGACAGTGGGACTTTTTTTGGAGAGGCGGGTAACGTGCCCCCCCGGCTAAGGCCGAGAGGCATGAGCACACCTGTAATGGCAACAATGGTGACCGCCAAGGAGAGATATGAGAAGACAATCACGCGAAACCCTGTCCTGCAGGCACTTGAGCTGTCTGTACGAAGGAGGATGGGCCAGAGGGACGAATGTAGCGAGTGGCCAATGACATATCCACATCAGTGCGGGGTTGACCGGTGGGATCAAGTTGGGTAGATTGGAGAAACACAATTATTACATTTATCACATTGACAATGACAGCCGCTGCCTGGGTTATATGAGGGATAAGAACGGTCACGTGATGTACCACACCTCAAATTCACGATAAACGCAAGTGACTCCCAAACGTGTTTTGGCCTTCCGAAAACTTTGTGATTATATAATAACAAGGCGGGCGATCAAACGATCAAGCTTACTGACGGACTATAACAAACGAGGTACGAGTTATAATGTTATAGCATCTGTTTATAAGAGACTAGCCGCAGTTGCGCTTCCCTCCTGACCTTGGCTATTCTTCAAGCTCTTCTATTTCCATTCCTCTCCCTGCGCTCAACCGGATTGTCCGCAGACTCTGCAGATATGGGGCGACCTTTATCGACGGACCCGTTGAACACAATGTCTTTTTTCATGACGTCTGCGTCTGTGTCTGCGTCCGCGTCCCTCCGTCCATTTCCCCAAATTGCTCTTTCCAAGTTCCTGTTTCGAATTCCCTGGTTTCATCAAGCACCCAGAAGGGAAGAGAGACGACAGCAGCTACCGTCCTGGACGTGTGTAGTTTGCTCGTCCCTGTTGGTATCCAGTGCCTTGTTTCTGATGTTTTAAGGCTGAATGTGTTTGCGCATCCTTCCATTGAATGTTTCGAGCAAACATTGTATGTGCTTCCTTACGGAAGCGGAAGTCCGGCTGGTGCTATGACCGTAGCATCAGGTCAAATTTCAGGCGCCGTACTCTATTTCAATTCCACTTTTCCATTCTTTCCGGCATCAATGTTATCATTATCACTGGAATTTCAAAATTACCGATGTTTGTCTGGCGCGTCAATTAGCGTTCAGTCATATGTAGTAAGTAAAGGGTTTTCACTGACCTATTTCTGCTCTTCTTGTCTCTGGGATCGTCCTTGAATAGCTGTCCTATACAATAGTTTAGCGCGCTGGGGTGCTTCTCACCCGAGTATGTCGGCGAAGACCCTTTCCTAAATACGACAGAGCACTAATTTACTGGTGCTTCCAAAAGTACATTCAGAAGGCCTGTAGTATTCCGAGAAACAGAGTAGAGAGACCGAAATGGGGTAGGCAAGAGGGGGATGAGAGCAAATATATGCAAATGAATTGGGCAGAAATTCCTAAGAGAACAGATAATGAAGTAATGAATGCGAAGGGCATATAACCATCGTATGCGTCCGCCGACAGATCAAACACTTTAACCCGTACCTCACAATATTCCCTTGTCTGTGCCATGCCGCTGCAAGATCTACGAACTGGATTATTCAGGTTACCCGCTCTTCAACATGCTGTTTTCTTCTTTCGAGTTGAAGATAAGCCCGTACTATCACGTGGCTGAAACACAGGCACACACCTGGTTTGATAGGTTAGCGTATATCACACTCCACCATTCACTGTACTCACCACCCCATAAGTTATGAGGTTTATACCGGACTCAAGCGTGAAAACTACTTGAGCCACTGTTATTCAGATTTTGCTGCACGGGTGTACCCCGAAGCCCATACACAGGCCCACCTAGAAACGTGCATGGCATTGATGCTTTGGGTCTTCTCGGCAAGTCTGTTTAGCGGATTGACTTCCACCACCTAACATTGGCGCGAATCCGGAAGTACGATGACCTGTCCGATGAGAGCGGACTCAAGCATAGTGTCGAGGGCCTCGAATTAGCTGCAAATATTAGTATTCAAGCCTTAAGGGATCCGGACGGGCCGGCACCCACTCTCAGATTCGCTAGGATGCTGCAGGAGTGGAAAAAGTCCATTTTGTTGCGTTGGTTCAGTCGCTGATCTTGTTTTTTTTTTGGTGCACTAGTTTTTTCCGGAAGATGAGAGCTACCGGGAGTGCAGGATGCTGCAGATGGTCAGTGCCGATGCACATATCTTAAGCGTATGCCGCCTCACTGCATTGAAATGCAGGTTCGTCCAGGGGTTCGAGGACTTTGCACGAGGATCACTCCGTCAAACGGCCCTTAGAATCGAAGGAAAGACAGCATCTATTGAAGAATTTGTGCGAATCCGCCGTGATTCCGTCGCAGGTGAAACTGATGTTCGGTATGTCAAAAAGATCATGATGTTCCTCTTTTACTCTCAGCAGTGTTTATGGAGTACGCCATGGATCTCCATATTCCCGATGAGGTCTTCAATGATGAAAGCATTGCATCCGCCGTTGAGGCTGCGGGGGATGTTGTTGGCTGGAACAATGTGCGTCTTTTGGCCTCGCCAGACTACCAATGAGCTCATATTTTCTCCTAGGATATCTGCTCGTTCAACGTGAATACTTGACTTCACTTCGGAGAGCCAATGAGCAGTGACATTTTATGTCTTTTTTTTTGTAGAACAAACATTGCACAAAGACAACCAGAACATCATTTACTGCACTCTTGTCGAGAAAAACTGCACGTTGCAGGAAGCAATGGATTTTGTCGCTGGTATGGTGCAGGACCGTATCAAAGATTACCTCGTGTTGAGGGAAACTGGGCCCTTGTTTCACCTCCTGGATGTACGAAGGTACTTCAAAGGACTTGAGTACTGCATTTCGGGCTCCTTGCACTGGTACTACCACAGCAAACATGCACATTCTCCCTTCCTTCAGTGCGCTCGCCCACTGATTCTCTTTATTCGAATATAGGTTATTCTAGCCGCCCTATGAGCGATGGGCAGGTCATAGAAGTGTACGAGCGGAAGAAAGAACCGTTCCGCTGGTCGGTGGTGCAAGTTGAATGCTTTTCAGCTTCGATTTAGTCTTTCGTCCAGACAAGATTAGTACCCGTGCCTTTGGCACGGAATCACAGTTGATTAATTTATCTAAGGACATAATTTAAATGAAAATACAACTAATCTGTCAATGCAGTGTTATTTCACTTTCGAGAAGTAAGATTCAGAGACATACCCTCAGTCCAATAATACTTCCGGATACACAATGTTCTTGGTCACAGTACTGACATCAGTCTTGAAAAGTGCTTTAATTCGCTGACTGGAAGTGCATCGAGAAAGTGCAACATAGAGCTGTCCATGTGCAAAGACATCGGTACGAAGGTCAAGGCCAACATGATCCACAGATTGTCCTTGTGCCTTGTTTATGGTCATACAGAAAGCAAGGCGAACTGGAAATTGGCGGCGCTTCATTTCAAATGCAATTTGTTCAGCAGAAGGGGTAATTGAGATTCGTGGTATGAAGGCTGTTTTGCCATTATGCTCCCCTCCAATTAGGCGAATCTCAATAACCCTATTGGACATTCTGGTGAGAATCCCTTGAGATCCATTGCAAAGACCGTTGCAGAATCCAAATTTCGAAGAACCATGATTGGACATCCAACCTTCAATGCCAATTTGGCCAGCGGCAACCCAGAAGCACGGATTGAGTTGAGAAATTCAACAGGATATTGGAAATTGCTGTCAACTCTTCCTCTGTGACCACACAGTCTGCACTATGGTAAATGGTCTGCTCTCCCACAAATTTATCAAGCAACTTCTGATTCAGGTCATCAACATCATCATTTCGAGCTGAAAGAATGGTGCGTTCCAAGAAGTATTTATCCAGGTTATGATTTGCAGCTATTGTTGAGAGGCCAGGATAGATTGTGTCAATGAGAGACTGCACACTATTGTTTGGCAGTCGCATAACATCAGGGAGTTGAATATTCTGAGCAGGATCAGTACGTCTGCCATGACCGACATCCAGCAGCCACTGTGCAAAGTCCCTGTCCTCTTGTCGGGCATTAGGACCTCCCAGCCGCATGTTCTGAGTTAAGTGAAGGGGTATGATTTTCTGCCATAATTGAGAGCGCTGAAGACAGGCACCAACAATCTGTTCTCTTCCGCCTTTAACCACAACTGGGAGGATCTGCTGGAAATCACCGCCATAGACAACAGTTGTTCCACCATAGGGCCGTGGATCATTACGAATGTCCTGCATTGTTGCATCTACTGCCTCCTGTGCCCGACGGTCCTGCATCGGGACTTCATCCCAAATAATAAGACGAACTCTCTGAAGAAGCTGAGCGAGCATTGTCCCTTTTTTGATAGGGCAAGCCTTGCCATCAAAGAGTTGTATTGGAATTTTGAATCTGGAGTGAGAAGTTCTACCACCGAGCAACAGCAAGGCAGCAATTCCAGATGAGGCAACACAAAGGACAATGATACCCTCAGCACGCAGTGCATAACATAAAGTGTTATAAACATGGGTTTTCCCAGTTCCGCCAGGACCATGTAAAAAGAACAATTGGGGCTGATTATTCTCCACTGAGCTCATGACAGCATCAAAGGCAGCGCGCTGCTCAACATTGAGGCCTGCAATGCGAGGTTCAGCTAAATTGCGTTGTTCAACACGGTCATATGCCAGCTGTTCAGCAATAAGCCGGTTTTCCTCAAGCTGAGCCCAATTTTTCTACATGCTGTGGCATTGGTTAAAATCTTCCAGAGATTTGCCAGATCCATGAAGGATAGTGTCCAAGAGATAAAGGCCATAGTCATAAATCTGATGTTCAGAAGGCTCGGGAATACCCTTATTGATCAACTTGTGGCGAAGATCATCACAGATGCTTGCTTTGAACTGATCCCACAATGCCGCCGGATCTTGCAAAGGTGAGTTCTCCTTGAGAATTGTTGCAAACAACTGTCTGAGCTGGTAGCCTGTCTGTATGACAGCAGCCTCCTCCAAGCAGAGCTTCCACTCATTGTCATCCTCTAATAGTCCACGTGCCAAACAGGCTGCATGATAAGTAGGATGAACAACACCATCTATAGTGCGAAGATCCTCAAATGATACTGCACCTCGGACAACTGTTAAGAGTGTGCGTAGGAAGAATCGCTCACCGGCTGATGGCCCTGCAAGTACATCCGGCCAATGGCAAAGCCTCTCTGTCTGACCTTCCATTTTGTGTCCTTTTTAACCCAGACAAAACTCTGAGGGAATTGTTGATACAGCAGTGTGCGGGCTCCTGGGAGATTGTCTGCATTGGCTTTAAAATATGCAGTAAGGGTACTGTGTTTGGGTAGCAGCTTGATCAATGATAGTTTGTGGATCATCGTCTTCATTGAAGACAACACTTTGTTCATCCAGAAGGTGAACCTGTAGACGGACAACAGTTGGCAGCTCTTGATGCATTTCATATCGCAAAAGTCTCCAGGTAGCTTCACAGGCTGAAATATAGCGGCTGTCAAGGTGAAGCTTGATTTCATCATTCTGCTGTTCTAGAGTAAGGGTGCCCCGATCATGGCCTTTGAAAACATATTTGTGAATGTACTTGGTTGCTTTGATTGAAATGCAGCATTCTAGGTTCATATGGCACTGGTATTCAAGAATTGCTCTATCAAATCATTCAAGTCAGTCACCGCCAACCCAAAGAGAGAAGTTCAATTAACCTTGGAGAATGTGGTACAATCCAGCGGTTGTCAATCTTTTGGTTTTTGGAGTTTATAAAGTGTCGACCATTGTTGGGACGTGCATAAAGGGTATAGCCATCCTGGGAAAGCTGAGTTTGCTCCTGAAATGCTTTGGGGTAACCCTTGGAGCATTTTCCATCCTTCATGCATGGAGCATTGGGGTTTTCCTGACCACATGGGTTATGAACCATTAATTTTTTCACCAATTCAAAGAGTCGTGGAAATTGGTCTGGGTCAGGTAGTTGAGCGGAGATGACTCGGTCAATCTCGTCTGCATTCTTCAACCGTGCATGGCGATGTAAAAAGATTAATAGGTGAAGGTGTGGAAGCCCGCGTTTCTGGAACTCAATTGTCCAGACAACGCCAAGACAGTCTCCAAATGCACCATCCTTCACTGCCTTGAGCAAATCCGCACTTTTTCTCGAAAAACACGTGCAACCAAATCAGGACGGTCAGCAGCTGTTTGGCCAGGAAGGAGAGCATCCTTTATTTCAGGTGAGTTTGCATCGGCAGTCATTGTTAGAAACCAATCGGGCTTTCCGGCAAAACGGGCGATAGCAAGTGAATCCTGGTATAGCTGAAACATGAAGCGGGAGCCACCAATATAGGAGGAAGGCAAGATATAACGCTGGCCAAGTTCCCTCAGTGTTGTCTGAACATCATTTCCAATAGCATCAGTCAAGCCCTTGTACAGATCCACTCTGAGTTTACTTTGATTGTTCTTGAGCCAGGACAGCCTCCCTTGGTCAGTTGCAGCCCATGCATCCACAATCCATTGCTGAAATAAAGGTCCTCCCAAGAAAATGTGCTGGGAACTCCGTGGCACGCTGATGAAGATAATATGCATAGTACTCAAGAATTGAGAGATTCTGTCGTTTGTTAGATCTGTTTGGAGTTTCCTCCCCTGTGTCGCGATCCTCTTCCTCCTCATCTACATCATCCTGTGGTGCATCTGCTGGAAGATTGAGAGGAATTCCAGGGTGCCAGCCATCTTGCCCATAGGGAAAGAGCAGTACATAGACCATTGGCTGATATGAAGCATTGCATTCGGAGATTCTCTTCATAGCATGTGGCCCATTCCGGTAATGCACAATAATGTCTCTGTAATCAGTCTTAACTGAACCATCTCCAGGGAGAATAACTGCAACCTCATTTGCAGTGGGCGCATTGTAGCGGCGAGGATCAGTTCCCTTTTCACAATGTATTACAGTGAAAACTTCAGATGCCAGATCAGGATGGGCAGCTTGCTGGTCGCGCAGCCGCTCATAAGCTGTTTTAAATATCTGGACATAGGCATGATTGACCTGCAGGATATGATCGAGAATACCCATAACATTGGCATTGAGTGGATTCTGATGATTCCGATCCTTCCGATAATTATTGGCGTCTTCAGATGAATAAAAGTAAAGCTGTGCATAAACAGGATCCTTTCCATGTTCTGGAAGCAGAGACCCAACCCTGTGATATAGTGCTCCCTGAATTTTAAATACATAAGGGCCACCACCATCCAAAACGGAGCGGTCAATAGAAACACCCAAAGAGGCCAAAGCAAAAGCCGAATTATAAGCTCGGATGTTTTTTCTGAAATGCTCTGAGTGTGGACTTGTCCCATTGAAAAGTTCCAGAAGATCGCGAGGTGGTGCTCGTATAGCAGGTAACACAATCTTTCCATTCAGGCAGCAGGTTCCAAAATGAGGCTCATTGAGGGTGGACTTTGACAATCTCTCCGCATTCCAGTGTAGGGCACCACAACTGGGACAGACCAAATTCATGCTGCCTAAGTTGATACGTTGAACATCTGTTTCAATCAGTGGCTTATAATATTTTGGAAGAGCTCGTGGATTTGGAGCTTGCACAAAATCTGGGATTTCAGGATTGTCATCTTCTGGTTCGCCTGGGGCCTGGGGTCCAGGGTTGTTTTGTGCAGGGGGCAGTGGAGCCGGCCCATGGGGAGGCGGCACTCTGGGCTCATGTAGTTGCTCGGCCAAACCCCGATTTGCTACATACTGCATAGGCTGAAACACTCTGTGTGCATTTGCTGCTTGTGCTTGCAATTCATCTAGACGGGCCCTTGCAGTAGCAAAATTTGGGGGAGGATTATCCCTGAGAGGCTGGTGCATCTGAAGCTGTGCAGCCATTCCCAAGCCTCGTACATATGGAACAGGCTGAATTCTCTTGGCTGATCCAGCGCAGCTAATGTGCTCCTGTATTGCAGCAACAGTGTTAGGAGTAGTGCGAGGTGGTGCAGCCTGCTGTTCAGGGGAATAGCAGGAGGCTCTTGTGCCTGCAATTCAGCTAAACGTTGCTGTGCCGCAGCAATATTTGGGGGCTGGGGAAGAGCCTGTGCAGGCTCCTGTGCCGCAGTTCAGCTAAACGTTGCCGTACCGCAGCAATATTTGGGGGCTGGGGAAGAGCCTGTGCTGGCTCCTGTGCCCGCAGTTCAGCTAAACGTTGCCGTACTGCAGCAATATCTGGGGGCTGGGGAAGAGCCTGTGCAGGCTCCTGTGCCCGCAGTTCAGCTAAATGTTGCTGTGCAGCAGCAATATTATCAGGTACTGGACCTGGGTGCTGGGGAGGAAACTGTGCAGCAGCAAAAGCCTGAGGGATATTTAACTCTTCAATTCGCCGCTGCAAAACATCTCTGTCCAAATTCTGCTGTGGTAAAGGCCCAAAAACATCATGCCCGGGGGTCATCCTGGCAGGGCCCCCATCTGTAATTTGAGGAGGCCGAGGAAGTCGATGTCTTTGAGGGCTGTCAAGAGTTCTGTCTTCACGTTCTTGGCGCTGAGCTGCTATCCGAGCACGTTGAGGTGTGTTGGGAGGTGTTTGATCCCTGTAATCAGGGGGAAAGAAAAAGAAAAAGAGAAAACACCAAAAAATCAGGCTGGTTGGGGCAGTTGATCAGAAATGCTCACATTACAGAAATGGTGAAGAGACTTTAACAGATAAGAGAGTGTTGGATAGTAAAATCAGAAGTTAACTCCAATAGAGAGCACTGAAATTTGTGTCATTTATTCCATCTCCTGATAAATCACAATAGTACACACCTGGTAGTAGTCTAATTAATTGAAGACTGATGATAGAAGTAAACAGCATGAGCAAGCCCTAAATTTAAAAAATAATGTATGAGAAAGTAGGATAGAAGAGGGCTTGGGCTTTACCTTAGAGATGAGGGGAAAAGGAGAGAGAGACAGAAAGAGCCTCATGGCTTGCCCCGAGGTGCGCGCATGTTCAGGTCCAACCGAAAACGGATGCATCGCCGGGGCACGGGCCGCTTCCCTCCGCTGACGGCACGATCACCGGTTCTAAAAACGGAAGCATCACCGAGAGCACGGGAAATTCATGTGACTCCACGTGATTCCACGTGACTTCACGTGGTACCCCCGTGATTTTCTGTCAATTTCCCATGACTTCGTGTTTTCAAGTATAGGATAATGAGATATAAGCCATGCTGTACTCCGACCCGAACATTGTTCCTAACTTTGAATGCCGCATATGTACGGCTGATTTTCAAGTCAAATTTTAATTGGCCGAGGACTGCCTCAAAGGCAGTGCAGTACTTGCATTGAGTTTGACATTGACACTGGTTGACAATGGATGGAAGCTGTGGCCATCACCCAATGGGGAATCGGGATTATAAAATGGGACAAGATACTTATGCCTACGTTTCGTTTCGGCAGCGGGGACTTGCTCCAGACACCGTTAAAGTGACTTGTAATGGCACTGGTGTTCATATAACAGACAGTAAGAGAAAGAAACAATATATTCAATCCAAAGATACAGAGTTGCGGTGCGTGTGTGCTGCGGTTAAGGGAAGGTGTCATGCGGCGGTATGCATGAAAAAATCCCTTCTTTAAACATGTTGAGAAATAGGGGGCTGCGGGATCCGCCGGGTATTTAGTCACCTGTTTGTAGATTTATACAGGAGTTCTTTCCTTGCTTCCTACCATCCGGGTGCACGGAGTGCGACGACGTCAACAGATTTGCAGTCAGATCGCGAGGGCGACCAGCCCTCTATGTCATCGATACAAGCCTCGGGCGCGAATACAGGCCCGGTTGTTGTGCTGCAGGACAAGCTCCCTGCTGATAAGCCCTATTCACCCTTGCACCCCGCGTCCTCAGCCTGGCTTGAAACCCCTCCATTCTCGCTATCACCAACAATCTAGGACTCAACCTCCATCCCTTAAATCGGCCATCATTCTCACCTTGAGCTTCCACAAGCGAACCAGAATTTTCGTTAGGGGGAGTATAGGGATAGGGATGGCCGAGGGAGACCCGGGGGTGGACAGAGTGATAGGGCGAGAGGGGGAGGGCAGAGCGGTAGAAGACGGGAGGCATTGCAGGTGATGCCAATGGAATAATGAATGGGGATGGCAGGTACAGAGTGGCACGAGGGCCGGTGGGCGTAGTTCCCGTGGTTGATCCGAGTGTCGTGAGGGCGCTGCCCACCAAGATGACAGTGGGGGACGCCTGGGACCGAAGACAGGCCTGCGAATGCGATGCAGGTGGTCAACTGGTGCTGCCCGCGTCTCGAAGGGAGGCACGTTGACCAGATGTTGTGGAAATTTCAGTGCCCCACGCATTTGTTGCGTGTGGAAGCAGTGGTTCTATGCGCGAGGGGGGAGTGTCGAGAGGCTGCGGTTTTGCATAGTGGGATTTTTTGCAGGAGTCTCCAGTGTCAAACGGAATGGATTTCGGAAGATCTTTCGCAGAGGTCTCACAAAATTCGTTTTTGATCGCGTGCAGACACAGGGTCTTGTGCGTGAGGGGGAGTGTTGAGAAATAGGGGGCTGCGGGATCCGCCGGGTATTTAGTCACTTGTTTGTAGATTTATACAGGAGTTCTTTCCTTGCTTCCTATCATCCGGGTGCGCGGAGTGCAACAACGTCAACAAAACAGCCGATGTAGACAATCCCAACTTCACCGTACTTTGGCATACAGGTGGTTTCGGAAGTCCCGATCACCACGTGATGGTGTGAAAAAAAAATTGCGTGTTCACGGAATTATGCAAACAACTGTAATTGCGTTGGAGGATCTCTATGCATGCTGTAAATCTTTCACAATTTTGAGGGAGGGATGATACTGTTTCACTGTTTTGATATACAGATACATCTTGATCGTCATCTGTATATTGATTCTGTAACAGAGACTACTGTTTTGCCATTCAAGCAGTGAATGATATGTGGAAGTGTCCTTGATGGAGTATGAACAACTGTGGGAGAATTCGAGGGACACAGGCAGGGGCCATTGTGGTTTTTGAAAGGAATACAATTGCCATGGATGGCGATGAAAAAAGAGGAAGAGAGTCTGGAAAAGGAAACTCGGCACAGAGATCAAACAATGGCGCATCCCGGCGCTGATGGAAAATCACTTACTTACCAAACACACACCTCACGGCCGTACGTTGACTCGATGCACCGAGGACGATGCAGCGCACATAGAGCCCGTGCTTGACCATCCAAACCTGTACTTCCCGAATCCATGAACACCCTATTGCCGCGAATCCCCAAGCAGCGTCTCCACTCTACAATGGCCTGATCCCCCCCAAAATCCGCAATACCATCTTCACCGCTATTCTCACAGAATACACATCTTCTGATCTTTCTCGAGAATGCCCCCCCTCTGTTCGGCGCCCAGGCTACAATGGCCCCTGAACCGTCAACATCGCCTTCCTCTTGGCCTGCCACTGCATCTATCTCGAGACGTACCACCTCCCGCCCCAGCTCGCAGAGCACGTCTTTTGGCATGTGCTAGCAACTGGACCCCCGGGCCTTGGTGACCAGTTTCCCTGACATCTATGGCAGCGATCATGAGTAGCACCACTTCACCCGGCTTATGCCCTGGCAGCTCCCCTTCGTGAAGGAGGTCAAGCTCTTTACACAGATGTTCTGGCTCAACTACAGTCTTTCCGGGAGCTGTGTGCAAGCGGAACCATCCCTGCGGGGTGTCGAACACCTCAGGATCACGCTGCAGCGGGGAGATTGGTGGTTCAACGAGCAGAATCACCCCTTTACGATCAACCCGCATCACAGGGGATTTTTGGACGAGTACAATGAGGATGTTGAGCAGGAGGAACACGGAGTGATCATCCTGTGGAAGGAGAACGGGTGGGGCAGCACATTTCAGTGATTGCCCGCATCGAGGGAGCTAGAGATGGAGTTCAAGACGTTGGTGGATTGGCAGGAAGAGCTCAAGAAGGTTGTGGAGAGGGCGTTGAGGTGGAAGTTCCCCATGGGAGAGCGGGGTGTGCTGGGAAATAAAGGGCTAGGAATGGAATGGAGCAAGTGGCAGAGCGAGGATGAGTTCCTTTTGTGTGTTTACCGTCAAGTGGCAGTTGATAGAGGAATAAATATATCAAGGCCATTATCGGTCAAGAACGGCAGGAGCATGGAAGTGATTTTTCCAGAAAATAACTGGATGAAGATCATAAAGTCATACTCCATACTCAAAGTACTGTGGAGCATGTTGAAAACAGTATCTACTTGACCGCCATCATCTGGAAAAATTCAAGGCAATGTTCGCTGTTTTTTACTCTGCTTGGTGTAACTAGCTCCAAGCCCATGTTGGGGACGGAATTTAATTTCCAAAAACTTGCTGGAACCATATTCATACAAAATCTAGGTGGCATTTTTCAGGGACGCTGACCAGCTTGGTTTCGAATGTCTGGCAGTGACTGCGTATAGATGTACTTCTGTGCCATTGCTGATCAAGGGCAGCAGTGCTCTGAGCTGCAGAAGAACTTTGAAATTCACTCGTGCCACTATTAAATTGCAGCTTGGGCTCTTTGTAGCACGCTAGTTGTCAGAAGATCACTGCCCGGTCTGCGTAATGCAAGTGAGGAGCTTTGTGATTAAATCACGGTTTGTATATAGGTAACATCAACAAACAGAGTGTTCTTTTTATAAGGCTCCAAGGCAGTTCCAGGCATGATTTGTGATTAGCAGAGTCAACAATGGTCTTCTCCAAATCTGATCATTCCCACGGTTCAAAGTTCAAACCTAGCTCGCCTCGGGAGATTACGATAAATGTGGGGGCACATATATAAACTTCCAGACAGGGAATTTCTCTTGTTATGCCCTGGAACACCCTGAGATCCATCAGCAATGTGTCTCTGGCATGGATTTCACGAGAAAGAGGAGGAGAATTAGGACAATGTGTAGGATATTGTTACATACATCGGTCTCTCAGAGAATATGAGCCTCGCACTCCACTGCAAAACCGTGACACTTTGCGGATCCAAAGGCCAAGCCCATATCCAGATTAAAACAAAATGCCATGTGGTTCTCTAACCTGAGAAATCGAAGTTGTGGTGGCAGTGAACTGCTGTTTTGATGAGTATACAATTGCATCTCTTTCCTTTTCTCTTAGGCCAAGATGTCGAGGCTGTTCAAGCACTGTCCAGGTTCCGGGGTGTGCGGGGGAGGACACTACTGTGTATTTTTCATGACCGCTGCCCCTACTACCTGCAGTTCCATGCACGGTGCTGCCAGAGCCAGTGTTCACACTGCATTTGTGACAAACACACCATTGTCTTTGTTGATGGGTTGTGCCCAGGGAATGAGGGACTTGGTGTGCGTGGCTATAGGTTGCACCATAGGAGACGATCTGAAGGACCAACTCTGCATCCTCGTTTACTGACACTATAGACCAGGCTGCCCCAGAGACTAGCCAGCACGCAGAGCTGCTCGTGTAGAGCTGCTCGCATAGAGCTGCTTGCGGCACTGCAAGTTTTTTCTTTTTTGGAGTGTTTTAAAATACAACTGCAAAGCATTCCAAGCGTATCCACTGGTTTGAATTGGGATTTACCAATAAAGCCGGGAAAGTGTCCATGAGGAAATGCTGTTATGCACAGGTTTTGAGCCTTTGTGTGGGACTCTGGCCGTTAAGTTAACCAACTCCGTTATTTCGAGTAATGGGCCGTATACCCACTAAACCCCCTCTGATCTTGTCCAATCATCCGGCAGGGAATCTTCGTCAAGGAGTGCACCGCTCCAGGTATCAAGCACCAGTTGCTTTTTGATTCCAAGGGAACTAAAGCGCACTCAATTGGTGAGCAATTTGTCTTGTTTCAAGGCAGTGTTCATGATCGCCACCCACCAGTTATGTATTTTGGCCTCTGCTGCCGCTATGTGTGTCTCAAACACTCTTTCATTTCTTAAGTCCCAGATTAGCTTCATTGATGTCGAAACAAGTATTGTGAAAAAAGCGATTCTGGGCCGGCATAGATTTACCTCAGGGTGATTTAAATCTGGCAAGCCTGCAGCCAAGGAGAAGTCCCCAATTCAGCTTTGGCCAGGTGGGATATCTGAACTTCCAAAGGATCTCTGTCAGTCGCCACACCTGTCACTGACCGGGAGCATTACATTCCAACATGATGTGCTCAAGCGACTCTAGTGCTTGGCATGTTGAGCATTGACCAAAGATTTCAAGGGTACGTATGTGATCCCACAATGAACCAACACGGTAATATTGTGTGTACTTTTTCCATAGGAAGTTTTGTGTCAGTTAGACTCGCGACCAGTCTGTTTTAGGTAACCAACTTTGATCACGAGACAAGCAAGGGATCAAAGGGTTCCTAAAATGACTGGGATCATTGGTTGACATTTTGGTGGGACCTGCCAATCATGATTTCGGACTTAGGATTTTTAGCCCATCCACACCCGTCCCCTCTTATCCCGTACTTTCAGAATGAGGCAGCTCAAGACACAAGTTATATGGAGAAAGTTTCCTTCATTTTTCATTCTGCATTGATAGAGCACCATTTATTTTTGGGTAAAATCTGATCCAAGTTGCTGTCATTTGACTTAGAATTGAAAATTAACTATCTTTTCCTATACAAGTTTCCACACTTTTTTTCAAGGTGCAGAAGGTTGAAAATACCAAGTCCAAAATCATGTTTCATGGGATCAGCCAAAACTGCGACCAATGATCCTAGCCGCTTCACCAACCATGATAAGCGCAGCCACATGCTTGAACGCGGTGGTCACGAGCCTACGTGTCAGTCTGTGAATATTTTGAGACCTAATCACTGGTGGGAAATTTCAAAAATTTCTGCTGAATCCTCAGTGAAAAATGTTATTTGTTTTCCATCAATTTTTTCAAGCTGGAAACTAGGTGGAAGACTCAAAACATTTTCACCGCTTTTCCAGTTTGAGGTGAAAAACTCAAAAGAAAGTTGAAAAGAGGTAAAAAAGCTTTTGAAATTTTCACCATTTTTTTCAGTGAAAAATGTCTGAAAAACAAACAGCATTTTCACTGTAAATTGTGCTGGAAAATTTGAATCTGCCAACCAGTGAATCAAGGTCCAAATGGCACCGTTGGTTGGCTGATATCTAAATGTTTCTTCAATGCAGCAGCGGATACAATGTAGATTGTATGTTGCTGACTTTTGCGTGGGTTCATCCTTCAGAGAAATGATTATTTTCCTAAACAGACATTGGCTACCTTGGTGTAACAGGATTCCTGAGTTGGTAAACATGATGTCTGGTTGTGTGTCCAAAGATATTAGAGTAGGGGTCAGCATAAATAGTTGTGCTGCTAAGGTAGGGGCTGTGGGAATCCAACACCCTTATGTAATCAGCCATCAGTTGCAACTTGTGGGTGACTGCTCAGCACCATTAATAGTTAGGGGCATTCTGAGCAATAGGAATCATTCTTAGGGTCATTAGTTCCTATTGACCAAACTCAGGTAAAAAAAAATTGGCAGAGTAGAGAGGGCAAACAAATTTTTCCATTTTTTTTTGAGTTCCAGAACACTTTTTACAGCTCCCCAGCATTTTCGAAGATGTGTGCAGCACGGGGATGGCTGTTGCACAGCCACCCAGCTATCGGACCAATGACCGGCCTGCTCATGCCATGCCCTTCCGCATGGTTACCACATGGTATTCTCACTTCTCTGCTCTTCTCCCCATCCATTGCAGCAATAGACATGCCTAAGGCTAGCAAAGCTCGCAGGGCATGGCAGAACAACCTCCAGAAGGCTCGCAAAGCCACTGTGGAAGAGGTGCCTGATGAGGATGATATCAGGCAGACCTCCGAGAACAATGCTCAGCACAGTGATGACTTCCATAACCATTTTCACTCTGAACTAGATGATGATGACAACTGGGACTTCAAATTGGGCAATGAGCTGCCTGATCTGGATTGTGAAGACATTTTGGACCAAGCACTGGTTGGGAGATTCAAGATTTTCAGCACAATTTATGGTGAAAAATGTTGTTTGTTTTTCAGACATTTTTCACTGAAAAAGGTCGTGAAAAACTCAAAACATTTTCACCATTTTGCGAGTTCGAGGTGAAAAATTCAAAGGAAGCTCAAAAGAGGTGAAAAGGATTTGAATTTTTCACCACTTTTTTCAGTGAAAAATGTCTGAAAAACAAACAACATTTTTCACCATAAATTGTGCTGAAAATCTTGAATCTCCCAACCAGTGAAGAGCTGGATCTTGATGAAGAAATTCTTGTAGCACCTGAAATAACAGATGAAACTGAACTGGAGGCTTTTTCCCAGTTTCTTCACAATGCACAAGAGACTGCTCAGAAAGCAGAACGAACTCAGGAGGCACAGCAGAAGCGGCCAAAACATTACCAGGGAAATTCTAAAAGAACTAAACGGTGGCATAGACAGATTGGGAATCAGCTAGCTCAGAAGGGATTCCTTTCTGTGTTTGATTTTATAGCCAAGAAAAAAGCTAGAAAATCACAGGATACAGATGTCGGCTCTTCAGCTGAAGTCTCAGCTGAAGTCTCTGCTGTCTCATCAACTGATGTCTTAGCTGTCCCTTCAACTGATGTCTCAGCTGTCCCTTCAGCTGATGTCTCTGTTGCTCAGTCTCCAGCTGGATCTGAATCTGAGTCTGAGGCACAGTCTGGTTCTTGAGACAAACCTGAAACATCTACTGCTGCCCAGGTTCCAGATTGCATGGACTCAGTCAATGTTGCACATGTTCATCTGAAGGAGCTATTGGAGGCCATACAGAATGGCAGTCAAATTTCAGACCCTAGTCCTGAGACTAGTGCTGATCGTTCCCTAAATCAGCTCAAATACAAGGATTTTGCTTCACTTCGCCGTGCTGCAGCAACTCTCACTGTAAAAAGCAAAGATAAAAAGCTTGATATATTTTTCCAAGCTCAAATCACAGCCATGGCTGCTACTCTCAACCTTTACCTAGACTCTGAGTTGTCATATGGCTGGCGGGAGGCCTCTATGATTGTCTCTAGATCACAGGGCCATGGACCTTATCATGCACACTGCATTTGAGACTGGATTCATGCTTTTCTCTTCTTTAAGAAACTCCCTTTCCATCGATATGGCCAGTACCATTCATCAATTCTCAATGATGAGGATTTTTCAGATGCAATTAAGCTTCATCTTCAGAATGTTTTGGGAAAAAAACGGCCACTTCACAGCCCAAACACTTGTTGATTTTGTGGCAACCCCTGAAATCCAGCAGATGCTAGAGCAAGCAGATGTTCAGAAGCGCTCAATTTCAGTTCGGACTGCACGCTGCTGGCTTCATCATCTTGACTGGCGATATGGATGTCGTAAGAATGGCATGTATGTTGATGGTCATGAGCGCGATGATGTGGTTGCATATCAAAAAGCTTTTGTGAACGCGTGGTTGGAAGAATATGAACCACGGATGCTGGAATATGACAATGATGGCAATCCCAAAAAGGAACCTAATGAATATGTGCTTCAAGGAAGATACAAGGGGCAGCTATTCAAACTCATCCTTGTCACTCATGAGGAGTCTACATTCCATGCCAATGATCGCCGTAAAGATGGGTGGATCAGTAAAACTGTGAAGAATAAGCCCCAACAAAAGGGTGAAGGGGAATCAATTATGGTGTCTGACTTTTTAACAATTGAATGGGGACGACTCACTAATGGTGACCAGTTGAGTTCTTCACATTTTGTGCAAACATTTGCTGATTCAATGACTATTTTAGAGAAGCAAGACTCGTTTTCCGTGCAGGGAAAAACCGAGATGGATATTTCACATCTGAAGACCTACTCACGCAGGCCAATAAAGCAATTGACATATTTGAAGCAAAAACCAATGGTCTGTTTCTGTTTGATAATGCTCTGAGCCATCGAAGACGAGCTGATAATGCACTCTCTGCCCGTTACATGGTCAAAAACCCCAAACTCCAGACAGGAACTCAAATGAGAAATGGCACCATGCCAAATGGAGAGACACAATCATTTTATTTCGATAATAATCACCCAACAATGCCAGGGTGGTTCAAAGGGATGGAAGTGATCATCCGTGAGCATGGACTCTGGCAGGATGGATTGTGCTCAGTGCCCAGGATTTAAATGCAAAGAAGGCAGCACTGACTGCTGTTGCTGCAGACTCCTCTTCTGTCAACCTGATTTTGTAAACCAAAAGTCTGAACTTAAAGAACTGGTGGAAAGCTGTGGTCACATTTGTGACTTCTATCCCAAGTATCAGTGAATTGAACTTCATTGAAATGTACTGGGGGGCAGCCAAATTTCGTTATTGCACCTCTGCAAGAACTGCCAACATCAATGAGATGGAGAAGAACATGAAGAAATCCTTAGACGAGGTCCCAAAGTTGTCTATCATCAGGTAAATTCAATCAAACTCAATGGCCAACTACTTCATTAACCTATATGGGATTACAGATTTGCTAACCGTTGTGATAAGGACCACGGTGTCGGTATCAAAAGATATGTGATTCAAATTCGACTATGTTCGTCCTCTAGAGGGGAAAGTACAGTTGAATGATAGAGCGGAAGGTCGGTGCGTGAATTGGCCTTGTGTGAATGATGGGTATGTGTGTGTGTGTGTGTGTGAACGGTGGTTCGTGGAGACCATTCGTCTCCTGGGTGTAGACAAGTGTGGCGGACCTGTTGTTAGTGGAAAACATTAGAGAAGGTGGGTTTTTACTAGACCTGGTTCCCCATACGAGTGTACTGGAACCCTAAATGTGTTGCCCTGTCTGACTTCCTTGGTGCGCTCTTCCCCTTAGAACCAGCACCAGAGATGCGATGAGTGGCGCTCAGACAATGACACCAACATCGTTCGGTCAACGGCGAGACAATTGGTCTCATTGGCTGGGGACGGCGATTTGAATGTGATGGCTTCTCTCTGAGCCTGTTTTCTAAAGAGCGATGCTCACGAGAACAGTGATCCTAATCGAGGAAGCCTGGAGAATGTGACACCGGGTCCAGTGAGGAGGGACCCTGCTGATGGAGGTGTGAGAGGTGAGACGCCGATGAACGAGCGAATGTAAGAGATGTGGCCTGTCTCCGGCTGTGGGGCGAGGAGAAGGGTGCACGAGAGGTACAAGGTCGGGGAAGGCTGGGAGTACCCCTTTAGATTGAGTGAGAGTGGTACAGTAAGTGGGGGAACACCCTGGAAGCTACTTCTGCAGGCCGGAAGGTACTGACTAATCCTACTAAATGTGCTCCCTTTTATATCTCCTCGACGACTTCCCATGTTTCCAGAGGTGCCATGTGGGTCGCAGGTGTTTCTAGGGGGCAGGGGACGTCATGAGGTGTTTCAGGGTGCATATACGGCAGGAGGCTCGGCGCATCTGCTGAGGAGACCGATCATCTTTGGGTGTGCGCAAGGCACAGCGAGGTCGAATGACCTTGGAATATGTTTGGAGCTTCAGGCACGGCCTGGTGGTCGCATCGGTCGGTGCTGGAACATTCAGGAAGGAGGAGAGGCAGACGGTCTCCTTCAGCTAGTTGATGTGTTGTGTGAAGTGGGGGACAGGCTGTGTCGGGATATCCTCTGCCTTGTCCGATGGGTCGGCATCAGGCATGCAGTAGGTCTGTCTGGTGCGAGAGATCGTCCGGGAACGGAAAAGAGGGGAGGTCGTCCACGCGCCACGGGAGGGGACCGGTCGTATCCTGCTGTTGGACGCTGAGTAGCGACAAACACAATCCATGTGGTATGGGGAGCGCTGGTCTCGTTCGTTGGAGATGCATATGTGGAGGGTCGCGTCGTAGAAAGGCGTTGAGAGTCCCATATTGTGGGGTACGGGTCGTATCTGGGTGACAATGGTGCAGGAGGGAGCTCTAATGGTGGGGGGAGACAAAGTGGATGGTGGGGAGAGTGTTGGTCTCGGAAGCTGCTTCCGGTAACGTAGAAACCCGTTTAGGAAGATCCGTTGTGTACGTCCGAGCTCATCCCGTCAGTCGTGCAGATAGTTTGCAGGGGCCATGAGGCAATGAGCGATGTGTAGCACGCTCGGAGACCTCACACCGTGCAGCCCGGTTTATTTCGGCATATGCACATGGATTGACTGGTGGTGACTTGATTCATATCAACCGCAAGTTGAGGGGCCATCACATGCTGCCTCCCTCAATGATTGCTGAGATAAAGGCGGCTGCAGCCTACTAATGTACATATTATGTCCCAGAATATATTTTGTATTTTTCCTGAGCATCCCAGCTGGATTTGAAAAAAAAAGTTTCCGAAGCCACAGCGTCGGCTGTGGGAACTTTTTGATGGCTGATTACATAAGGTGCGGGATTCCCACAGCCCCTACCTTAGGTTATTTTCCACCTTGAAGCAGATCCTCCCGGTTCTCTCTTGCATGATGGATACAACCAATCTTATCAGGTTGTAATCTTGGTACAGCGGATTGTTTTCATGTTCCATGTGATTAGTAACGAGTGCTTTGCCTAAAAAACTTGAGCAGCAGTGTACAGTGAGCGGGCAATCCAGGGGAATTTCTCATATAATATATAAAAGGCCTCCAAGACTTGCGCTTCCTTGTCTGTGACTTCTACCGCAAGATACCACCCCGACTGTCATGCACCCTCGAAGTGCCAGCACCCGATGGAATACATCATTGTCACAGATTCTGAATATGTTGTGAAAGGCATGACTGAGTGGGTTCCACAGTGGAAGGTGCATAGTTCTCAGTGTCGAGTGCTGTGATCTTACAGGGGTATGACAGAAGAATCATCGGCACAACAAGCAAGACAAAGCACCGAAAAACCCGGGATCTTTTCCAATGCTTGGGGGTGCTGTGTCCGAGTATGAGAGACAAGGACTCAAGATTCAGTTCCTCCCCGTCCTGTGTGAGTTCAACTTCATCGCAGACGGCCTCACTAAGTGTGCCACCACTAGGCTCGATGTCACCTTATGATCTTGCACAAAGTCTGTCCTGGATAATGTGATTATCAGAGCTGTAGTCTGACATTTATCTCGATAGCGACCTCAAGCTCCCAAATATCTTCTTTGTCCTGTTCAAAGCAGATCTCTGTGCCGACGTGTTCCGTCTCAATATCTTGAACCACCAGGTCGGAACATCTATTTACCTATTTTTATACTTGAGAGAAGCACTGATACCATCTGCGGAAATCCGTGATATAAATATTGCCATCCTCGCCTCGGTCTCCACTAAACAAGAGGACACATTGACATTGCAACTTTCACGAGTGAGATAGGGCATGTTCTGTCTACTGGAATTTTGCACCACCGCTGGCCCTCTTGCACCAGCATCCAAGCTATTTTCCTCAGTCCCTGTAGGCTCAATCTGCGGCGGAACTTGGCATGTGGACCTGCCGGCGTCTCACCACCACTGCCTACCCCTCTGTCGCACCAGTAGCTTGCCCTCCTGCTCCTCCATCACAGATGGGTCACAGATGATCTCCTCACTTCATCTAGGTCGTATTTGACTTGGAATTTGGGGAATCCAGTGTATGCAACGATGCGCGGATGTGTCTGCCCATTTATTGCAAGTCTCGTTATTGCCTGAACACTCAGGCCCCGGGAGTTTATTTTGAATGGTGAGCTTGCAATTGGTGTCTCCCTCAGTTATCGGTTCAATATAACTCGAATTTCACTTGTGTAGACCCCGGGTGGATGTGTCTGCTGCTCAATTGTATGATTGTACACTGGCTCTTCTGCCTTTGTACTGCACTTGCAGTAGCTTCCTTATAATCCCACAATTTTCTTTCATCTCACCCAACTCCCACATTTGTCTCCTTGGGTGTCCCGGCAGACATGTCTGCCCCCCAAACGACCACCCCACCCATTGGTTCAAATCTGCCAGTTTGTTCTCACATTCTGAGCGCAGGATGTGGACTACACTTGAATGGATCTGGATAGTCTCGGTGAACACAGCCACCTCATGACATCCCAATCTAGGAACCCTGTCATGAGGGTCTGGGTCACAACCAGAGGTGACAACCATACCATTGCGCTATCAAAATTTGATCAAAATTTTCCAGACCCTCATGACAGGGTTCCCAGATTGGGATGTCATAAGGTGGCTGTGTTCACTGAGACTAGGATCTGGAAAGAGTGAGAGAATGGAAGGAAGAACAATTCAGAATGAGATCTTTACCTTGTCAACCGGTGTAAAGACCTTTTCAGACTTCGCCTTTTTACCCTTCTTTCCCTTCCCTGTGTTCTTCTGCCCCTGCTCTATCCCCATCTTTGGAGTAGCTGTTTTTATCCATATATTCCTTCCACTGAGGGCTGATTCAACCGTATTCCACCCCCTCAGGTGTAACGGCGGACATGGCTGCCCCTTCATTGCACACCTCACCCTTGACTCGGTTTTGTTGATTTGGTTTTAATACATCTTACATTCCAAGCAATTGGTTGTTTGTTTCCTCCTAGATTAAAACAAGAGAGTTTTGAACCCTGCCCACTGCAGCGGACACATCTGCCTTCACTGCTCCTTTGGCTGCTCGGTGAATTCTTGGTTTACAGGGTCAGATCGAACAGTAATTCCCATCTTCAACTTACATTACTGGGAGAGCCTATTCGACCACCCAGCTCGGTTATCCCAAAACTTGTTGAAATAAGTCCCAATATGCTAATATCTGTGTTCCAAACAGAGTGAATCTGATTGAGTCTTTTTGTCTTTCAACTTGCTGTCATCTACGGTGTGATCCATGATGCAGTTTTGGTATGTAGAACATTGTTAGTAACTACTGGATTCACAACAGTTGCAGTTGGCTTTGAAGTCAAAAATCCACCGAACCCTGGATTTGTACAACCACTTAGATTTACAATCTCGAGAAAGAACCTTCTTTTCTGCCTGAAGCGGGTATATGTTCGTTCTCACTGATGTGGTGGACGTGTCCGCCTATGTTGAACTGTCATGAACCGTCTTTTCATTTTATTTCCAGAACCCGAACAACCCGAACAACCCGATCATTGATCAGATCAACTATCTGATCAATCGAACCAGGATACCATTTTAGGATCCCAAACAGTTATAATCGGTTTCCTGACCTTCGGGTTCCTGATCGCCCCCTCTACATTCATATACCCCTTCATTTACTTTGCATTAATCTTGTCTGTTGCCGTTGGACACTGTACCTTAATTTACAACCCCTAGGGACTTTAGTGTATAAGCTGTAGTTATTTCCCTGTACTTTACACTATTCTAGTCTAAATGCCAGGCTTATTCGTTGGAACTCTTCGTGCTTCAGTCGCCCTCGTCACCTCAGAACCCGGAATCTGCTGTGCTGACATGAACACTAGTTGTTGGACCTAGCATTTTTTGCCACTTGGTGCTTTCCAATCCCAATGGTTCAGACACGTCTTTGGACAATGACTACTGCTCGGTGAACTCGTCTGCGCTGTTGGCGGACGCATCCACATACCGGAAACGTAAACTCCGGTGGTGTTTGATCTTACCGGGTTGACCAATCAGCATGCAAATAAACATCAGACGAATCCATTTTTTTTTGCACTGTGCTCATTTATAATGCTTTGAGGGCTTTGAAATATGGCATATCATTCTGAATGCATTCCAGATGCATTCCAGATCAGGTCTGATTTATTTCAGATTTCTGTATCACTCTATGAAACTCATGCACCAGGTTGGTACACACTTGCCCCAGATTCAATTATAAACCTTGGCCACCTTTCGGACAGTTTCATGCACCCCAATATCATACCTGGAGAAAAAATCTAAATAAATCAGACTGACACCAGAGGACATTCAGAATCATATTCCATCCCACAGAAGTGTTTGAACCATTAGAAAGGAGTCTGGTAGGAAAAGATCAAATTAGATGGAGGTTTATACGGCTGTTGATTGATCGAGCAGGTGAGGTAAAACACCGCTGCCGCTTACATTGAAGGTGCGCGGATGTGTTCCCCAATGGCGCAAACACAACTGTCAGGTAGCAGACATGGTTACCGTCTCTGGATCCAACACCAAAGGTGTGTCTAAGCCTGTTTGTCAACTGAAGTTTATTCAAAACTCAGCAAACCATGTTCACAGATACATCTGCCAGGCTGGCGGATGTGTTCGCCGCCACATCAAAAAGAGTGTGAACATCCCGTCCAATTCATGATATGGACTTGAATCACCACTTGGAGTTCTGGTCATTACCAATGTACTGGGGACTCATGAAAAGTTGTTTGAAGCCAAGGAAACTGAATTAAAGAGGTTGAACATGTAGATTCAAATAAGGAAACCTAGGCCATAAATGAATGTCTGTGAGGGCAAATCAGTTCATATTTTGTGCACATTAGGCGCAGAAACAGGTGCATTTTTTTTGTGCCCACCACCGGTTGGGAGATTCAAGATTTTCAGCACAATTTATGGTGAAAAATGTTGTTTGTTTTTCAGACATTTTTCACCAAAAAAAGTGGTGAAAAATTCAAATCTTTTTCACCTCTTTTGAGCTTCCTTTTGAATTTTTCACCTCGAACTCAAAAAATAGTGAAAATGTTTTGAGTTTTTCACTACCTTTTTCAGTGAAAAATGTCTGAAAAACAAACAACATTTTTCACTGTAAATTATGCTGAAAAACTTGAATCTCCCAACCAGTGCACAAATCAAAAACATTTACATATTAAGTCAGGCCGTTTAAAAACTCTGGTCAACAGGACCCAGAGAAGAAATCACTGAATGAAAAGAAAGTCTTGAACCTGTAATGCCAAAACAAAGGATTCTGGGAATGATTGAAGCCCGAACCTGTGGTTCAATTTCAGAGCAGATGTGTCTGCCACTATGTTCAAGAGGTCAAAAGAGGGCAATACCTGAAATTTAGATCTAGAAGGAAGGTGAATGTTCAAAAGGAATATATTGTTCAAATTGCAAGACCCATCCAAAGGATATTTGTAAATACCCCAAAGTAGTGGATGTGTCCACCGCTATGCCCAGAAAGGCGAAACTGGATTATTGGGCACAGATGGAAGACAGAGGCGGGGTGAAACCCAGCTCCTTCAAGTACAGTACTGAGGCAATTAAAGCTGGACAAGGGACATCTGTACAATCAAGTGGCAGACACGTCTGCTGCAATGCTGAACAACTCAAAATTAGGCCAGTCTGGTCCTGGATGTAAGCCATATATCAGTTGTGATGTAGGGGTTCCAACTGAATTCCTTGAGCATAAAGTTTCAAACTCGAAGTAGAGTTACAATCAATGAGTGGACATGTCTGTGCAGTACTCTATGCACTGAGTTCTGAGTCAAATTGACTGTAGAAGGAAGTGGAAGCCAGGTGTCGGGTAGAAGATGGCTGCTCCAACTTGAAGTGCAGGCCTAAATCAATGAAGATGAGGCAAAAGCTGGAGTTACATTCAATTGGCGGACAAATCCACTGCTATGCTCCATGGGTCAGAAATCCATCATTTTGCACCTAGAGGAAATCAATGCATCAGTTGGAAGTTAACCACGCAAACTGAAGTACCAGAGCACAAAAATTCAAGCAATAATTGGCCTTACATTCAATGAGCAGTTGTGTCTGTGCAATGTTCTGTGCAGTGAATTTTGAGCTGAATTAAACCTAGAGGGAATGAACAGATTATAGTGGATTCAGAGAAGGGAGGTGGAGCCGGAAGCACAAGGAAGGAGTGGTGGGCAGGCCAAGCAAAGCGAGGCAGGTGGTGAGCAGATGTGTATGGCGCAGCATGCCACATATTGAATTTCGGGTCAAATTGAACCTAGATGGCTTGGAAATGATGGGTAGGATAGCAATGACAGACCTGGTACTGGGGCACCTGAGCATTTATTCAAAATTGTTTGAATTGCAACATACTATAATATACTACACTACATTATGATGTCATCTCACAAGGGCTAATGCTGGTCTGGGCAGTTAGCTAAAAGGGATATAATGTGTCTTGGACCATTAGAAAGACACTGGACAACGGCCCTGGTAAAGGGTTGACGTGAGAAGTCGCTGAAACGCTGACTATGGGGCTGGCGGTGAAATAACCACAACACAAACCTTGTATATGAATACGCGGTTCGATAATGCAACTACAACAACTCAAACACTATAGTCCTCGTGCAAGTTCGGGGTTCCAATCCAGTATAGATTGTGGCAATTTGAACTTTAGTTCTCTTTGAGAAGCAAGACTTTACAGGTCTACAAGTCGTATAGATAAACTTGCTCGAATCCGTTCTAGGCGCAATCACGATAGACAGACGAGATTTTATGTTCAACGGTTTTGTATGATGTGGGTCTAGGTTTGGAGATAATACTCTGATGCGTAAAGCAAGTGATTCTTATGAATTCCGATTCCAAATAGTATCCGCGATTGCTAATCCTTGCGAGATTACAACCAATTGTCAAGTCTGATCGGTTTCCTTATATTCCACGCGTCCGTTCCGTTTATCCAATATGTTCACGCGTCGTTTATAAAGATCCAAATCCAACACAGATAATATTCAAACAGGGAAAACAAACGAAACCTGGTATAGCTTCTGGGTGTCTCCGAATGAATGACTACTCTACCGGTTAAGCGTGAAGTCTAGTAACTTCGCGTCCAACAGGTGGGGTGAGATTCACTGGTGTTCCTCCCATAACCATCCACTTAAATACGTTACAGGATTCTAATATAAACGAGACTGATACAAACGAGCAATAGGGTTCAGGGTATATGACTAGTGGTATGGCCGCTTAGCCGATGAACTCCTGTCAAATATCAAGCGATTAGTAAAATTGAGAGAGATTTATAAGAAACATCAACGAGCCGAGCTTAGCGATGAGTCAAGATCTACATTGCTTAGAACGATCGTGATGGAATATTGTTGATATGCCAACTTTTAGCCGACCTCCTCGTCAGCACTCCGCTACCCTCCTTGGTAACCGCAAGCTCAAATGGTTCCGCCTTGAACCGCTTAAGTGATTTGTCTGAAAATCGTGATAGCCGCCGCTTCCTAGTACCCGAGTACAGTTTCTTAGTCAATTGGTAAATCGACCAAGTCCAGTCCTCTCTTGGCAGTTCTGGAGACGTCAGATGATGCCCAACAATGATCCCTCTGGTTCAGAAGGATGTTCCCTCGTAATATGCCCTTAGTCAGGGATGTGCAGTAGCCCCAATCTGTTTCCAGGATGGTAAGGCACTTTCCGCGATTGCTCCATTAGCGACTTCCCACTCCAACCCTTTACCAGGATTGTTGTCCAGCACCTTTCTAATGGTTCGAGACACATTATATCCCTTTTAGCTAACTGCTCAGGCCAGCATTAGCTCTTGTGAGATGACGTCGTAATGTAGTGAAGTACATTATAGTATGTTGCAACTCGAGCAGATTTGAATAAATGCCCGGGTGCCCCAATACCAGGTCTGTCATCGCTAATGGAGAACACTATGGAAAGTGCCCAACCATCCTGGAAACAGATTGGGGATACAGCTTGACATGAGAAGTCGCTAATGGAGCAACCGTGGAAAGTTCCCAGCCATCCTGGAAATAGATTGGGGATACTGCACATCCCTGACTAAGGGCATATTATGAAGGAGCATCTGTCTGAACAAGAGTGCCTACTGTCTAGCATCATCTGGTACCTTCAGAACTGCCAAGAGAAGGTGGGGCTTGGTCAAATCTGTTGATTGACTAAGAAACCATACTCAGGTACTAGGAGGTGACGGCTATCACAGCTTTCAGACAAATCAATCAAGTGGTTCAAGGAGGAACTGAGGTGGACAGATAGGTACTGAGGCAGGTAATGGCGAGCCAGCAAGGAATTTGGCTAAATTGACACATCAACTATATCCCATCACAATTGTTCTAAGCGATGCAGATCTTTACTCATCACAATGTTTGGCTCGTTGGTGATCCTTATAAATCTGTCTTGTTTTGACTAATCTCTGATATCTGACAGGAGTTCTTCGGCTAGCTGTCATACCACTAGTCATATACCCTGAACCCTGCCGTGCATTTGTAACTGTCTCATTTATATTTAGATTCCTGTAGAGTATTTAAGTGGATAGTTATGGGAAGGAAGCCAGTGAATTGTACCCCACCTATTAGATGTGAAGCTACTAGGCTTTTGTGCTTAACCGGTTGAGTAGTAATTCATTTGGAGACACCCAGAAGCTATACCAAGTTTCGTTTGTATTCCCTCAAAATATTATCTATGTTGGATTTGGATCTCTATAGACTATGTGTGGACATATTGGATAAACAGAACGGACACGTGGAATATAAGGAAACAGATCAGACTTGACAATTGGTGCATTATCTCGTAAAGATTAGCAACCACAGATACTATTAAGAATCAGAATTTCATAAGAATCACTTGTGTTTCACATTGGAGTACAACCTCCAAACTTAGACCCACACTACACAAAAACATTGAACATAAAATCTTGTCTAACTATCTGTGAGTGCACCTAGAACAGTCTCGAGCAATTTATCTATACAACTTGTGGTCCTATAAGTCTTGCTTTCAATAAAAGAGAACTAAGGTTCAAATTGCCACAATCTATACTGGATTGGAACCCCAAACTTGCACGAGGATTATAGTGTTTGAGTTGATCTATTGCATATTGAGCCGTATATTAATTTACAAGGTTTGGTGGAGACGCGAGGGGAAGTGTCGTCGGGCAGTATGGCAATAGGTGCAGCCAGTGTAGGGTGGGGCGGGTGTCTGCCAGCCACATGTTTCCCAAAGCAGACATGACATCATAGTTATGCAATGCCTGCCTGGTGGACAGGGCCTTTAAGGTGGGTTATCTTACTACAAAATAACCCCCCTCAAAGGCCCTTTATGTAATTTGGCAGTGCACCCTGAGGTGTGAAGAAATCAATGGCCATAGCATTGCTCAGCGCAGCGCTCTTGAATGCATGCTGCCAGAGATCAATATTTTGCCCATCTTGATTCAATGTCGGATATTTGGTTGTGAGGTTGAAAAATCCACCGCAGTCCAGTGAGATTGTATTTATCCATCTGGCTTTGTCGAAAAGTAATCGGACACAATGTAGTCCAGCGTGAGGTTTGTGTCGACACACGCGAACACCGGCTCGAAGCCACAGCACGTCCTGGGACCACACTCCGACCATTTGGTGTCTCAGGCGGGCAAGGTGTGATTCCATAGGCCGATCCCTGGATTGTCTATGTCGACGATGAGGCCTCCGACTGCAAAAATCCCGGAGCGAAGGATCAAAGACTCTGTCGGTGGAGAATTGGGAAGATAACATTGTGAAGTTGTTCCCTGTTCCAATAGACACAATGATGTTATTTATTTCATATGATCACAATAACACTCACCCAGAGAGGTACCATTGTAATACCTCCGATACTCTATTGAGAATGGGCTGTAGGGTGTTGTGTTGAACCTGGCCACAACATCCGATGTGATCACAGACAGGCTGTTGTCCGGGTTTCTGGGACATGCGATGAGCTTAAAGGCCCCACAAATGCGACTGTGCACATAGGTCCCACGAGGGGATGTGGCGAGACTGAGGGGAGAAGTGTCTGCTACAAAGGACACCGGGACGATTTTTGTAGAGGCGGGTAACATTCCCCCCAGCTAAGGCCGAGAGGCATGAGCACACCTGCAAAGGCAATGAGGACGGTGATCGCCAAGGAGAGATATGAGAAGACCATCGTGCAGAAACTGGTCCCGCGGGCACTTGAGCTGTTTGTGCGAAGGAGGGTGGGCCAGAGTGACAAATGTAGCAAGCAGCCAATGACATTCCACGTCAGTGCAGAGTTGACCGGTGGGATGAAGTAGATGAGGAGGGGTATGAAGGCGGGTGCGAGGGTATATTGGAGAAACACAATTATTACATTTGTCACATTGATAGTGACAGTCGCTGCCAGGGTTATATGAGGGATAAGAATGGTCATAGCAAGTTGAGAGAGTGATTTGCAGTTGGGGACTGTCTACATTTTTATTAGCTCGGGGTTACAGTGGTGAAAGTTCATGTTTCTTATTTTGAATGGAGAGCATTGCTCACAATTATTCCTATCCTGTCTGGATAACTATCTAGATGGTCTTATTATAAAATGGTTTGTTATTGGCTTCATTCAGCACTACTGACTCAGCCCTAGGTATATAAATTAGAATTCAGGGTGCAGGGCATCATGTCATGAATCACCTGGGTTCTACTTTTTCGTGCAATGCATCTGTATGGATACAGACACATATTAGCAGCACAGGACTCTCATGACGCCACCACATGACCTTCTCACGGTTGAAACCCAGCGACGGATTCTAGAGCTGCAGACTTGGGGTAGTCTGCGCCATGGGATACAGAAGACATTAGGGACTAGGAACCTGTACAGAGGGATCCTAGTCCCTGGACACACCACAGCTGACACAGAAGCGTACACAAAGTACACGACTAGTTGCAAACTGATCGGGGTTTAAACCACTGGAGACGATGACATTAAGGGTTAGAAACCCGAACACCGGGTCTCCTAAGTCCTCCGACGCCATGGAAACAGACAAAGTGGAGTCCAGGAGTATCAGCATTAACACTCCTTAATGCTGCAGTACAGGAACTGATCGCGATTGACTGGGATCACTTTAATTTATTCAAAGCCTATATAAGCTCGGTAAAATCTCCATGTACAGTAGATTTTACCTCGTCTAATCTCAGGCTTTTACCTTGGCTTGACATAGGCATTGTCTCCACCCTGCCCCGCTTCCTCTACATTGTATTACGGGTTGCATCCACACCCTGGGTTTTATACCTGAGTGGATATCACACCCTCTTTGACTCGTTCCGGGTTCCACCTTGCATCCTGACCTACGACATACGGCCTCCTAGAGAGGACACCGTATGGTTGGTCCTACTGCTCGGGGAACACACGAGCTATTAGTATCTATTGGGTTTATCCTGGTTGGGGTTCTCACCGGGTTACTCGCTGTTCAGCTGACCCAGAGGCCGTTGCTGACACATCAGAAAGTAGATAGTAGCTCATGAGTATCATCCTCTAGGCAGAAGGAAGGCCTTTGGCTTTCGGAGTATTTGAAGAATTAATTGTGTTGGAGGATCTCTAGGCATGCTGTAAATCTTTCACAATTTTAAATGAGGGGTGACACTGTTTCACTGTTTTGATATATGGATACATCTTGATCGTCATCTGTATATCGGTTCTGTAACAGAGACTACTGTTTTGCCATTCAAGCAGTGAAGGATACGTGGAAGTGTCCTCAATAGAGTATGAACCACTGTGGGAGAATTTGAGGGACACAGGCAGGGGCCATTGCAGTTTTTGAAACAAATACAATTGCTGTGGATGGTGATGAAAAAAGAGGAAGAGAGTCTAACTTGGCACAGAGATCAAACAATGGCATATCCCGGCTGTGACAGAGAGCTAGATGCTAGTCCGGCACACAAGGGTTTGAGGTGGTCAATCCAAGGTAACTGGCGTAAGTTATAGATTAACCGATGTTCCGGAGATCTATGCTATGGCTTATATATCAAATCAGGTATTTACTACTGTTAGAGTCATCATATAGATGGAAGAGATGTTAGAATGAAATCGAGGTGAATGAGCAGTGGCATTTGCAACTAGCAAAGTGAACTAAGAGTATAGGAACGAGTGTGGTGGTGTTACAACACAGTGTAAATAGACTGAGAAGGTTTGGTAAGTAAATGTGATCAAAATGGGATAGGGGGTTCGAAAGAAAGTTGTGTCCATTACATACGCCCTCCAGATCACCACACGGGGCGATCTCACCCTCAGTCTCCCATCCATACATCCTCCAAGTGAGTGTTTGACACTTGACTGGTCCTGGTGTCCAGATACTTCATGAAATCTTTGTTGGACATAGTATTGAGGTCAGAGGGGCTGGACTCAGTGCAGGATACAAGGTGCAAGGGATCAATAGTAGTGATAGGAGGGACATCAAGTGACAACAAAGGTACCATACCAGCACCAAAAATCTGTGCTGGGGTGAGAGCAGCAGGTGGACCAGTCTCACCACGCTGGGTGATAACAGGGGGAGGGGGTGGTGCAGTGAAGAGCGGAGAAATAGAACATGGATAAAAACATACCAGAAATGGTCGGAAATTTTCGATTTAACAAGCATTAATTGGGTAGTATGTCTTGAGGGTGCAGCCTGCGGAATTAAGACAATAGAAGGGAGCCAAACAGTGCTAGAGCCTCAAGGTGAAGTTGGTTGCGAAGAAAGGACGTAGGAGCTGAAACAGGAGTGCAGTTAGTGTTGGACGAGAACAATGGAGACGGTCACGTGATTTCGTGACAGGCCTCATTGTTCGTACCCGTCGCGATATGTAGGTGACGACAAATGTCAGGGGACGTAGTTTTGAGGTGTTTCATGGCTCGGTTGACAAGGGAGCAAGGCTATGTAGAAGAAACCTGCGGTGGAAACATGCCATGAGGCACCTGGTGGCCAGGAGACCATAGTAACCTATGGATTTTGGTCCGGTGTTTCCAGCGCTACCACTAAGAACTGTAGAAATCTGTGGGTAAACTTGCTGTAACCTAGGAGACATAGGAAACTGGTTAGTATCTACGTAGGTTTAGGTTGTTTGGCTAGAATAAACAATAGGGGTATATAAGGAGGGACCAAATGTACTGTAGAGGAGAAGAACACCCCCCCCCCCCCCCCCTGTACAAATCGATTTTGGTCTTGTTTGGTTATACTTTTGGTTGTGATTGGAACAAACATTAGAACGGTTGGATATTGTTGGATAAGAGGGAACAGTTTTAGTTTGATTGGTTTGGATTGGAGTTGAAGTGGTTGGATTTGGGACGTAAGATTTACAGAAACCTAACACAACTTGGATATATACTATACTGGATTTGCACAGGCCATATACTTTGGCCCGAACCCTCGAACACTACTTACACCACTTCTGTTTCACCCCAAATTTGACTGGCCGGTCCAGTTGGGTTTCACCTATAAACTCAAAGCCATGTTTCAGCAGCCATGTTGCCAACGGGTGCAGGCACAATGGTCTGAACTACTGCATCCACCCCACGAGCCTCATTTCAATGCTCTGCATTTGCTGCATCCCAGTGGTCCACCGTGCGAGTATCCTCCCTCATCTCCTTCCCACAGGCAGAGATGGCAGCGCGCATGTTGGACTTGTTCCGGTGCTGAGGGTACGGGTGGAGATCACAAGCCTGGTACTTATGGTGGGCATCCTCCTGGTGCATGAGGTTGCACTCGAGCTGCCAGTCAATAAGCTCCTTGCACTCTCTTGAGACAAGGACCATGGTAGCAGGAACACATGTACTCTCCCATGTGCTAGGGATGAAGAGACCAAGCAACCCAGGTCATGATCTTGCAGTTGGCAGTGCTGGTGGTTGGGTAGTGGAACTGACACCACTCCTCATCATAGTGGGCCCACAGGTTGCCGGAGTGGTCGTATGCATTGAGATGCTGAGTTCACTCAGCAAACCCAAGCAGGTTGTTATCACCCATGGGCTTTGGTCTGGTGTACCACAGGTCCTTGTTATAGGAAACAAATAAAGCGACTTGTTTCACAGCGACGGCTGAGTAAGTAGGGTCCAATCCTTGGCTGACAAGCACAAACACCTCAGCGCTGACACATTTAATAGCCTTGTGTTTCATGTTCCAGGCATTTTACTTGGGGTCCCAATTGTCAGCAATGGCCTCTGGGTCAGCTAAACAGCGAGTAACCCAGCGAGAACCCCAACCAGGAGAAACCCAATAGACGCTAGCTAGCTCATGTGTTCCCCGAGCAGCAAGACCAACTGTATGGTGTCCTCCCTAGGAGACCATACATTGTAGGTCAGGATGCGAGGCAGAACCCAGAACAAGTCGAAGAAGGTGTAATATCCACTCAGGTATAGAACCCAGGGTATGGACGCAGGTGGAGACAATGCCTATGTCAAGCCAAACCAGAAGCCTGAGATTAGACGAGGTAGAATCTACTGTACAGGGAGATTCTACTGAGCTTATATAGGCTTCAAATAAATTAAAGGTGATCACAGTCTGTCGTGATCAGTTCCTGTACCGCAGCATTAAGGAGTGTTAATGCTGATACTCTTGGACTCCTCTGTGTTGGTCTCCATAGTGTCAGAGGACTAGGGGGCCTGCCTGTATGGGTTACCTAGTCCTTAATGTTGTCTTGTATCCAGTGGTTGAAACCCCAATCAGTTTGCAACCGCTCATGCAACTCTTGGACATCTCTGTGTCATCCCCTCTGGTGTTGGGGGGACACTAGACGCACATTTGGCAGTGTGAGTGACACAATCACTTGTGACGGCAGCATGGCTAGCGTGCGAGGTAGGCTTGGGGTTGCTTTGGGCCATTTGGGAGAGGGGGAGATGGTGTAATTATTGGGCTGGTGAGGCAGGGGTCAAGAGCTGTTGGTTGCAGAACGAGCACTAGGTGCATACCAATTTATTTAGAAGTGCACAAAGAGCTGCAGCGACAACACAGATTGGTCACAAAAATTGGTGTAGTGCATGGATATGCTCATGGCTTGGTGCTCTTTGTGTGTCAGCACAGCACGGCAGGTGGTGACATTCGTTGCAGAGTGGATGGGAGCCTCAAGGTATTTCTTTGTGCGCAGAGAGGCCATTGTGAGGTAGGCAGGCAGGGTGAGGTGAGTGGACAAAGAGAAAAAGGCTCAAATGGCAGGGTCAGCCTTAGGTCGCAGACGGATGGCTTGCGGGCAGGCGCAGCTGCATTGCCATCGTTGTGGGTGATCCAGAGAAGACAACACCAGGGATTGAGGAATTGCACGTGGGAGCTCCATAGTATTTGAGAACACATGGCTTCAGGGCTTAACTAAGATGCCCGTTTATTTTGTTCCTGAAGGCCTGGGCCCGGCTTCCATGTGTGAAACTGGATATAAAGCCGAAGGGGAAAAGTATAGAGGCTGGGGGGGGGGGGGGGCAGTGTGGACAATGACCAAAGACTGGTTGAGTGGTGTTGGTTGGGGGCATTGTGCTCACAGACCGACACAGAGTATCCCTCAGTGACGAGCTTCAGAGAGGGGGTTGAGCTGGCAGTGAGCTGGCAGCATGCGATCCCGTTGCAGATCAGTGTAGGAGTGACAGGCATGGAGTGGGGTGGGATTAATATAGTTTATCCAGTCCAAAAGACGGTACAAGCGAGCGAGCTCAGGGAGAGGCAGCAGTGTCAGGCTCCTACCCATGCACGTTACAAGGTTTGGGAAGATCGAGTAGGCAGTATTCACAATTGATATCCTAGTAGTAATACGAAAGACAAATTATTGATAGCCGACATTAATACTCCCGAACTTCAAAGCCCTAACCCCTCCACGGCAGCTGGCACTTAACAACATAGCCACCCGCATGGCTGAGCTGCTACCTTTTTGTTAGCTCAATTGCGGCACCCCTAGAAAAATTCATTGATTGGCTTTATAACCCCTCAGCAGTCCCCCACACTTATTACTTTGACATTTCTTTGAAACACAGGGGTTCACAAGGAATATTTTCGGCAAATGTAGCTATGTTGTTTACATCTGTTAAGTGCCAGCCGCCGTGGAGAGGTTAGGGCTTTGAAGTTCGGGAGTATTAGTGTTGGCTATCAGTGATTCATCTTTTCATATTACTACTAGGATATCAATTGTGAAGTGACCGCCTACTCAATATTAATCTTCCCAAACCTCGTAATGTGCGTGGGTAGGAGCCTGCAGCGGTGTGTTCGAGAGTTCCCTCAGGTGCAGCTCAGACCAGAGAGGATTCTCTGTCTTCGTCGCTGACGCGGGGAAACCGCTCTCGCCTTGCTACTTGGAGCGTGGGAAATCCGACCATGGTGGTGGTACGGAACAAGGGCCTCCTGTGGATCGCAATCCAAAGAAACAGTTTTCTTGCACTTGGGTCACATACTTTGTGAAAGATTTCATGCACTTTTTGTAAATTCCATGATTTTGCCTGTGAAATTCATTAGCTTTGACACCCACAGTGGATGGCGACGCTGGGTGTGCGTCTGGTTCCGCGGGTGTGCGATCGAGCTAGATAAATATTGTATTACTGTAAGGAATGTAAGTATGAATGTAGAGGA
The DNA here is from genome assembly GCA_029378375.1 of Mycena olivaceomarginata. Taxonomy (NCBI): domain Eukaryota; kingdom Fungi; phylum Basidiomycota; class Agaricomycetes; order Agaricales; family Mycenaceae; genus Mycena; species Mycena olivaceomarginata. The sequence continues at coordinate 41,889 of JARKIC010001703.1, forward strand.
AATATAAACGATAGGACGTACGCTCTTCACTCGGCCGTGTGGGTGGGCAGAATGAAGAGCATCGTGTGAGGACACGTAGACTATGTAAGAATAAAATTTGAGCCGTCGCGTCGCCCGTGCGTAGCGTATTCGCTACCGTGGTTCCGCGCCGACTTGCTCCGAACCTCGTTCGCTAACACTCCGGACAGCTATCATCAGGGGCGCTCCGAAAAGACTGCATCCAAATGTCAATGGTTTGTACCTGATATTACGCTCGTAACTGCTCCTTACTATTTTGAGCGTTCCCGGCGGACGGGCCGGGGGACCAGGATCGCCGATCTGAAGACATTAAATTCGTATAGATCATTGAATGGCCAAAGAGGTCGTACAACTTGGACGGAGGTGCGGACGGTGCGATGAACATCTATTATTTAGAACCTGAGCTCGAACGCACAATTGGAAGGAATTAATACCCAACGCACGGATAGCGCATGAGTCGTCTGTGGCCCAATGGGTGAATGTCGGCAGTTCTCGTTCCCTGCCGGTCGTCTCACGACCCGGAGACGTGCCCGTCGTGGAGAAAAACTTTGCTGACTTCCGGATATTGAGATTCGAAAGCTGCGAGAAGGCCAACAACTGTCCAAATCAATCTGGATATGGGAAGGAAAAGGCGAACCAAGGTGATGACGTAGACGCGTCTGAGGGGGTACAAGACACTTATAGGGACTGCCAATGACAGATGAGAAATGCAGGGCTAATCCAACTCGAACAACGGACCATTGTTCTCCGTGTTTATGTAATACCTAGGTTCGCGGTCTTGTAAGTTTGATCGACGACTTAGAGCAGGTGGTGCAACTCACCCGATCAAAGCCCCTCCGGCAAGGGTAGCGGCGGCAGCCCCGCTCTGTATTGTTATCGCGGTCAACCGATCGAGAGTGCTACTAATGCCTGAGCCACGCAGGTAAGTGAATTACCATAGTGCACACCTCCGCGTTTCTGTCAGAATCGCTCTGGCCTTCCTGAACTCCCAGAGTAGGACTGCTGTAATGCTGGCGTCCACAGCGAACTCGGTCACCAACCAGAACCTAAGTAAATAAAAATTACACAAAATACACGGTAGTCATGTATGAATGAATGCCAGTAGAGGGAAATTTATGACAAGGGACGCACCCTACGGGGATCTTGAACTTCGGGCGGTCCCCAAAGGAGCTGTGCAGCGTGAGCATCAAACTGGTTGTGACACCGCCGCCGGCGGCCCAACTGTACAGGAGATAGCGTTGGAATGAGGTGATGCTCAAAAACAATAATCTGCATACAGATGATGATTATCCCCAGAGTCAGTACAAGAGCGATAAGTGTGTTTTGGGTGCTGGAATTTGCCGGAATCGAGGTAAGTATCAGAAAACCGAATGGAGAGTACATACAAGCGTCCAATATCGGAATACAAGAAAGCCTTGGACCAAAACAGCAACAACGCAGGTGTTGAGGATATAGAAAGGGACAGGCTGGGCAGTTTCAGTCTCCCGTACAGGATAAATGTAAAACTAACGCACCCAGTGTACGTTATCCAGGTACTCTGCATCGCCTGCAAGCATCCAATAGGCTATGAGCGGGAGTGGAGGAAGATGGTTCTGAGACATACCAGCATGCGTAATAGTGTACTACATAGTCGTACAGTCCCGAGTCGTGTGGTATAAAAGGTCAAGGCTCACAAGGTACACGCAGATATAGTCATCAACGATGCCCAGGGTGTCAAGAACCAAGGCGATCGTTACCAGCGTCTGCAAAAACGCTGTGTACGGGGAAGCGAGGCCGCAAGTGAGAAAGAAATACCTTGAACTTCCAATTGTCTTGTTTGAAGTTTTGAAAATAGTACCAACTCCGAGTGATTTCGAACATGTACAGGACCTGAGGGCTGACTTCAGGTTGCATCAGAGTGCATAGAAAAATCCGGGGCTTACGGAGCTAGCCCAGGTCCCAATGAGAAGGCACCTGCCGGCCAAAATTAATTAGCAAGCTAAAGAACGCAGACAAGTTTTACCCGGTCACTGTGTCAAGAGATGGAAGGGACATTGGGAGAAGACGTGGACCGAACTGGCGACCAGTCGATTAAGTACCCGAGCTGTTAACCCGATTAGAACGCTCTTCGGAAGCGATCGTGGTGGACCAGGACAGTGATAATTGTTGGAAATGGGATTGTCGCGCTCAGCGTCGCCCGGTTACCTTACCTACCCTCCCTATCCGTTGCACAGCTTTGTCCTTATATACGGCCTGGATCCCCGTATTTCTGTAGTCTCTTGTATCCCCCGCGCTCATGTCCCCGCGCTCAGAATACACTTCCTTGTGACTCACCGTTGCGTGTGACTTCGACTTTCACAATAATCCACAGTGTTGGTTCAATCATTAATAAAAGGGTGGCGCATGGATGGTCGTCGGGGACGGGCGATCAGCGGACGTTGCAGCGAGTATACATAAACCGGATATAAAAAGCAAGGAGATGAAAAAAAAAGAAAAACCCAACGCCATCCCCATACTCTTTATTGAACGGATCGGTGGCCACTGTCGATATCATCGGTAACACACGGTCCGGGTCCAGCTATTTCAGAAAGACGGCGGTCCGAACAAAGCCGTCGAGCGTGAAGCCCAGCGGGCGATGCTTGATCTGTCTGGGGAAGTTGCATTCAAGGAGAGTACTAGTGTTACGTGAATAAGGGATGGATGATTCAAACAAGGAATGGACGTAGCACTTTGAAGCATTCGAACCTGTGCCGAACAGTGTTCGCCCAGAGGGCAGATTTGAGTAGACCCTTTATACACCTCAGGGAGCACCGCCAAAGTTAGCTAGTTAGGGGGTTATTTTGTAGTACCATAACCCTGAGCGACTTCCGTTGCGCGGACGCTAGTCAACTATTGGTCAAGAATGTGTCATGTTCCCCTTTGGGAAACATGCAGCGGGCAGGCACTCGAGACAAACCGCCTCCGCCCCTGAGCCTTTTTGGGAAGGTATCGCCACCTGCCGACGGGACGTCGAACTCCGGCAACAAGCCAACAAGTTGAACAACGAAGCAGCCACGCCCATGCCAAACAAGCAACATCCGTCTCTATTCCTCCCCTCAGTACCGTCCTGCTCTCCTCCTCCTCGCCGCCGAAACTAGGAGCCGCAGGAGATTGGTGTCCGCTCGCCCAACAACACCCACATCCGTGTCCGCTTGAGCTCGCGGGCATTGTCGTGCTCTTGTCACAAGTGACAACTCGCGCGCATCTCGCCATCGGCCATCCGCAACGCTACTCGTCATTTACTATACTTATTAGGCAACTCTTTGCTTCGGTCATCATCAACCCGTCTCAATCGTACTGCACCCTCGCTCGATTCGCCACGGCGGCGAAGCAATCGACCAGCCCATGTTGTGTTGCACCCTGGCGCGCGGAGCCGCCCCCACTCCCGCTGCTCAATGTGAGCAACGCGCCACCCGGTCCCAAGTGCGTCGTTGCGTATGTTCGACGAGAACTCCGGGTGTACTCCGGTGACCATGTTGGCCGAAGCATATCTTTTCTTGTTGTGCGTGAATCAAGCACAAGCAAAACTGGGGATAATGCACGCCGTCAATGGTTCTACGCTCAAGACGTGCGAAACGACTTGAATAATGCTATTTCTTCATCGTGGCAAGTAATTAAGTACAAGAACCAGTTCGGCAGCATAACCTAATTTCAACCCGAAAAATCCCTAACGGCAGCGCTGAGTCCTAATTAGCCCACGCCGAGCAAAAAGCAGAATCGGACTCACTTGGCTGTAGTCATTCCGTCAAATGTAAGTCGGTACATCCCAAGTTTAACACTAATTAAGTGGTCGCCACTTGGTGAGAAGAGGGGAGGTTGCTGCCGAACTTACTATCAGGCACCAGTGCCCATGTCCCCGCTGACGTTATAGCTGATGATCGTGCTCCCCGCGTCGTTTGTGACCTTGTACGACAAGGTTCCGGATGGTCCGAATTTTTCTCTATGCAAGAGTCAGGAGACGGGCAGATAATATGTCGCGAGGACAATTAAAATAGCGCTTACGAGATGTGGTGCGTGGTCGTCGTCCCATGATAATTAGCTAGGTCTGTGCTGGGGCAGGCGACGCTGCCACAAGACGGTCCTCCGGTGCCGCGAACGTAGTCTTTGATGCGGAGCGTGCCGTCCACTGCATCGAGGGTCACGAGTGGGTTGTTCTCGGAGACACCGAACGCTTGCATGAGGTGGAACCAGGTCGAGCCTGTGCCGACGCTGGAGTACAGGTACTGTTTCCATGTGTACGTGAACGCGGTTCCGGCCGACACCTGCGGGAAGTGGAACTCATCGCGCTGGCGCGGAGAGTCGAGGTGATTGGTGTCGAGCTGTTGGGTCGGGTCGTTCGTGAGGAACATGTGGTAGCAGGTCGAGATGGTCGAAACCGTGCAGCCGCTTTCCAGGACGCCTACGGAAAGTGAGTACTTCGGTGCGACACGGTGGAAGAGCAAGAAAAGGTAGTCGTACCTGAGGCTTGCCAGGGTAGTCCCAATGGTCCCCTGGTTGAATGAGGTTCCACCATTGATCGTCGCCCGCCGCTCTAGAGTGGAGTTTCCCGCAGAGCTGACATCGCGACGAAGCCAGCAAGGATTGTCGCCAAAACGAGGATGGAGGAGCGCATTTGGGGAGAGTAATTCCACTCAACGCGCGAACCGTCTTATATATGTTCGACGTGCCAGTCTCGGAGAGACTCCGAGAGAGACAACTATATATTGCGAGAATCTGACCTATCCCTCATGGAATGTTACCATATCCGGTGGATTGAGACCTGTTCCTTCGTTGTGTCGTTTTAGCTGAGTAGCACATGAATTTGCCCGTGAGACGACGACTGTTACGGGCGCCAAGTGGGTACTATTTTAGGGGCGCCGCTAGGACTGGCGCCAACCCGCTGAGGCGGGTTGGCTCGTTCATTGTCCAATGTCGGGAATGCAGGAAGAACTTGAAAGGTTAAAGTGCCGATCAAGTGCCGATCATGTTTTGGTTTTGATTCGGATTACGCAATTACTATCCTAACCCCTGATGTGTCCACGGTTTTGATGGCGAGCCGTACCTCCCGCAAAATTTAATCTTTTTGGCTGGATCTTGCTCTGGGACATTTATTGAGTCATGATATGTGACTTGCAGAGTTTACAGATTATTTGAGGAATGAGAGCTATTGGTACGACAATGCCGGTTTTGATGCCACTTTTGACCCCTGATGTGGAATCGACATCATTGCTTTATGCTGCATGCAATTTTTCCCTTCCACTCAAGCTGAGTCTCTGAAGCAACTTGAAACACATACAGCATTCCGGGGAATTTTTTCTGGGGCAATCCATGGTCTAGACGAAGAGATATCAGGGAAGTGGAATCGGTTTTGATCAAAAACCGGCTTTTTCGGCCATCCGGATTTTCTTGAGCCCTCATTCCTTGCGCAATAAATCTGAATTTCCGGGAGAAGATTACTATAGCCCATGCCCATCATATACTATTTTCTCTAAGGATTCTATTGAGATTTGCCGCAGGAATTCCCAAAAATTCCACTTCGGGGTGCGTGGACACATCAGGGGTTAGAATAGTAACCTCCCTTATCTTTCATCTTTACGCTCATGGCTCTTGACTAAACGTTATTCACCCAAGACTGTGTCGCAACACGTGACACCGGTGATGTCCGGTGTCAGCCTTTCGCGCGCGAACATAAGTCCATTCCCCGCCTCTATCAATGTTTGGGACGCGTTTCCTCCAGACTTCGACCCCTATATGATCTGTCCATACACTGGCTTCCCATGCTGTCGCCCTCCCCAACCCAAGGTGCCGCATTCATGCCGAATGGCTGCCCATGTAATGTTGCCTTCCAGTGCTTGGCTGCTACTTACCTGTGGGGTACATTTTTCAGAACCTGGATTTTATACATACTAGTTGACATATATGTACCACCCTACCACCTGCCATTCAAATATCTTAGCCGTCGCTTCATCTGTAAAGGGCAATTTTTCCTGCTGTGTCTCCAAACAACAATTATTGAAAGTTCTATCATGACTTAGTATATGTATGTGCAAGTGGGACCTGAAAAACACTGTTGAGGCGAGGAATGGACGCTTGAAGTGACTTGTGTTCGCGCGCTAAAGGCTGACACCGGACATCACCGGTGTCACGTGTTGCGACACAGTCTTGGGTGAATAACGTTTAGTTGGCACTTGCACACGACTCCTTGCACAGCTATTTTTGAGTGGCTCGTGGTTTTGGATCCCGAATTCCCAGGACCGTTCTGAATGATGCATCCCTCCCCACGCCCATTCAGATCTTAATTGTCTTGCTTTGGTTGAATCGTGGCAAAAATTGTGGTCAGCGATTGCAGTGCTGCGGAGAACAACGGCCTCAAACCCTATTTCGCTTCTAATTTCTCTACCCTAGTCCTCGTGTCAACCTCGTGTCCTCATGCTTGGCTTGTCACGTCGTACTCAATTTAGCTGGTAAAGCTTACCTCCTATCTGCGGCACACATCCCAAGGCAGCTCAATCGGCCCTTCGTCTTCTACCATGCCCACGACACGACAACCTTTTACCTCAAGAGCTAATGCACGAATTCGTTGTCTCACCCCAAATTTTTAAATACACTCCACCCGAAAACGCAGGGATGGAGCTGGCACAACACATGACTCTTCGGAAGCCACGAGATATTGGCTGCTGGTCTTGTCCAGCCTAGGCTTGCATATTTTCATCTTTTCGTCACGCCACTTCATTTGATGTCGGAGCAATTCCTCGACTCAGCCGATTCGGCAGCGACCACCGAACACCGAACACAGCCTCAACTGTGTCTTTGTGAGTCGATTGTACCACCCAAGAGCTCAGCGGCCCAGAATGCCGGAATATATCTTGGGTGCCGGTGTTTCTATCCCTGTGACCTCAATAAATAAGCGACCCACCACGCCGCCCATCTGGGGACTTTTCAAGTTCAACTGTGCTCTCATCAAGGCTCCCATTTTGATCTACTTCCATGGCCGGTTACAATACTGCGGCACCGCAACACCGCGGAGCCCCGCCATCGTTATCGTGAGCGGCAAATACTTGTGCTGTCAACTTGTCATGAACGGAACCGGAGATGCAACAACACACAAAGACTCACTAACGAGATTCGCTCGGTACCGCAAATTTGGACTGGGTACTTAACACCTGTCTTGCTTTCAAGCATACTTATCCATCTCTCAACTCTCAATAATTCCAATGGTCTGTCTCCCTCTGATTTTCTAAACCTTCACTCATGGTATCCTCCAGTCTTCCACCTCTGATCTGGCCGCTACCTACGCCGCCCTCATCCTCGCCGATGCGGAGTCTGAGATCACCGTACGTCGAGCCCTTGCTTTTGTCCACTCGTAATTAAATGTTGTCCCAGTCCGACAAGATCCTCGCTCTGACCACCGCTGCCGGAGTTGACATCGAGCCGATTTGGGCCACCCTCCTCTCCAAGGCACTGGAGGGCAAGAACGTCAAGGAGATGCTTTCTACCATCGGTGTCGGCTCAGGCCCCGCCGCCCAGGGCGCTGCTACTGCCCCCATCCAGAACACCACCGCAAAGCCTGTCGAGGACGCCGCTCCTGCTTCTGACGACGGCAACGACTCCGACGACTCCGATGACATGGTACGCGCTCACACTCCCACGCATTATTTCCATTGTCGTTGCGGATTATAATCTCTTCCCAGTTCGGAGGCGGCTTGTTCGACTGAACGAGCATTCAAACAGCATTATATCACTCGAGACTCGTTCGTCCACGAATCATCTGGACGGTGCTGCTATGGCCGTGCACCAGCGTAGCTTATCCTCGCCTGCGAGATGCGCTCTCAACACCCCGTGCCCGGATATAGGCAGCCTACACGCTATCGAGAATCCGTACAGTGGTCCGCACGAGTGTGTTTCGCAATAATATATGTTGTCTTGAATATTTTGAAAGCCCTTGCAATTTTGTGTACGCTCAAACGCATCGACATCTATATTCTATACAAGAATCAAAAGTGGTTTGTCTTTGATCACACAGTTCGCCCGACTTTCAAGCTCTTGTACCAAACTCGCACCGCCACCACATTTCTTTCTCCAACACTCCACCTCGCTCCTCCTTGCTCCACACGTTCAGTGCTCCACCAAGATGTCAACTTCTTCCAATATACTTAGATAACGCTCAATTGAATATTTCAGCATGATATTATCTGGATCTGGGCCCGTATGATGTGCGAGCCTCGAAGTTTGCCTTGCAAACTCACACAGAAGTCTGACTAATTAATCCACTGATCAACTTAAGTGATCAACTTAAGTGCCGATCCTGCTATCACAGCTGCCAAGGTCTTTGTGCCCTTTGTTCGCGTGATCTTTGGGACGGAAACACCGAAAGACAGCCAAGGGGAATGTGGAGCAGAGGCGATAAGTTTGTGTGTTTCCTACGCAACATTCTACAAATGCAAACCCACCCCAATCCAGGGATCAGGATAACAGCAACGGCTCACATCGAACGAAAATTATTGAACCAGGAGAACCGTGAGAATATTGATCTTGAGAACTAGGCTGCGAGGAGTCAACCGGACGAGCAGCGCCTTTACATAACAAGCCAAAAAATATTCTGAATATCTCCGGTGGCGTAGCATGGGTCAACTGCTAGTCTGAAACAGAATCCGAGGATATGCGGCACAGTTTGCTTTTCAACCTGTTGCATGGCGTTCAGAAATGGAGCAGATGTTGAACATTCAAAAATCTACATCTAGTATGGTACCGACCCAATATTTAATCAATGTCCCATTACACAGCTACATATGTACCCAGCATTATATATCAAAATAACATAAAGGTGATGTTTAGCCGAGCGGCCCTTCGAGATCACAGCCAGATAGACCGGTACTTTTGGATCGCTGCCTCGAGCTTGACGGGGTCAATAACAGGATCAGTCGGCTGTTTTCCAGAGTTCGAGCTCGACACAGAAAGGCCCTTTAGGTCGATACTCTGCGGCAGAATCTCGGTACAGTCCGTGAGGGTGCTCTTGTCGACTCCCAGGAGGCTCATTTTCTCGTGGGCGTCGGCATACTCGCGGCCCCTAAAAATGTCGAAAATAAACACATGAAATGCGGACAGAAATATGTGGCACACCAATTGTCCTGCTTCCCTACAAAGCGGTTGTAGTCCTTCTGTGTTGTGGCGTTGTGGGAAAAGTTGACGTCGCTGGGGAGGCGGAATGTTCCTGCTCCCGAGTCAGTCAAATACACAATTACAACAATAATATTTCAACCCACCAGCAGCAACACTCGAGCTCTGCGTTTCAGAATCTATCACCAACTCATGAGTCTACCACAAAGATGATTTCTCAACGAGAATACTCACAGAAGCGGACATCCCAAATATTGACAGTACTGTCGAACGGCGACTGCGCGCGCGCGGCGTTGACGAAGCGCTGCTTCCCGGCTGTGTGGGCGCCGATGAGCGCCATGAGTTCCCGGATGCTGAAGCCCATGTCCGCAAAGCGGTCGGTCAGCACTTTGACGGGGCTGTTGGTATTGGGAAGAAGGCCATCGGGGGCAATATTCTTGGGTGCTGTCCGCCCGACGTAAGTCTTGATCGCAGGACCGCCCGGGCAGGCCAGCTTGAATGTTAGGCAGATCAGACAAAAATACAAGGCAGTTTGAAACCATGACGCACAACGCCGAGAACGCCAGCGAGCTGGGGCTCAAGTCAGGCTTGATGAATATAAATGTTAAAATGGGAACTCACATGCAGGACATCTCCGGGGGAAACGCTGAACTGTGCCGGGAGGGGGCTTGAGCAGGCTGACGATATTCTGTAAACCGTTGTTGTCCGGTCGAAGAACCTCATTCGGATCGACCAGCATGGATCCGTCGGCCCCTCCATTCGGGCGCCCTGCGGCCTGCAGCGCGAGCGAGAAGGTACCTGCCGAATGAAAATTCAACGATGATCACTTGCATCTCAAGCACATAATTACCCGCATCGTGGAACGCCAAACGGACAGCAGCGCGAGCCGGGTCACCACAACGACCTTGAGGGGTGTAGTCAGTAATATTTCTACCATAGGTAAAGCGAGAAATTGTATACCGTGATATATTCCTCCCATAATCGCATCCCGAATGGCATACCACGGCTTGCAGACAGCGTTTTTCGCCCCATCCACTGTCGGAATCCCGCTTCCACTCCCCCCATCGTCACCACCGCCACCGCCTCCGCCGTCGCCATTCTTGCGCTTCATCGCGTCGGGGGCGAGACTGTGGGGACTCCCGCTTGCAGGCGCCACGACACTAAGCAGTGTGACCAAAAGAACAGAGAAAACAGGGATTGAGAGGGAGCGCATGTTGGTCAATGACGAACGCAAAGCCTGAGTGAAGTGCAGGGAAGAGGAGACTAAGAGAGGATGTAGGTGAATACTGACCAGTAGAGCGCAGATATTCCAGATTTATAGGCGCGGAAATATCCCCGAATCGTGCGGCTGATGCTGGGCAGGGGGGGCGCGAAGGCTTCGACGTCAAGAATGGTATGTACCCGGTGTCATGATCGGGTTTCATGTATGAAGTCGTAATGCATACATAGATGCATGTACAAACCTGTACTTACTACCTGCCAGCAGCCTCGCCAAAGATCAGAATTGTTTCGAAGCGGAAGTCGAGATGGTTGACTGGTACGAGAGCATAAGCACCGAGAGGTCGCCGATAACTCGTTCGATTTTTCTTGAAGTTCTGTCTTGAGATGAAAATACGATGGGCATTGCCAATGCAGAGAATAGACTCTCTTACGTTGCTGTCGGAGCAATTCACCCCTACATGCATATGATACTATTGATAGGCACCTGACGGCCGTTGGTCAGTCATCCATAAGGCACATAACTCGCCGCCGACTGAGAAGGATAGGGTCCAATCTAAGTCTTGGCAAGCCGCTTTGTTTCCACAAGCTTCAGAGACAACCTTTATTTAGAAACGTCGGCCCATGATAAATTGATCACACCTGTGGGCTTGCCAAGCCTATTTTGCGCTGCCACAGTTCTGGCTGACAGTCCTTTTCCCCGGTGTCGGGCGCAATATCGGTGCATTACACCTTGATCCAATTAATCCAGGTTGATTTACAAGTTGTAGAGTTGCACCTGCCACAGCCTGAGCTCAGCGCTCAGGCTGAGCGCTGAGCCTTCAAGTCGCACCCCAAATAACTCGGAGAACGAAGCATTCCGAGGATAAACTGCGGAGACGGGTGTGCACCGGGACAGTGGGATGCATGCCCGTTAATGTGGATGCCATCTTTGACATAGTTCTGGCATGCGTCCCGCAACAGCGGGCAACGCGGACACTCAGTTGCAGTCAGTTACCGTGACAGTGGTCCAGAGGCTATAGCATTCGGTGTCTGATGTACGTCGTTTCGTCCTCCGTGTTCTTTGGTTAACATCAGTTCTTGGTACAACCGCGCCGAGTTCCTTATCTCGCTGACCTGATTTCCCGCTCAGTTTGGTAGCGCCCACCTTGACTCTTGCTGAGACGGTTTTCTACAAAACACCGAGATATTAAAAACCCTTGACACTGCCTCAGTGCGATATGCCAGCCCAAGTCCGGAGATTTCCGAACACAGGCCGAGCGAAGAATGCAGAATGAACCGTTCAGTGTCCTGAGACGCGTAACAAGGGTGTTAAATTGGTCACAATTTCGCAAATGGCGAGTCGAATTCGCTGGTGGGCAAGATTATCAACGTATCAACACTCCCCCGAGAGTGAAAAAAACTCACCACTCATCAGGCGCCGGTAACCCGCAAAACAAACCGATACCGACTAGCGACAGCCGTTGTACATTCGGGAAATTTGGGATCGGACCGTCGCGGAAAGACCGGGAGAAAGGGGAGAGGGGAGGGTAAGGCCATGTAGTGTGTCTTTGCCGAAGATATCTAGCCAGTGGTGCGCGCCAGCGGATGACATGCTGGCTACGTCGGCCCATCGAAAAGATTTGATGTGCAAAACCAAGTCTACGACGGCTCATCACAGAAACATCTGGTCAACTGCACTCGTGTCAGGTTGGACAGTGTGCATAGCGCTGGCACGGCGGCACGATGAAACTTGACCATGACACAGTTGAGTTCTGTTACGTTGCATAGGTTCGGCAAAAGCCTGGAAAAGGGGGGCAATGGATCGTCCCACGATTAGCAAAATGCAGAAAATATGCATCCTCGGACGAGCGGTGCCATAGCGGGTAAGGTCCAGAATTCCAGCCGTTTCGTATTCTTGTCCACATCGCGCTGGTCAGACCGCGAACTGGCGCCCTCCTAGATCTGGAATAGATGAAAGTGGAATTCCGCGAAAAGAAGTGGGCGGGCTATTTGGTGGAACAGGTGAGATGCAGCATGCAAGGAGATCAAGGTTTTCCTGGGAGAACTACAGAAGGTTTCAGACCACAGTTCTGGGGGCAGGTTGGGCGAGGAGAGCATCGAGGCCAGAGGGCCGACGTAAGTTATCGTTGATCGAATCAATGGCCGGAAAAGATGACTAAATTTGCTGACACAACTGGGAAGGGAACCCTAATTTACGTACTGTTGATCGAAAACGCATCAACACATCAATCTCGGCGTTAAGCTGCCGTGGCTGACTGTTCTGTATCAACTCAGTGTTTTGAAGCATTTTTTATCTGTTCCTAATGCTGGGGGAACGTGGTTTCTCCTAGACCCCCTCCCACCTGACGGCCATCATATTCGACTAAGTCGATGGTATTTCCAGGTTCTGTTGATTTCACAGCTTATTCTTAGTCTTTTAAGTCATCTAGCGCGGGGAACCGTGGATCCCCTCCTGACGTTTGCCACTAGGGCTACTGCGTGGTACAGCCGCTCACCGGGGGATCCACTGCGTGGAGCTCAGAAAATATTCTTTCACCATGTGGTTGCACTTCACGGCTTATTCGGTGCTCTGGGCGGACATTGAAATTATTTGATGTGCCGCAAAGCCGATGATCAGGTGTTAGCCGAGATCAGCCGAGTCCCACTCCCATCCTTTGGTCATTCGTTGACACCTTCTTCTCTACCTGCCGCGACCGACTGTCTGCGCGTGGAGAACAATGCCGATGATTTCCTCTCGCCTCGAGGTTTCTGTGCCATCTACTCATAGCATATTTATATTTTTAGGGAGAATTATAGCTCTGTAATGAAGTGGAAGTTAAACATTCAAAAATCTACATTCGGTATCATACTGACCCGATATAAACAATGTCCCATTACACAGGTGTGTACCCCTGCAATAAATAATATCAGAAACTCAGGATCACCCAAAGCGAATGGTGTTTGGTTGAGCGGCCCTTTGATATCACAACCAGATAGACCGGTACTTTTGGATCGCTGCCCTCGAGCTTGACGGGGTCAATAACAGGGTCAGTCGGCTGTTTCCCAGCATTTGAGCTCGACACAGAAAGATCCTTGAGGTCGATACTCTGCGGCAGGATCTCGGTACAGTCTGTGAGGGCGCTCTTGTTGATACCAAGGAGGCTCATTTTCTCGTGCGTGTTTGGCATACTCGCAGTCCCTAAAAATGTCGTGAATAAACACACGAGAATATAGACAGAACATGTGGCTCATCAATTGTCCTGGTTCCCTACAAAGTGGTTGTAGTTTCTGTGTTGTGGCGTTGTGGGAGAAGTTGACATCGCTGGGGAGGCAGAATGTTCCTGCTCTCGAGTCCGTAAAATACACAGTTACTAGACTTCAACCCATCAGCAACACTCGAGCTCTGTGTTTCCGAATCTATCACCAACTCATGAGGCTACCACGAAGACCCACTCCTCCTGCTCCTGCATCCAGTAGAGCTTCAGCAGCCTGAAAACAACAATGTCAAGACCCTGATAAATGTGCGTAGCATGTGCGAGATAGATGTGATGTCTCCGTGCGAAGTTGAGGAGTGGTTTGGTAAAATGGGAAAGATGGCCGTCGACTGCAAGGAGGCGAGTCTTCCGCCCTGCCTTATCATGGAAATCTTTGATATATTCCAGATTAATCTCGCCGTCAATCCAGCCTTTTCAGGAATGCCCAAGTCTACAATAAATTCAGTATTGAGCCGTGAAATGACTTGGTGACTTACGACACATTCATTCGTTGTATGCTTGCCCCTTGAAGACGACCGATGGTCTGAGTGCAGCTCCGGTCGCGCCGATAGTGAGGATCACGGTTATGTTCTCACGACCTCCATCACCCACTTGGTGCCGAGTTTTCTTTCTCGCCCCTCTGATGACCTTTCGCTTCGTCGCGGTTGAGAAAGGGAAACCACTCTCATCCATTCCATAGATGTTCTCTGGTAAGATCACCTTGTATTCTTTCTCCCCCTCCACATCTTCACCCTCTGAGTTGAATTCACCATCTCGACGTCCAGCCATGAACGTTAAACGTGGAACACCAATGCGATGTGATGGTCCCTGTGCAGCAGACCAAGACACTGCACACAGTTTTGGACCCAGTCTAAGCCAGGGAAGTGCGTGCATTCTTTCCGCCAGTAGGCTTGGCGTTTCGAGCCCGCGCCTCGCGTAGTTAGCATGGCCGTACGTGTACGCCGATGAACGTTGAACGTGGTATACCAGTGCGGTGTTATGGTCCCTGCCCGTGCGCGCGCACCTGGTGAGGCTTTCACGTGCACGCCGACCAGGCAGGATACGAGTGGTGGCCAAGATAATTTGGGCTGCCGTGAAGTAACGGCAATCTGGACCAGCGAGCTGCATGCAATAGGCGGATGCGGAATGATCAGCGCGTTCGCTGTCCTCGAGACACCGCCTCGTGCCCCCCCGTCGTCCGCGAGGGCATCCCTCCGTGCGGCTGTCGCTTGGGCTGCCGGATCTGGAGCGCTTCCAAAATTAAGGCCCTAATTTTAGGGGGGCATAAATACCCTGATCGTCATGCCACGCATGTCCGACTTCGACGTCCCTGTTATTCGTTACCACCGAGGTCCATATCCCAAGCCTTCGAGAACAAAGAGCAGAACAAGGTGCCATTGTTCGTCGTCGTAGGCGATATTATATTATATTTTTATCGCCGCTGACGTAAACAATAGGGCGATCAGTGGAGACCCACTGAATTGTTTTTGTATCCTCGGACGACATTCTTTCCTTCCATTCACTCTCTGACCTGCTTGACTCCCTGCTTCTGATGACGACGACGACGACGGCGGCGACGCCCTTCTCGATGTTCTTCCTGCTACTCTGTCTTCCCTCGCTGGCCCTCCTCCCGCCCGCTGTGTCGGGCCTCAATATCGATGCTAGGAGGTCGCCCTCAATCTCTAACTCCAACTCCTACTCGTGGCCAAGGCGGCAGACGAGCAACGTCGTCCGTTCTGAGCCCGCACTGGGGTACTATGCGCCAGCTGCCGGCGGGGGTGCTATGCTCACCGTGCGTCTGTCGCCATCTGATTTAGTCAATTTATTAACGTCATATCACAGAAAGCCCCCGGCACCTCCCCGCCCGCGGGCGAGCCCCTCAACGTCATCATCGCCGGCACGTCCGACTCCGCCGTGCTCGTCGACACCCAGGACAAGGGCGGGTTCCGCAATTTTTTTCTGTAAGCGCGCCCCTTTCTACACTATCTATATTCGTGCGACGGCAACTGACCGACGTTCGGATGCATGCAGGTCCGTAGGCTTCGCGGGCGAGTGCCTGGGGCAACACGAGGGCGCGCCGCAGACAGCCGATCTGGGCGATGGGAATGGGTATAGTGCGTGCTTTCCTTCCTTCCTCTGCACCCTACCCCTTTAGTTCACTCCACTTTTCATATATGCCATGGGCTAACTGCTATCCCCGCACAGAGAACGAAACGGCCGTGCTCCGCTGGGACTACGGCGACCCGTCCCTCGGCACCTGCCAGGAGACCATCCAGGGCGGGAACCACTTCCGCTACTGGGTCCAGAGCGGTACGAGTGGGGCGGCGACGGGCGGTGCCAGCGGGGCGTATTTCCTGGCGACGTCGTACGAGAAGCCGATTGCGCTGGGGCACGATATTATCGTGGATGGGTATAACCAGGGGCGGTGAGTTGACTGTCTTGTTGTTTTATCTTTTGGGGGGCATGAAGAGTGGGGAGGAGAGTGGAGTTTTTTTTTTTTGGGTTCTGTCACTCTCTACGGACTCGGACTCAAAAAGCGCGTAATCCGAGTTCCGTTTGGTGCGGATTTCAGGCTCTGCGTATCTACTACGCCCCCCGTCTCCTTGGTGTGGCCGCCGCACACCTCGGCACGAACGAGCAGCCCGCGTGGAGGCTGGGGAGACGCTCATGTGGGCTTGTGATTGTGGATGTGCTCGGTCTGGCCTTGGGGACCGAGGCGTACGTGTACTTGTTCCAGGCGGTTGACACCCACGCGGGGTGAGATCTGGAGTCTGCGGGGCGCGTCGGTTCATGCAGTGGTATCGTGATGTCATTGTGCTCCTTCCTTTCTCGGACTTCTCGCGTTTCGCGCCTCAGTGCAGCGGGGGTACGAGTCCAGCGTTTCTTAAACACCCATGCTCGTCTTCCTCCCCTTCTATCTTCTTTCATTTCTCGGCACCGGCGAGTTCTGTATCCGTCCGCTTGGATGGCAGCACGCCGGGGCAGGGATCTGGTCAGGGTTGCGAGGATGTATAGGCATGTGATGCAGGAACGTGCGACGCGCCGTCGAGTCCGCGGCCCCGCCTACCCTCCTCCGACTCGCACACAGCTGTGTGCTCTTCCTCTTCCTCCTCCTACCTTTCCTTTCTTCCTCTACCCCTTCCCCCCACTCGCCCTCGTCTTACTCATCTCCTCCCCAGTGACTGGCTCATCGGCAACATCACCAAATCCGTCATCCCCACCGCCACCCTCACCAACACCAGCACCTTCACCGGCACTACCTCCTTCGGGGGGTACACCTACTCCTCGTCGATCTCGTACGTCTCGGGCCTGCTCGCGAACTCGAGCGTGGGCGTGAACCACGCGGACACGGTCGGTGTGAATGGGGCCAATCCGGTGGATGGGCTGGTGGCGGTGGTGGAGGTGAAGATTACGGGGCGGCCGGCGGGGGAGAGTGCGAATTCTGCGTCGTAAGTGGTGTTTTTCTGAGCGTGTGGCAGGGATGGACGCTAATGGATGTTTGAGTAGGAGGTTTGCCGGGACAAGAGGGCAGGGCGCGTTGATACCGACGCTGCTGCTGTTCCTGCTGGGGGCGCTGTGTCTGTAGCGCGACACTCGATGCCACGCTGGACCCAGCGTTGACGCGGGATGTATATATGTGTATATGATTTACTTAGATGGGATGCGATGGACACGCGGGCACGAACCCATACATACCAACACACTACATACTCATACTCACGACTTGCAGCTACGATACGGGGAAGGGAAAGGGGAATGGTGCTCAGAGGGAGGAAAGGATTATTAGTTTAGTTATAGTTAGCATATGCGATTGTGATACCCAATACAGGGTTACATACATACATACAGAGGGGAAGAGAATAATTGGATTGGATTGGGCTTGCGTGGAGTCGTGCTTGAAGGTGGTACATGTGTGTTTGATGGGGCTGTTTGTCCTCGGCCTCGGCTCCAAACAACCGCTAGATTCCCAATTTGGGAATTTTGGACAATTAAACGGAATTTGTCCTTACCCGGGAAGGGAATGTGGTCATAATCTGACGGTACTGTTTCTAACTGTATACACATCGGTTGCCGCCCAATAACTACATATCACTCCGCCCATTCTTCGTCTCTTCACTCACCGATGCAAGAACTCGGTATGCTAGCAGCTGGCCGCCGGCGGTGCTTTAAAAAAATTCGCACCTTAATTTACTGCAAATTCACACCTTGAACAACTCGATTCCGGCCCCGAGGGATTATAGACAGGTACCATGGTAAAGGATGGACGAATACTGCCTCCACCCTAGTTTCCGATGATGGTGATGAACCTGTGATGGTTAGGTATGTAGGTGAGTATATAGTACTTATTCCGAATCAGTTTCCGGAAAGCTGCCGCCGATGATTTGTTGGAAATCAGAGCCAGAAAGTCCAATTTAGCAGGGAATCTGTTGCAAACGCGTAGGGAATTACGACAGTATCTACAGGCTTTATACGACTACAGAACTAAAATTAATCGTCGACGGACACAGCCGTAAGAGAAACAATTACATGTTCTCGCCTCCGCCATCCATGATCGCGATAAATTTATCGGAGCAGCTATCATGGATCAAGAGGTGAGCAAGATCTGGATCTTGGGATGCCATCAATGTTACGGAACTGTCAGTGGCGCCACTCGGCTGATCTGCGGCACCCAGCACACTTCGACTTCAGGCTAGCAGGATCTTTTGCTTAACGTTGCACAGGTTGAGGGGAGTTTACAGGAATTAGTGCAAAATCAATGGAAGGAAGTATGTCCCTTTCAATAAACAGGTTCTCTGGGGTCTGTACCAACGGCAGAGTAGAACTCCCCTAAGAAAAGATCACACACTGGTCGCGACAGCCATGCATTGCAAGTGCATTGATCTCTTTTTGTATGTCACCGAGTGAATCGCTGTCAGAGTATTACCACAAGAATAAACTACTTATTCAAGAAATACATTATCGACGGAATGTAAGTGCGTGCTATGTGATGTTTGCAGGGTTGAAGGGTTGGACGAGAGGTAGGATTAGCGGATACGTCGCGTGAAACACGTCGTAGCACGTATCCACTTGCAGTTTGTGCGCGACACGTAGCGCGTAGTAGTGGAAGTGAAGAATATGATGCCGTTGATCGCCGCTATTTGCCTGAGCCAAACACTTTCCTTTTTTGGGGGGGTGGGTGGTCGTGGGAACGATTTCCACGATCCAGAGATCACTCACCTCTTGTCATGGATGGCCATTTACTCTTCGTCTAATTAGGGCTGCACCAACTGCCACTTGACCGTAAACACACAAAACGAGTCACTTCCGCTCTGCCACTTGCTCAACTCCATCCCCAGCCCTTTATTACTCAACATGCCCCGCTTTCCCATTGGAAACTTCCACCTCAATGCTCGCTCCACAACCTTCTCCAGCTCTTGCTGCCGATCCACCGACATTTCGAACTCCATCTCGAGTTCTTTCAAAGCCGGCAATCGCTGCAACGCGCCGCCCCACCCGTTCGCCGCCCACGGGATAGTCTCCCCTCGCACTTCCCGTGCCACGTCCCTGTTGTACTCTGCCAAGTCGAGAGATCTCCCGCGATACGGGTTGACCGTAAAAGGGTGATACCGCTCGTTGTACCACCAATCGCCCCGCCGCACCGTGATCTTGAGACGCTCGACGCTCGCGGGAATGTCTCCGCCCGCGCATGCGTTCGCAAAATCGTCGTCGAGCCAGTACATCTGTGTGAACAGCTTCAGCTCCCTGACAAACGAGAGCTGCCACGGGGTGAGGCGCGCAAAGTAGTCCGCCTCGTGTGTGCTCCCGTGGATGTTGGGGTACTGCGCGCCGAGGCCTGGGGGGCCTGTGGACGGCGCGTGCCAGAAGACGTGCTCCACGAGCTGGGGCGGGAGGTGGTACGTCTCAAGGTAGATGCGGCGGCAGGTCAAGAGGAAGGCGATGTTGGTGGTTCGGGGGCCGGTATAGCCTGGGCGGCGAACAGAGGGGGGGTATTCACGCGAAGGGTCAGAAGGTGTGTATTCTGTGAGGATGGCGGCAAAAATAGTGTTGCAGATTTCAGGTGGTATGAGACCGTTGTAGAGCGGGGACGCTGCTTGGGGATCTGCGGCGATGGAGCGCTCATGGATTGGGGGGAGCCCAAGTTCGGATGGTGGAGCGCGGGCTCTGCGCGCGCTGCGTCGTCCTCGGTGCATGGATGGTCAAGGTGAGTAATGTTGCTGTGACTCAGAAAGTTGAGTCGCGACTCGGTGAGTCGACTTCGGAACCAAGTCGAATTGACTAAGTCGACTTAGTCACTTGAAGTCGACTTGGTCGGTGCAATTTTCCAAAATGCTTCTGACACCTCTGGAGCTCAAAAAAATGCGAAAGGTGAAAAATGATCTCACCTGACACATACTGTCATGTCATATGTCATGCCGTCACAAAAAATCAGATTTTTTTTTCATCACCCCAATCGCATTCTTGTACGAAAAGAAACACCTGACTGGAGACCCGACTTGAGTCACTCAAGTCGACCTCAAGTCGGCCATTCGACTTGACTTGACTCGGCTCAAGTCGGCATCTCCAAGTCGACTTGGAGTTGGTTTTGCCCAAGTCGCGGCAACATTAAAGGTGAGTGTATTTCCCATCAGCCTGCGGGCCGCCGCGCACTCTGTCCGAACCGCCATTAGGGACCTTCCATTTCGGGAAGAGCACCGCCACCTTGCCGACGGCTCCCTGGGCGGAGCCTGAACTTGAAGCCGCGAGGCACGTGCCAAACAAGTGCTCTCCTTCCTTCTTCCTCTCCCCTAGCGCCGACATCATCGTTTACCATGGAGGATCTCGTGGCATCATTCCAACCAGCCGACCACTTCTAGGTCCCTTCCCCCATGACATTCGTCGAGGCCATCAAAGCATAGGTCATTCAGCTGCACCTGGATGACGGCCAGTCGTGTCGCGCATGGGCGAAACGGCTAAAGGAGTGGGCACCTGCTCGGATTCAAGTTCAAGGCCAAGCCCCTCCTATACACTCGAACCTCGCCCACAACGTCTTTGTGCTCATGTTGCAGACCCGCTGGCAATGTTGATGGCGCGGGGGCGAGCAGTGGCAGCAAGGCGAAGTCAAGTAATATGGCAACAAATGAAACGGTGCAAGCTCAGGTATGTATTCGCCATTAACCTTTACATTATTTGGTCTAATTGACTTGGACTAGCCCGCCGTCTCCTCCCTGTAATGTGGTGCTGCCTTCTACTGTACCCGCAATATCGTGCTGGGGCTCGGCATCGTGGCAAGGCTTCCCATCCCCCAAGAAGCCCGCCGCCGAGGAGACCCCGCCCACGCGCTCCACTGGTTCCGATGAGGCAACCTTTTGGTGCATCGGCAAAGCGATCTCGACATACCCCACCAGCTTCACCCCGCACCGCAACCTTGCCTGTATCCTTTCTACCTGTGGTAAAACCGTGGAGAAGGGCACAAACATTGACTGGTTCACCGCCGAGGCTCTTGTGTTTGGTTCCCTGACCCTCAAGAAGATCCACGTTTCGGGGCAGGATGTTGAGCGCGGGACGTTCTCGCAATGCCACACCATCATCCACGACCAGCAGCAGTACATCCCACTCAATGACCTTGGCTTTTCCCAGGTGTGCTTTGTCATCTGCAACTTGTTGCTGTCCGAGTACGGAACCCTCAGCTTCGAGCTCGGGTACTCGCTCGTCTCGCCTGACTCGCTGATCGTGTGGGAGGCGCAGTTTGGTGACTTTGCAAATAACACGCAGTGCATCATTGACCAGTTCATTGCTGCTAGAGAGCGCAAGTGGCTGAAGCACACCAGGCTGGTGATGAACTTGCCGCATAGATACGATGGCCAGGGCCCGTAGCATTCAAGTGGACATATGTAATAATACAAGTAGATTTGTACATTCATAGACAAGTAATAGAGCTTGTTGTACTGTCACTGGACTTGGCGGTTTCACGCCTTGGTTTGAAACTCCGCCCAGTGAGCCGTCGGCATGGAGGCAGTGCTCTTCCCGAAATGGAAGGTGTTTAATGGCGGTTCGGATGCAACTGCCGCTGCGCCACGTTGATCTCTGGGGAGTTTCCTTTTTCAGACTCTTCACAGCTTTTCATCGCCGCCAATTGTTTCGTTGCGAAACCACACGCATTGCCGCATCTACATTGACTCAAGATCGACATCCACATATCATTCAGTGAAACAGTGGGACACCTCTCATTCAGAAACTATGGAGCTCCTTGAACTTCAAATTCACGACTACAATTTATTGTAAAATGGATTCTCAAATGTCCGGCAAACTGAAAGTCTTCCACTAAGAGAACCTATCAATCAATGTTCGGGTGAGTCGATACCTTCCAGTCACAATGAGTTTCAAAGTTCACGGAGGGTCGCTGGTTGCGACTGGTCTCGGAGCCATTGGCTATATTCAAGAGGAGCTTGCTTTTGGCAGTACTCCTGGTCGGCATGCATGTCCTTTGCATGTCAGCCATTTCCAAAAGGTGCGTCAAATTCTAAGGCGGAATTCCAACTACCATAATCACCTGGTGTTTAGGTTCTTTGCGGAGACGGAACTCAAGGCAATGCTTTGCAACTACAATGTGAAGTTTGTATACAAAGGCATACACCCGCCGAATCACTGGCAGTCCATTCAATTGTAGCATATAATCCCGAAAGAAAGGCCACAGAGTGGCTCAGGCAACGAGTAAGCCTGGGCCTCATGACGACGGGAGAACATCTTTGCTGATTGTCACCAACCAATTCTCTCAATGGGAGGGACGTATGTGTGTAGTGTAATTTGATTTGAGGTCGCGTCGCGTTTCTTTCCCCTGGCTTTATTTTCGGGCTTGATTGCAGCATTTGGAGGACAATGCGGATCCGCATACATTACACTTGAAAGGTTAACAATCAGAGGTAGATCCATGCAAGGATCACAGTTAGAGCAGCCGTGCCACTGACATGAGAAAATCACGAATAAGATGATCACCATCTTCTGGTTGTATCCTGTTTCCATCTAATTCTTCATTTGTAGCTAACACCTATCTCTTCCCGGTCCATGTTTATCCTCGCAAGGTTGTCAATGCTCTCTCCTTCGTCCCGCGTCCATGGGTGAATATGTCCTGTCCTCATCTCCCCGAATCGTTGGCAAGGTTCCGGCTACACGACAGCGTCGTAGCTTTCAATGCCCTGAAGAAGACAAGCAGGGCTCAGCTCTGACGGATCATGGCATTTCCACTATTGCAAGCTCCGGCAAAAATGGCTCAAGTAGCCAAACAATATTGTCTTGCACATACGGGAGAGGGGCGGAAGCATGCGATTACGACGAGGTGCGCTTGAGTAATCAGGGTATACAGAATTATGCTGACCGTAATCAGGACGGAGTCTTTTCTCTTGGACCGTCGACATGTCCCGATGGTACCCCACCAAATCCTCTGGAGTGAGATCTATGCTTTTTTCTTTTCAGCTATCATGAATTTTGCTTATCCTGGCCAAGGTCGACGACGCAAGTTGTCACCCAAACACAAATTGTAACTGAGACCGCGGACCCGCCTGCTCCCCCAACTTTGACTTCAAGCTCGCAGAATTCATTCACTTCTTTGCCTCCGAGCTCTGCACCTTCCTCTCCTTCATTCTCGTCCACATCTTCTACCTTCCTATCCTCGAGTGCTTCCCAAGGTTCTTCACTGCCCCCTAGCTCTGGGTCTGTATCGCAGACGAGCAATACCAGCCTTCCGGCAGAAGGGCAATCCACGGTTCACTCAAGGTACGTGTCCTATTAACTCCATCCTGTTCCACATATAAACTTCGACTTGATTCCTAGCAACTCTCTTGCTGCCGGCGCCATCGTAGGCATCACCATTGGCGTGGTTGCAGTGCTCATTCTGGCCGTCATCCTCGCCTTATGTGTCCGTAGGGCTCGGAGGCGGCAACACACCGCAGACCTCGCCCCCGAATCATACTTCATTGTCAGCCCAGAAGGGCCAACCTTATCCACAGGGGTAGCACCAGTTTCTTCTTCGCTCGAGTCAATCTCGACGGCAGCCCAAAATCGACAGGAATATCTGACGACACAGTTACGTGCTGTACAGAAACAACTGGAGGCGCTGCAGGCCAGCGGTGTTGGGACTGGCGGGGCCCACCTTGAGGAGGCAATGCAGCAGAACGATGCGCTGAGGGTACAAATACGGATGCTAGAGAGGGAAATGCAATCCCAGTGGGGGCTCAGATTGACGGACTCGCCACCCGCGTATCTGGATTAGTTTGCTTGGTTTATTTTAACGCAAGCTTGAATGTACCACTTTCGTTTTCGCAAAACTCCAGGAAGTCGTATCACCGGCGAGTGCTTCACATTCCAGAGTGGCTTCTTTAATTATTGGTGCCCTGGTGGTCCTGCTCTAATTTGGAGAGCAGGAGCCTTAGATGCATCTAAGGCTCCCGATGGCTGCAGCCTGAACTGCACTCCTAAATTTGTAGAAATATCTCGACATACGAATTGACAGCCACACTTGAGAGGAAATTGGTGAAAGAATTGTGCCTCAGGTGCTTGTTGCGCGAATTGAATGCTCTCGAGACAAGCTGGGAGAATCTTGAACATTTCAGCACAGGTCAACACATTGTACAGGTCTGCATTGTAGCACCGTGTTTGAAGCAGCCATGTAAAGTGAGATGTTGCATCCTGGCCAGCATTAGATTCTCAAACAGGTCAAACAGGTGGGTTAATCCGACACTCACCGATATCAGATTGCTGACGTGCAGCACCAGGCAGCCCTTTGCCTTTAGCAAGAGCAATGTTCTGCTCGTGGATCACCGTTGCGATATGAGGTACATAAACACCGCCATATGAGCCGCTGGACAAAATAGGTGGGTTTCTGAATTATATGAGCATTCAATTGATGTATTGGGGACGGTGAGCTCACTGAGCAACATCAGGGAAAAGACAGAAGAACTTTTGAAGAAAATCATAAACATCAATCGCAGTGGAGCGGCTGTTGTTGACTTGGATTCCATAGGATGCACCAGCGCTAACGGGCTTAACAAAGTATCGTTCAATAGGGAGGTTGTGCAAAAGCCGCACAAGCTGCATGTGGCTTTTGGGCATTGTGCAAAGCCACAGGGAGGACTTCAATGATTTGAACTCATAAACCCACTAGAAATGACTCCCATGAATACCATTTTCAATGTTCTGTCTATGCGGCTATTGAATCAGATCCGGTGAATACAATCATTTGCATTTGAGTTTCCGCACTGATTCCTCAGCACCTACAAATTGAATGATGAATCAGACAATCATCCCATGAGTCTAAAATACTCTCCTCCACTCAGCAGGTTCACTGAAAGTTCGACCCTTCCTAGGTGAGCTCGGCAATCCCCGCGGCTTTTGCACAACCTCCCTAATAGCAATGAAGTGCGGAGAAGACGGACATACATGGTCCAGTGCGATCAGATTGAAATGCTCTAGGAACACGGGCTTCAATATGGCAGTCAAGGCATCAGTCATTGTGAATGGCTCACCAGTCCACCTACTGGGGTTTTTCATTCAAATCGACAGGGGGTGTGACGCGTGACCCGATTTACCAGCTTGACATTTCGACAGCAGCCGAATTTTCGCGTGACACCTCCAAATTTTCGACAGCTCCATGGAAAATTCACCTTTTTTTGCCACTTGGGGGGGGGGGGGCAACATGCCTTGGAGGGTTCGACAAACCCCTCTGTGACGCGTGACCGCGACCAAAATTCGTCCTCGACAGGGAGGTGTGTGACACGTGACTGTCGATTTGAATGAAAAACCCCAGTATCAGGATTTGGAACCGTGCCATTTTCAACAATTAAACAGGGCCCTTGCGCTAACAACAGGTTGATCATGCCACTAGATCCTGGGCTGCCTCCGAAGTGTGTGGGTGGGGACACAGTTTCGGGGCGTGTTGTATCACAACCTCCTTTGTAGAAGAGAAGTGTGTAATGAGGACTTTGCATGGAGTATTTTTTACGAGGTCGAGGAACAGGAGTTCGGCTGCGGATAGTAATTGCTGGTGGGATGGCGACATTAGAACAGCAATCCCGTCCAGGGGTGCATTTATGCCCTTGTTTTTTATACTTGGGTTTACAGGCAAGGCCGCTGGTGATGACTGAGCATTCTTTACCGTAGCAGTCAGCAACCGGCAACGGAATGATTGCGGGTGTGCTTATACACCAACACACTGTGATTAACACAATACCAGTAGGATCAATGAAGTGTTCAGGGAATTGTCCTAGCCATCCCTGACTTATTGTGCCGAATGGTGTTGGCTCGGATGTGTTCGGGTGTTGACCAAATTGCGATCAAGATTTTCACGAGCGGGTTCGGGGATCGGCGAGTTCCATCTTCTTTCCGACCTATCTCTGCCCAACTATAAGTTTCTTGGCCGATACACAGCAATCTTGGTTTGCGATCGCATTCAATTTTTGCCCACGCCCAGGCCTGAAATTCGGACAGACAGCTCTTTGACAGATATTCACAGGGAAGAACATAACTCAGCTGCCTGGACTCCCCACTTGTACAAGAAATAATACGAAGATGCTGCCCCATTCACGGTTTCACTGGGGGTAAAAAGGAATGCATATGAAAACCATATGCGTCAAATGCATATGGTCTGCAGGTGGAACAAATGTCACAAAGCTGCCTTTGACAGACAAAGGGCAGCTTTGTTGCATGCTTTGTGCTCCTGTGTGGGGGAACAAATCATGTGCCAAAGGCAGCCTTTGTCAGGGGAACCCCCGCTCTTCCGGCCTTTCCGGCTTCCGCCCCGGCTCCGGCTATTCTTCCGGCTATTCCTCCGGCTAATGCCTCCGGCTTTCCGCCCATCCGTTCTCATTGGCACGTGCTATGCGACCAGGCCCATGATCATTGTAGATACCTCCGGACACGTGCTACTGGGTAGTTACTGATTCGTATATAAGGTTTCGCCTAGCATGGGAATCCTCATCCTTTCTTCTCTTCGGATTCCCCCGCTAGGTGCGTAGTATTCCCGCTCCTGTATTTAGTACCCATATTTATACTTCGGATTCCCCCGCTAGTTTCCGCGCCCCGCGCCGAGCTTAAGGTTGCCCTTACAGCCTTTGAAAGTCAAAGACAACCTTGTGCATTCAGCATCAAGTGCAGACCATATTCGTTTGACGCATATGATCTTCATATGTGTCAGTGATTGCCCCCAGTGTTTGCTGCATTTTAATTTAAAAGTAAGCTGAAGTACCGGTATCGAAGTGTACGCTGTGTGTATAGTGTGTCGAACACGTTTATTTTCTTTCAGACACGTGTACTGTACATACCAGATCTTCGAGAGTGGCCTCAACATCTAGAACACGGCTTTCAGGGTGTAGGACGCACCATCGTGGCCGGAAAATATTCCGAATGTCGCCTTGAAAATACCTTGAAGTTTGAACAAAGTCAAGAGTAGTGTCGAAGCATAGACCAAGTCAAAGCAAAGTCAAAGCAGGAAGGCTTCAAGAGCAAGTTCCAAGTTTCTGTTCAACTTGAGTTGGCAGATTTCTGACAATTCCTGAGAGGCATGTGAGGATCTTTGCAATACACATCACACTGATCCTTTAAGTTGAAAAGAGTGCGGTCACCGGTGGCCACCTCGCGGCCCACCATTGAGTTAAATGAGGTTGAATGAGGTTAGAGGCTCCTGGACGGAATGCAAGAACTCTTGCAAGAATATTGAATTGATATTGAAGACAAGTTGCGGCGTAAGGCGAATCACGTAAGGTTTGTTATTTTCGCTTCAAGGAAGGAAGGAAGGAAGGAAGTTGTATACTGGCGTGGTCCCAATAAGGAACAACCGGGGGCCCGTACTACATACAAGTATTATTGTATGCTACGGATATTGTCACCCTTTCACCATTTCACAATCTGAGTACCCCGTCAGACATCTCCCCAGCTAAGTCGGTAATAAAAAAGAAAAAATACCAGTGGGTTAGTCAAGATGCATCATCCGGAGCCCCAGGGCGGCCTGGTGTCCAGGATCGAATATGAGGAGAGCAATTTTCATGAATGTCATTCCAGCACATTGTATGTATAGCCTGCAGGTCTAAAGAGTGGGTGGTCGAGTAATGTAATAGGATGTCGTAAGCGTACTTTGCGAGTCGCTGTATAATATCGAAATTCCCAGTCTGGATGAGATGTCGTAGAAAAACGTCTGTCGAGGGCCAGTGTCTCGGGATGGATGGTAAGGTGCGGTAGACGTCTATGAGGAAGACCCTCCTCAACTCCACAAGTGTCGGGGTGCTGCAGCCCAATAATGCATGCCCCTCGCTCTCAACTCCGCCGTCTGAGAATCTGACACCCAGAATCCCGGCAGTCATCAAGTTTTCGGAACACGTCATAGGATTGATTTCGGGAAGTTCGGGTAGAATCGGGGACGAGAATATCGCCCTGAATGTCCCGCAGAGACAGGGGCAGAGGAATCCAAGTCCTATGTATCAAAATGTTATAACGGAGAAAGGCCGAGGAGGTTGCAGAGCACTTTGGCAATGGACAATAGGTAGCCCGGTGGGCAGGAAGGTAGTTTGAGGGTGAAGAACCGGTGAGAGCCCCTATTGAGTGCGACGGTCATACACGGGCTGGAATAAGGTATCTGCGGCCGTTCTGAGTACGCCATGTATTCCTTTTGTGCTCGTTATGCATCTGGGTAATACTGGTTTCCTCTTTCTCTAGGCCATTGCAGTTGATGGTGGTCGTCAAGAGATCAGGCCGTTAGGCAACCGGTACCGCGCTTTCTCCGCTTTCTCCAAACTTCGATACTAGTGCTGGCGGCCCTGAGGCTGTCGGTCTTTCGCTTTACAAGTAAGATCCAGAGTCCTCCACTTTTTTTGGGCTCAGTTTTTATCGCTTTCTCTCCAACCTCAAAAACGGCACGGCCTTCTAATTCTGCCGACAATTTAAAAATTAACACATACACCTAACCTTGCCAGCGGACTGGACTTCTGGATGGGCGGAAGTCCGACGCTCTCTCTCTCCGAGCTCGCTCCTACTGTTTGTTTTCTCTGGGATTACGGACTGTCTTCAACTGAGGCTCTCTTCCCGAGTCGCTCTTATTACCGGTTCGCGTTCTCTTCGAGTTGAGGATTAGATAAGGACTGCGCGTTGTCAGGTTATCAAAATCGCCGGCGAACAACAACTTGAATCCGCCTGAACGACGGACTGATCTGTGATCAATACAAGCTCGCCGGAGCGCCCAAATTCTCCTTGGGACCGTGACGGCTTCAAGTTGACCGACTATTAGTATCTGATCATTCTTCCGGCTGCCGCCGAGTCACATATTCTTAATCTCCTCCGCGACGCCTTCCCTCGTCCCTTAAAACCAACGGCTTGGACAGCTGCTCTGAATAATGTCATTAATTTTCCAGGCTGCTATCCTTAGACGCACTGCCATTCCGCGCGTTAGATGCACTGCCATTCAACTCCCGCTGCAAATGCCGTATTTGTGTCTACAGCTAGAGAGGCTGTGATACCGCAGTCCTTCTCTCTTCACCCGCTCAATCTTTCTCCTGGCCATAATATGGCCGATGTCCCTATGGAGCACGAAAATCCTTCTGGCTGGTACCCAGAGCCCTCGCTCGCTGAACCTAGGTGCGAAAAACGGGGCGCTGACAGCGAGCGCTGACAGAAAGGCGATTGCAGTCCGCAGATGTTCCACGGTGCAACTCGTTTCGGGATTTATGGATCGCAGCAGTTCACACACGTCCAAGGCGGCATGCACATACACCCCACGACCACGATCCCAGTGGTTGGAGGTGAGTACGTCCTCATTGGATAGGTCAAACGCTTGACTGTTGACCGTCAATTAAAGCACAGCAGCCACATGGGGGAATAATTGGACAGCAATCGGCCGGAATAAGCGACGTGGGTGCCACATTTGACACTGGTATTTTCCACGGCTCATCCGTTTTGTATATAGATGGGAATTCAAAATTCCCCCCCATTTTCCCAGGATGCAGTCGTTGGTTTTTGCTCGGAGAGTGGAAGCTACTGCAGCCATCTGCTACGGCAAGGTCGCGGATTTCCGTTATATGTTCCTAGGCCTCAGCGGAGTCTTCCCGAGGAGTACCAGCGAAACGGTGTCGCCATTGGCGATGTTGGCAGAGTGACAACAGAAGGGGTGTTCGATTTCTTCTTCAACATTTATCTGGCTGCAGATCACCCCATAAACGCGAACTTCGTCCCCGAGGATTTCTACCCCTTGACACCATACGTCTCGAGGGACGTCCTCCAGGTGGAATTTGACCCAGGAAACTATGTTTCCTCGGCTTTTATTCAAGCATGGGATCCCAACGCGGTCATGGAGTAAGTTTTTCCTTTCGCCCGCGTCCTACCAAGTTCGCTGACGGCTTGCAGCGAGTTTCCAGGGAGTGAATTCCTGTTCAGTTGCATGGGGCCAAGTGGCGCTGTACTGGCTCTGCCGCATGGAGCATATCTCGAGAAACTTGAATACGTGGAGCATGCACGACGATATGCCGCACGCAACGCAGAGAGCTGGTACAAGTATATCAACGAAACCCGAGGAGGTGGGCTCACAAACGGATCTCTATACCTCATCACTGGCTGCGAAAAATCTCGATCTGGGGGTATGGCATCCTTCCAAAACGTCTTACCGGGAGCCGAATTTCAGCTTTCGTTCAGACCGACCACAAATGCCGATGCTGGCTACAAATATCGTTTCAATAGGGGAACTCCCGTTAAAACAAAATATTTCGACGAGGCGGAACAGCACGATGAGGGTCTTCTCAACCACACCACATTCCTCCACGGATTCAGTATCTCCCTCGGCGAAGGAATATGGGGGAGACTGTTTGGGAAGGTGACTGTCTCTGAAATCGGGGAGTCGGATATGCGGAGCTCTCCAAGCGGCTTTGTACCGTTTGGGCAACAGGGATCGTTGTTCTCTTGGTCACTCAACATTTTTGGTGGGGGAGAGCCTACGGGTGGAAGGAAGTATACTGACCAGAATGAGCAAGAGATCATGATATCAGAATTTTCTCCTATGTCTGAGGTGAGTGTTCGTACGACAAGTATAGGACTACGAAAATTAATGTCTCTCGACGCCCAGACCGTCCACCCTGGTCGAACCATAAACAACTTTCTTCTTCGCCAGGTATCAGTGTTTCTCGCACATTTTTTTCTTTTTTTACTTTGTGTTGACTAGCTCCCAATGTTTTCAGTATCCCGAAGCAGCAGTCGTCATGACCCACGATGATGATTGGCGGGATATTCTCCGAGACGTACGACCTGAATGCTTTCTGAGTGCTTTCTTTCTAATTAATGATCTTCTAGGATGGCACAGAGGCCGCAATAAAAGATACCAGTGAACTACTCGAGTGCGTCTCTGAGCAATTTATGATGCAAGAGGAAGAAGGTCCGTCACTTGAATGCTGCAAGTTCGCACCATGTTCAACTCACCCTCAGGCGCAATTTTTCTTGTGTCCAAATCGGAATCGTCGTGGATTCCCCCCTTGTTTCCCTTCTACCGTATTCCCACATCATCTGGAAGACTGTCTCCCAGGGTATCTGAATCCTCTTCAAGTCACGGTTTTCATGCCAGACGTCCCATGGAGGAAAGCAGACTACGCCATCACTTTGATACATCCTCAGCTCTGTCCGTGAAGGACTGTCCTGAACTGGACACTGTTTCTGTCATGGATGGCTCGTCTTCCACCGCCCCGTCGTACAGTGACGATGGCTATGTGCAGTCCCCTCCTTCGACTGTTCTCGACAAATCTTTCCTGATTTCACATGGGCTGGAAGACCCCTTTATCCAGTCCTCTTCACCTCAACCAGCCACCTTTTCTAACTCCATCACTCCGCAATCACCATCTGGGATCGCTCTTTTGACAGTGGTCTCCCATTGCGCGGGAATTTCCACTCCTTTGAGCCGGTCGGACCCAATCAGGAAGAGCTTGCGCAACTTGTTAGGCTCACACCAGCCGTTCGTTTAGCGACTGCCCGCCGCAGGAAAAAGACGGCGAAATATAAATGCGAACTCTGTGGGGCCGATTTCACGGCCAAACATAATTTGCAGAGTGCGTCACGGGCGTACATGTTCTTGTTAATCTTATTCACATTGCGCTAGATCACCTCAATTCACACAACACAACAAAATCATTTAATTGTCAGTATTGCGGCCAATGGTTCGGCACAAAGGCTGTTTTACAGCGACACCAGAAGAAGTGTACTGCGACGAATAACTTGTCCTCTTTCGATGCCCCAAACGTTCAGATTCTTCCTGCTTGATAAATCTGGCTGGCACAGGGGAGTTATTAGGATGCGGTCTTCCTGCGTTATGGTGTTTAGTTAATATTTGTGTCTGGCCTCTTTGATTGATATCGATATACCCTTGGAAATTGTGTCGGTCCTCGTCCATGTTAATGCGAGTATCGTCAAATCAATTACATTTCAGTTTCAAAAGAATCTCAGGGCGTATTACAAAGTTTGCCAATTTCCAAGACAGCTCAAGCAAACCCCAAGACGAGTCTTGCACTGGTGAGTCACCCCGAGCACTTCTTTTTCTCGCCGTTCCACTTGGGTAAACCTCAAATTCTGAGCCCAAATTCTAGGTGCACAACAGTTTCCACTACGCAGCATTTGCGCCGCTGAAACTTTGTGAAACCTTTTTTTCAACCATAGTCACCTGCACTTAGTTTGACTTCCAGAGGACTCACACTGAGTCACAGAGACCCAAGAGTTGAGCTCGAGCCAGAGATGAAAAGCCGAGTCTCGTCTGCAGTACACTCGATGTTAAAATTCATCCCGAGGATTGTTGTGAAGTAACGGTGCCGCAGTCGAATTGTTTCCGGCAATCAAACTGAACCATGATAGCCGCTTTGATGCGTATGCGACGCGCTTGCTTCGACGGTGACTTGAGACAACTTGGAGAACGACTCAAGTACATGGCGCAGCAGAATGGGCTCGAACTCCACGGCAGGGCTCATTCCGACCCGACTAGATCCAGCAGGGGCTCAGTGAAGCAGCGAAACCAAGCACACTCCTGCGATTTTTGTCGGCAAAAGAAAAGTCAGTCCATTTGGCATTTCCCTGCCGCTCACTCCAGCTGATTTTTTCCATAGTTCGATGCATAGAGATGCCTACCACATCAATTAATCCGAGTTCAGACAATGCCTCGAATACGCTCGACGGATGCTCTAATTGCGCTACCTTTGGTCTCGCCTGCACTTATTCCAAACCGCAAAAGAAGCGCGGTCCAAAGGCCACGTAAGCGTTCTCATTTTATGTCGTCATACCGGGATTTGAATGCTTTCAAAGGAGGGTGGAAGAACTCACAAAAGAAAATACTTCCTTGTAACGCGAAAATGCGACCTTGAAAGACAGCTTACGATCTCTGTCAATGTGCTCTCGCTGTTTCCGACCACTGGATTTAAAGCTGCTAAAAGCATTGTCCAAGTCGCTGCAGGAGTATGAGGATGATTCGTCCAAGAGTGCCTCTATATTTCAGACCAGCACTCCAGGCAGAGCAGCCGCGGTTTCCGATACTGAAGATCCCCCTGACGACCGGGACTTGACTGGTGACGACCTTGCGGAACGTTTCAGTCAATTTTCCATAGAATCGATGAAAACCAAACATTTTGGTTCGGCCAGTACCTTTGCGCTCGCCAACAGTATTGCGGTACAAACCTTCAACACGCACACATTTATCACAATTCACCACTTCACAGATCGAAGAAGAGGACCTCGGACAACCATTATCGCACTCCGGCCGCCCCTCATCTCTCAACGTATTACCGGTACGTTGTTGCAGTGCAACCTTCACTCGCAGAACCGCGTAAACGAGTTTTATGTTTAAATTCTCAGTGGGAGCAAGAAGCGTACGGCCAACAACGGCGGCATGTCTATCCTGCCAACCATCTGATAGCTGCTCTTCTCAATCTATACTTCAAAAATGTGCACCCGACAATTCCCATTTTGAATCGGCCTTCGTTTGAGCGGTCGGTGGGGGAAGGCCTGCACCTCAGAGACATGAAATTTGGAGGAATGCTACTATCAGTGTTGGCGGTGGCAGCAAGGGTAGGCCGGTTTTGTTTTCTTCCCAATACGGTGCTCACCTGTCTATCTCAGTACTCGGACGACCCCCGCGCCTTTATAGACGGCCGTACGCCACTTTCGGCTGGGTGGAAGTTGCCAATGAAGCATGGTCGGAATTAAAACTCTCGGAAGCAACGATACACGAAGTCCAGATGTATTTTGTAGGCGCACACTTTTCACGCCATTACAGTATCCAGCTGTGAGCACTGTATACGAAGGGATCGTCTGTTCCTCAAGTGTCATGGTTGTATCTGGTAAGCCAGTTCATGATGCGCAGACAACGGATGAAAGAAATGTCATATAACAGGGACTTGGGATTCGTTGTCTTCAACAACGGGTCGAGTTCCGACGGAAGCCCACCGGCAGCAAGCCCGGTCTGGAAGATGAACTGTGGAAGCGGGTCTTCTGGTACTTTAATTTCGTAATGTCCAATCTCTCACTATCTGACGAGATACTATTCAGGTCGTTCGTCATCACTTCACTCTCTTTATAAAGTTAAGTTCCTCTGTCCGTCCGAAGCCGTATCTCCATATGTACGTTCGGATCACCAGGATAGGACCTAGGAATAAGGGTTGGTAGGTCGGATACGGAATTCGGACAAAATTTTCGGAAATTTCCGATCCAAAAAAGACCTCAGAAACCGTGGGAAAGTGAAATTAGTTCGGACAAAACTCACTTTAGGCCCGAATTCAGTATCCGACCTACCAACCCATATTCCTGGGTCCTACCAGGATCAAGCTTTATGCGGTCACGATGTGGTCAGCTGACAGAAGAAGCGGGAGCCGGCGCGAAGCGCCGGCGAGTGCTTGTTTATGATCGAATGAACTTCCTATTTTTGGGGCGGCGAGTAAGCCCAGGTTGAAGAGTGGGTTTTTCGTGCTCTGGCCGTTTTTCCTTTCAATTTTCTCTAGTTACGACGTGGACCTCCCACTGGAAGTCGACGAAGAATATTGGGATCGGGGATTCACGCAGCCGTTAGGCAAACCCTCTCAGCTTTCGTTCTTGGCGTGCCACATCCGACTTTCTGAGGTGATATTCGCAAGCTTCACGGGCAACTACACTTTCTGAATATGAGAGGCATAGATTCTGGGTGATGCAATGCGCAAACTCTATGGCTCGAAGGAGTCGAAGAAAATGATGGGTTACGATGGCCCAGAGTGGGAGCAGCGCGCTGTCGCTGAGCTCGACTCTGCTATGAACGGCTTTGTGGATTCCATTCCACTGCACCGTACGTCCCAGCATTTCGAGAATTTTTTTGAGTTACCATTTGTTCATCCAGTTCGGTGGGATCCTGAAAATCCGCCGGGAGGCACATTCTTTGACCAGGCCGCAACATTGCAAATTGTCTATAACCATATCCTAATAGCGGTCAGATCTCGATTTATTTATCGTTTAATCCTTCTGAGGCTCCTTCTTTAGATCCACCGACCAAACATTCAGAGGGTGAATGTTCAAGGCGCCCCATCGCTGTCGATTTGTGCACGCGCAGCGCGCACAATCATCCGCACAGCAGATATGTGGTTCAGAAAACTGCAACGAATACCTCTTTTCGATCACATCGTATGTTAGAGTTCCATCTTCTTTCCGACCTATCTCTGCCCATCTCGGCCGATACGCGGCGATCTTGGTTCGTGATCGCATTAATTCAATTTTTGCCTACGCCCAGGCCTGAAATTCGGACACACAGATCTTTGACAGATATTCACAGGGAAGAACGTAACTCAGCTGCCTGGACTCCCCACTTGCAGAAGAAATAATACGAAAACGCTGCCCCCCATTCACGGTTTGCTGCATTGTAATTTAAAAGTAAGCTGAAGTCCCGGTATCGAAGTGTACGCTGTGTGTATAGCGTGTCGAACGCGTTTCTTTTCTTTCAGACGCGTGTACTGTACATACCAGATCTTCGAGAGTGGCCTCATCATCTAGAACACGGCTGTCGAGGTGCGCCGAGGGAACCTAAAACACACACCGCTAGACGCGTCGCATAGATTTCACCTGCCGCTCGACCGCATTCACATGCAAGCGCGCACTGGCGTTCATCGATCTCGCCCAGTCGCTATACATGGGAAGTTCACGCGTTCTCAATTCCGATATTCATTTCAGCCTTGTTGGCCAAGGTAGTTGATACATTGAATATCCCTGACATTTTTCGTTTATTGCATTGATGCCTACTTACGAGTAGGATGTGCTTCCTTTTTCGTACTCAGTTCCACCGTCGTTTCCAACTTCAGCAATATCATAATGCTGTGTTTCTTGCGTGACGCGATTAATATGTTCTGGCATGCGGATCTGCTCGCCTTCATAGAATGCAAAGCTTTTGAATGGGTATCGACAACAAAACATAGATGGAACATACGGAAAGCGAGTTCTTCGAGTGTGTGATTCGCCGTTTCGGGGAATACGAAGTAGACGAACACAACCTCAAACGCCAGCCAGACCACGTAACTGACCAAATCAGATTAGCCTGCAGCAGTTGCAAGTTACGCGTACGCGTAAATGAATGGATAATGATGGTAAATACCGTACCAGATATAATATTTCCACCCCGCATGGGCCACGCCGATGGGATTCACAAATTGGCTAGAGCAGGTGGCGCTTCTGGAGAAGAACTGGTAGAAGGCGATCCCTGTAGCGCGGGTGTGGAAAAGGAACAGTTCCACGAGATATGCTGGACACCGTATGCATTACTCAGTCGATCATAAGAATAGAATTAAGGGGGGCGTACGGTAGATGAGAGCACGGTAACCGAGATTGAAAGCGGGCGAGTAAATGAAAATCAAGCTGAATGATTGATTACGGTATACATCAGATGCAACTTGAATTGAAGCGCCAAGTCATAGTTAACGCACGCGATAACTGCTGTAGAAGAAGGGTTGCTGCCTGTCTGAGAATATTGTGCACTCGCTTACGGTCGGCGGGAAGGCCACGGATGAAATGAAATTTCCTTTTTGAGAACGAGCACTTTGGATTACCGACTTCAATTGTGGGTGCTGTTGTTCGGAAGAATGACACTACCAAAGAGCCTTTTGGGATCTGGTAAGTACTTGAATCGACGGCAAACAAGCGCTTCGGCTATTGCAATACCTGGCCGGGGGAAATGGGTTCTGAGTCCTGGTGCGCCTTTGTAGCACGGCGTCATGTCAGCTCCAAATTCAGACCAGTGATGTTGTTTCTCTAGACTTGAGTGCACGATGTCTAGCAAAATGAAATCATCAGTTCAGGTGTTTAAACTAGGTGCGTGTGACAGTGATTTGAACAATTGATCCTGAAAATCACTGAAGAACATCTGATGCAGCTGTTCCGATTCGGCTTCCAGTCTTGTGTCACTCCGCGCTCTCTGATGCCTGAGTCTCCTGCTTCCACAAGGCAATGTTCCCGCAAAATTCAATGTACCCGAAATCTCAAAGCATTAAAGACGCCGCTGCAGAATCAGGTCAAATATTCCATTCAACACGCTACATTATGCGCTCTCGATAACTTAAATTAATTTCCCAAAAGTCACGCAGTCTGTTGTATAATGGAGCCCCGGGGATCTAATATACTCGTAGGCGTCCCCTACGAGTTGATCAAACACCTGGGGAACCCACTCCATTACCTCCGTGCGAGTTTTATTGAGGTGTGTAGCACACAGCTCTTCGACAAGTTCTGCAGGAACTATTGTCCCACAGTGTAGCATATCATACCGCTCTGGATAAAAGAAAATCATCTCAGGTGCGGCCATTGGCAGCAGCTTGAACTTCTGTGAACGACGCGGGGTCGTATTCCAGTGGTCCTGGAACTCATCAAGATGAAGCTGGACCATGCGGGACCACAACCATTGGAACAAGTTCCTGCCAAGAATGTAAGTGTCGATAGAATATTGTATCGAGACAATGGCTTGTTGAACCTCTGCGTGTTGGTGTCGTTCAGAAATTCTCTGGCACTCTCAATCACAAGTCGACGGCACCCACCACCCGCCTCGCCGCTACTGTCAACACCTTCGCCCATTTTGTGTACCATTTCAGCCAGAAGTCGTTGGTTTTATGTGACGTTCAAAGTATGTTCTCTTGCTCATTCTTGAATCTCCAACTGAGATTCTACCGTCAGCTATGAAGGCCGGAATCAAGGGAGAGCCGAAGAATGTGATCTTCGACCCAATGGCCCATACACCCAAAGGGTAAGTGTACTCTCAGCTGGACCACTACACTAATTCGAACTTGGTTGCGGTAGAAAAAGTGGACCCGGTGATCATGGCAAGGATGGAATCAAGAATTTTCTCGCCACACACAAATGTAACAGCAAATGCGAAGTCTTGGGTCTTGACGAGCTCGACTCAGATGACGAGGAAAGCGACAAGGAGTAGGAATAAGTGCAGACTTTGATGTTGATTCCGTAGCTACAAATACAACACTTATTGAATTTGTGTATCCCCCAATATGAATTAATCCCTGCGAGGCCATTAATGCCACTGTATTAATCATTATTAATGGTGTTCGGATTGAACGGTGATGACGCCTTTTGCCGCGCGCATCACAGTCACATGACCGTGTCCCGACGCAACAAGAAATGAGCCCCATGTTGCCAGCACTGGGTGCAAATTCTCCAAAATATTCCATACAACCGCTGACATGCATCGGATCCTGGAATAATTGGTCTTCTACCTGGATGTGTCAAGGTTTTACTTGCCTGCCGCCGCCAACGGACACCGTCAGTTGTCGGGTTTTTTCCTGATAGTGTTTACCTTCAAACAATATCACACACCGGGAAATAACCTTCTGAATGAGATACATACATGCTACTATGCTATACATTTTGAAAACCTGAAATGTGTTGGTGGTTTTGTGAACCTCTGTTCCCGAAAAGGAAATTTCATTTCATCCGTGGCCTTCCCGCCAACCGTACTCGCTACTGTCCAACCCGTGAAGACGAGAAACATGGATATCGAGGAAGTCTTCGAAGAATGAGTTGAGCGCATATCCGCTTGTCGACAACAAATCGGTCGGTAGCACTCACCAGGAAAATTGTGCGGCGCTTGACTCTGGTGGCAATCAAGGAGAGAACGGTGGCGTTGACGAGACCCCAGCAAGTGAGCACAAGATTGATGAGGTTCTTGTTGCGGTTCGCGTCAATGCCGATTTGGTCCAGAATACGCGGAAGGAGATATCTGGGGCCGTATGATCTTACTCCAGTCTTCTACAGAACAAGAGAAACTCACGATGTAAGTCCGCTCCCACTCCACTGCCCAAACAACCCGAGAAACGCCGCCACAAGCAGTCGTTTACGCATGCCTACCGTCCACAAAAAGTCTTTCCAGCTCGTTTTTCGAGTTTCCAGCTCCATTTCCAATGTTCTCTCGATCTGTGCGTATTCGGCTTTCACGAACTCTGAATTTGGATCACCCTCCGCGTAGTATTTCACGAGAATGGCCATGGCCTCGGCGCCCCGGCCTTTTGAGATTAGCCATCGCGGAGATTCAGGGAGGAGGGAGATGAACACCACTTGAAGTAGACTGGGCATAAGTTGGAGGAGGGAGGGGATGCGCCATCCCCAGTTGCTGGACATGTTGGATGTACCCATCTTGACTCCTGCCGCGAGGATACTGCCGATGCCATAGGATGAGTTTTAGAGGGAGCCCAAACGGGCACGCTCTTTTGGGTGCGAGAGTTCTCCAATGAGGGAGGACACTGCGACGATGGCGAATGGAATCCCGAGCCCAAGGATGAGCCGAGATATTATGAACATTGCAACTGCGTGTGGAACAAATTTCTCAGTATTAGGATAATAAAGAGAATGCAAAGTACAGTTCTGAGCTGCGGCTTGCAGTGTCGCGCCGATGATCATCAGTGCACTTCCAATGATGATGGACATTCTTCGCCCTAGTACCTGGGTCAAACGTTGGTCAAGTAATTAATCATAGCATAAACAAAAGGCGCACATCGTTAACGTACGGCACCGCCGGGAAACCAATAATCGCTCCGAGTGAGTATACCGCTAACATAATCCCCAAGATTGTCGAACACGGCGAACGGTAGACTGGGGAAAATACAGCTCGCATAATTCAATGTCCATCCAAGATGAGACGAACAGGTATCCCATGAATTCATGGCTTGCAGCGCATTCAGCATTGAGGCATCAATTCTGTATAAATGCTAAATGAAGTACTGGATCACGATAGTTTCTGACGACGTACCCGCCCGTCATCTCCACCCCAATACAAGTGGGAAGAAAAACCAGGTATAAAGACCTCAAGTTTGGCTTCTTGTACCATGGAACCGTCACGGTGTCCTCGGCGGCCAAGCGACTGACGATAGTATCCGATGGGCTAGAAGCCATAATCACAGCAGTGGGACTCGTCTGAACAGTCAAGGGGACCGCCAGTTATATAGCCTCGTATTCTCCACAAATGAGGCCATTTCGTCCTGTTAATTAATAGCCTTTGCGAAGCAGGGAGGAGATCGGCATCACGTCTGGGATTCCGTGCACAATTTCAAGTCCTTCATGGGCTATCGTAGGCAGATGAAGCTGACTCGGATCCGCGACCTAGACGAGGGCCTAGTAGCGCAGACTCAGAACAGGAGCTTTGAGACGATATGGCGTAAGCATGAGCTCCGACATTGCCAGCGAGCACGATAGATAGGGGACGAATGCAGGGCCGCGATTCAAAACTTGAATACCAACCGGAATAGACGACACAAGACCTGCTACTTGCTACCCGAGTATTCGAAAGCTCCACGCTTGGAGACTTAATTTAGAGTCGTGCACTGGTGGTTGGTATTGATTTCACCCAGGAGGTATCGGGGGACGCTGTAACCTTAGATCTCGCTCACTGGCTGTCAGGAGCAGAGCGAGAGAAAGAAATTTGCGCAAGATCCGGAACTCGCCGATCCGGATATTTCCGTTCTGTGATGTGATTCACCTAATTTATATCTGAGTACTGTTAGTTCTCCATCCCTGTCTTGGCCTGTCATGGTTTGCAGCGCAGATTGACGGCAAGGAGTGAATGGAACATGCAAAGGTGCTTTTCCAGCATGCGTACGAAAGCTACAAGAAGATATTCAATGACGAGATGCACACCAACAATATGGTACCAGGTGCAGTATGTACTGCCCGCCCTGCCGGCCCGGTCCAACATCCTTCCTTGACAGGGTCTGTTCATTCAATGTTGCCGCGTGGTCCCTCGCGTACTCCTTGGCCACCCTACCCCATGAACAACGGCATCACATTCTGTCTCTACAGGTGTGTGATGGGGTACGGACGGGATGCTGCTGGATGCCACTGCAAGGACAATACTGTAGAATTTCATTCAATTCGGCACGGGTTGTGACCTGTGACCCAAAATACCAATTCGGCACTTCGGCAACCAACAAATTTTGGCGTGACACCTCCAAAAATTCGGCATTCAAGACGAAAAATTACAAAAATTCTGCCTTTTTTGCACCTCCAAGGGAGATTTGGCCCCAGTGTCATGCATTTCATTCGGCATGAGTGCCGTGACCCGTGACCGAGACCAAAATTCATCGCGGCACAGGGGGTGCGTGATGCGTGACCGCCGAATTGAATGAAATTCTACAGTACTACCTACATAATTCTACTTAGTGTACATACTAGTGAACGGGTAGCTGATCTGAGATCAGTAATTACCTAATATTATCTTTTACTTGCACATGAACTACGATGTTGTGAGCCGACAATGATCTACTTGGAGGGAACCCCCTGCCCCGGACCTGCTGGATGCCTGAGCATGTGTATAACTGCTCCACAGTCCCGGTGCTGCAGGGTCCCCATCCAAGGGTGACATGGGCCCTAGCTGAAGGTTACAACAACGGGGAGGGCCCGAGTCAGCACCTCCCGTCATACATAGCTGCGCTGGATCCAATGTCTGTGCGCGCTTACCTCCAGCCTGGCGAGGCCTGTAGGACACGCATCACAATGGAGCCCACTGTGAGGGGGCTTCACCACGGCTGGAGAAGGGGAGGAGGGCACAAGCACTCAACTCAAGAAGAGCGAGCTGCTGGGTGCCCTACCTTGAAGGGTGAGGGAGGCGCAGATATCCTCTGCCTGGCTCATGCATGTTAGACATAATGAGGCAGGCGGGAGGGTAGCACCTCGCTCGTCAGGGGCAAGACACCTAAGACGCGATCACGGTCCCGTGACCGTGCAGCTCGCGCGTCTTTCGCACGCGGTACAGGCACAAATGATCATGAGTCGTGTCTGTGGAGCCGTTACGGCCGTCTTCACGGCATCACGGCATTCGGTAAATCAGTACTAATACACGCGGAGCTATCAAACGGCTGATCGGCACCGTTCGGCATTGGCTGATGCCAGTGTTGATCCAGTGCTTGTTCAATGGATTCTAATGGAAACTGGTGGCAACGCAATGTACAACTTCTACAAATTGGTCTGAAAATTTTCAATTCACAGGTTCAAATTATAAATTATACGTCGGGCATGAAGCCCTCCGGTGCCTTACGCCGTCCACTCCTCCCCCACGAAGCTCAACACCCCCTGCATCGTCCAGTCATCCTCCGTACACGGGTATGTCAGTGTCTCCGCGACGACTCCGTCCTTGAGCAAGTACACAACCTCATCCCACCCGACGTACTTCAGCCGCAGGGGAGCGGCCCGAAGTCGCTGAGCCACGCAGACGGGAGGGCGACCCGCAGCACACGCAGAGGGCGCAGAGGGCGCAGAGGGGGGCGCCGGGACCGGCGGCGGCGAGGATGGTGGTCTGTGTGTGGTGTGGTCGGTCAGCCGGCGTGCTGAAAAAGCGCCCCCGCCCATCCCGACAGCGCATCCGGTGGCGCGGGACGGACGATACCCAGCTCGCCCAGCCGCGGCGCACATTGTATGAGCGTAATCACGGACACGGGAAGCGCTTAGTCGTCGTCGCCGGAAGT
Organism: Mycena olivaceomarginata; assembly: GCA_029378375.1. Lineage (NCBI taxonomy): Eukaryota > Fungi > Basidiomycota > Agaricomycetes > Agaricales > Mycenaceae > Mycena > Mycena olivaceomarginata. Next base: position 84,409 of record JARKIC010001703.1, read on the forward strand.
CACATCCAGCTCGAGCTCGAGACACCGGAGGGTGCGCCCCACGGCGCGCACGTCGTCCACGACGTCTGCGTCCATGTCTATGTCGAGCTCGTGGAGATGGAGGTGCGTGATGTGGGGGCCGAGGACGGTGGGGCAGAAGACGAGCGTGGCCTCGTCGATGCTGAGGGCGCGGAGCGCGGGGTGGGTGTTATCGCATTTGCCCTTCAAGCCCGTGTCTGTCATGGCGATTTGGAATGTCTGCTCAGTCTCGAGGAAGAGGCTCTCGATGGCGGGGTGCCGCAAGAGAAAATCGGACTCGTCACCCATGAGCGTGCAGCTGGTGAAGGCGAAGCGCTTGAGTCGAGGATGCATGGAGGCGAGGGTCATTCCGCGGGGGCTGCAGTACACGGGGAAGTCCAGCGTGAGCTCTTCGAGGTCGCAGAGCGTGCCGAGCAGGCCTCGAGGTGCACGCAGTCCCAGCCGTGGGCATCGGGTAGAGAGATCCGAAAGACGAAAGACATGCAGGTGGGGTCGTTCGATCGGAATCTGACTTTATGGAAAGCACGCACCCAAACGTCTTTTTCGGTGTGAGGGATGTAGAGATCGAGCCCTTCGAGAGATCCGAATACAGACGAGAACGCGGCCCAGACGTCTTCAGACAACGCCACACCGTAGAACCGCAGTGTCCACGTCAAGCTGACCAGCTGCCCGTGGCGGAAAGCGCGCCGAAGACAGTGATGAAGTCCATACGAAGTTTTTGAATGACGCAGTCCTCCGGGACGTGTCATTCGTAGACTCGCCCGCAGAAGGATAGGGACCCACAGGATGCGGCAAGCCCTGGCCTGGTGCAAAACGCTTCAGCGAGCGAGCCGGTGAGCCCCCTTGAAGGCGTGGGTGAATCGGTTAGGGCCGTGTATATAATTCTCAGCGAATTAAAAACCGGTTTTTTATTTTGGTTTGTAAACAGACCGTTTATAAACCGGTTTACAAACATAAGTATTTAAAAGGCCATTTTTTCAGCCTCCCAGTCCCAGCTTGTGCTCCCGGCTGCTGTTTTGGCGCTCCCACCACTTCCCGCACTCCCCCCCTGACCAGTCCGCAAGGCTCCGGATCGCATCAGCGCCCTGGACCGGGCTGTCTGCCAATAAATCCCTGAAAAATGGTGCCGTTATGTCAACACCGTCGCGGGAGGTTGGAATTGTTTCCACTGCGACTGAAACCGAACCCACCTTCCCAGTGTGATCTGAATCAGCGGCATTGAGCGCTGCTTATCCAGCCTCACACTCGGATGTTAATGGTTAAAGGCTTTTTTAGAAGGCGGAATAGATGCTTGAGTTCCTCGTCGTAGTAGGTACAAGCTCACAAGCTGAGTGTCAAAAGTCTGATATAACCCCAGTGCCGGACATATTCTTCCCGAAGGTAGTGGCGGAACGAGTCGAGATGATGAAAAGACGGTGGTCGGACAACTTGAAAAATGTTTTCTTGCTGGCTGATTGCCGGCGGTCCGGGTTACCGGAAATTAAAAAACAGGTCATTCTGCCCGACCATTAAAAACCGGGTTTATAAACACCGGTTTATAAACCGGTTTACAAACCAGCATTATATACACGCCCCTAGAATCGGTCGACCTGAGCGAACGAAGAAAGGTTCTCGACGAAAACAACAATGTCTTCAAGAATCTCCGGGACCTGGAGTGGGTTCATTTGAAGACGACGGAGACGCAGCCGCAGCAGCTGCAACGGGCGATGAGAACCGGGATTTCGACTCCAAGCGAGTCACACACCGCAAAAGGTAAAATTCCGAAAGCAGGACTTTGCGGAGGTCCGAGTCAGCTGCAGAGACCCGAGGTGAAATCGAGGCTTTCGGATATTGAACAAGAGTGCGGTGGGCCGCAAACGGCCCACCACCTTGGAGTGAAATGAGCGATCCATGATGACATCAAAACCGGTGGGCCGGCAAACCACAGCCCCAATCTAGTCTCTGTTACAGACCTCTATACGGATGACGATCAAGATGTATCCGTATAGCCCCAATCTGAAGCTTGAAGACTGGCACGAGCGATAAAAGTGGACGGCCGAAATACGTTGTACTTTTACTCAACTGCACTCAACGAGAATCACTATTATAATACGAGAATTTCACGTACACGGGTTCAATGCATGCATACTACGGCGGTCGACTCTGGTTATCTCTGGTAGCCTAAGCCCTGCAGGCCGTGCAGTAAAATTCGATTCTTCAACAGACTCGACGACGGATCCGATACTGGTGGGGGTAAATATGTACTCCATCCAACTTGAAACGAGAGTCAGCGACGAAAAATAGAATCTCGAGAACCTCATTGGAAGTATGAGGTTCCAGCCGAGTGTTTAGTTGAAGTTTTCCTTTGTCAAATGACAAATGACTGCAGTTGGCAATGTTGGAATCAATTTTTCTTGAACGATTTATGTCGAACTTAGTGCAGCCCTTCGGAGCGAACCCTCCGGCTATCGGCTAAATATGACGGCTCAAGTCCAACCCGGCTCGCAGTTTGTGTTGAATTGGACCAATAACAAGTCCGTCGTATCAAAAGACAAGTCTGTCGATGGATAGACAGACTTGCTTTCGATAGGACACACCGGACTCGAGCCTAGTATTGAATTCAGAATTGATGAGCGACTTGAACATGACAGAGACATCGTGCATTCGGGGTGTTGATCAAGTTCAGTAGATTGTGTAGCCAATTTGTAAAACGTCAATAATGATTCTCCACACCCTATTCCCCACGAAAGGCTAAATCTAAGAAAGTAGAGAGCGAAAAAAACAGTCAAAATACCGCATTTAATCCTGACATCGTGCGGGTGACGCTATTGTCCAATCCTGAAGTCCTCAATGATCAGTTAACTCCTCCTCCTGCAACCGTGACGTCGGACAACCCATCCCGGGCATTGAAGTTGAATTCCCACTCCGATGGATACTGGAGATCAAATCGAAGCCCGTCCTCCGAGATAAAAGGCTCGAGCTCAGGCATGATGTCGACCTCCATTGGCCGGCTAAAGTGAACACAAAAGTGTTGGAGAGTACATGGGGAAGGCATCGCCATGCGCGCCTTGATGAACGCCAGTGCAGCGGTGTCAGAGAACTCGGCACAGGCCTCCATGACTGTGAGATGGGTGAGCATTGGGCACAGCGCACCGTTTGGTGCGTAAAAGCGAGCGAGGAGCGTGTCGTCCAGTCCCACAGGCTCGCAGGAATACGTATCTGGAAACAGCCGAAGATGGGAAATGGTCGGGAAGCAGTCCAGAATCTCGAGACATGGGTGGGGCGACTCCATATCTACGCATAACGACGTGTCGGAAGTGGGACTGTACCCAAAGGGTTCGGTAGGGTCTCCGTACTGCAGATAGCGGAGTTCGGGGAGGATCAAGCATGGCATGTATTTCGGAGGGATGGTCTGCGTGCTGAGAACAAGGGACTGCAGGCGTGGCAAGGTGATTAAAGACCTATCGACGGCGGAGGCTGGATCCAAAGCTCGGCTTCCTCGAATGAGGCATTGCACGAGATTGGGACATCTGCGCAGCACTTCGAAGACTCCCTGCGTCGAGACTCCCTTCGAGGGTATCATTCTGCGTCCATACGGCATGGCAAAGGCGGAGTCCTGTCAGCTGCGACCATCTGAGTGGGAGCGAACGCGGATCGACCGCATCGAAAAGTGATAGGGACACATCCTCGAGAGTGGGAATCTGCAAAGCATTTGGAACCTGCGAGAAACCAGAAAATAATGGACCGTTGGGGAAATGGATTCCGATAGTGTTCAGAATGGGCAGGTCCTCTGGACCAAGCTGTAGAAATCGCCAAAGCAATTGGGCATCCGCGGAAACAGCGAGATGATGGATACGTCGAGAGACCTGCAGTAGTTGGTTTAAGATGGGGTGGTTCTCGGGCCAGAGATCCGAGGTGTCGAAGTCGGCTGAGAAGGAAATAGATAGCGTGCAGCTGCCGGAACGTTCGAGCCAGGACTCTACAACCCTGCCGAGCTTCACAAAGATCGTGTGAGGCACTCGGGGGATATGAAGTGAGCTCCAGATCTTCGGTGTAGTGTATGCAATGCTCCGCCAGCGACTGCAAATACGGCCCAGAAGCATGGGTGCCTCTGCAGGATCGATGAGAGCGTTGTGCTCCGACGGGAGGCAGAAGAAGAATATCTCCCGAAAGACGTCATCGGGAATGCGGCGCATGGGTGAAATGAGGACCCTATGCGCGTCAATCGACGTCTTCAGCAATTCACGGCGCTGCTTCAGCTGACCGAGAGTGACTTCCACCGCTTCGATCTGGGCGTCGATTCGGGCCAGTTCATCTACAGGATCCACGAGGAGGGCGCGTATCTCGAAGATTTCAGGATACGAAGGGATGTAGTTGGTGTTGAGTCGATCCACGAAGGGGGAATCTGCGAGGGACATGGTGGTCGCTGCCAGCGCCAATCAGCCACGGCAAAGTCCGTGATCCATCACAAATTACTGAAAACGGCGAAACATGATTTCGGAAGATAATGCGCAGAAAATGGTGGCCAGTTCAGCTTCGGCTTTGCTAGCGTGTGCATGGAAGGAATTCCCGGTCTCAATCGAGTCAATCATACAAAGTTGCAACGTTTCGATAAGTATATTGTTTTATGCCCGGACCGTGTGAGAATTGCGACTGTAGTAGTACTTGAAACGGCACAAAATATGACTTCGAAGGATACCAAAAAAGATACCTGTTGCGTGTTCACCTCTGGCTCGGGGATGCTACACATAAGTCAACGAAATTCCAGTAAACAAATGTTCCCTATCTCACTCGTGAAATTTGCGACGTCGATGTGCTTGAGGATGGCAATCCTTGTATCATTGATTTCTGTAAACTGTCTCAGTGCCTCTTTCGAGTAGAGAAATAGATAAATAGGTGTTCCGACCTGGTGGTTCAAGACATTGAGACGGAACGCGTCAGCACAGAGATTTGCTTTGACCAGGACAAAGATATTTGGGAGCTTGAGGTCGCTATCGAGATAAATGTCAGACTACCGCTTGGATCATCACATTATCCAGAACAGACTTTGCGCAAGATTATGAAGTGACATCGGGCCCGGCGGTGGCACGCTTCGCGAGGCCGTCCGCGATGAAGTTGAACTCGCGCGGGACGTGGAGGAACTGAATCTTGAGTCCTTGTCTCTCGTACTCGGACACGGCAGCCTCCAAGCGTTGGAAAAGATCCCGGTTTTTCGGTGCTTTGCCCTGCTTGTTGTGCCAATGATTCCTCTACAACAATACTCCTGTAAAATCACAGCACTCGACACCGGGAACTACGCACTTTCCACTGCGGAACCCACTCAGTCATGCCCTTCACAACGTATTCAGAATCCGCGACGACGATGTATTCCATCGGATGCTGGCACTTCAAGGGCGCATGGCAGTCGGGGTGGTATCTCGCGGTAGAAGTCGCACAGACGAGGAAGCGCAAGCCTTGCAGCGCCGCGAGCAGCTCTGCGCGCTGGCTAGTCCTTGGGGCGCCCGGGTCCATAGTGTCGGTAACGGGGATGCAGAGTTGATCCTTCGGATCATCGCCTATGGCGCACCCGATGCCTGCGCGCGCGCCGAGTCCCCCATTCCCTGGGCACGACCCGTCAACGAAGACGATGGGATGTTCTTCACAAATGCGGTGCGGAAGCTGGCTCTGGCAGCACCGTGCGTGGAACCGCGAGCAGTAGGGGCAACGGTCATAAAAATACGTGGTAGTGTCCTCTCCGCGCGCCTCGAAACCTAGACAGTGCTTGAACAGCCTCGACATCTTGGCCTAAGAGAAAAGAAAAGAGATGCAATGTATACTCGTCCAAATAGCAGTTCACTGCCACCACAACTTCGATTTCTCAGGGTCAGAGAACCACCCAGCATTTCGTTCAATCTAGACATTGGCTTGGCCTCTTGGATCTGTGAAGTGTGCCGGTTTTTCAGTGGGGGTACGAGGCTTATTTTCTCCGAGAGACTGATATATGTAATAATATTCTGCGCATCGACTCAACTCTCCCCTTTCTCGTGAGACCCGTGCCAAAGGTACATTGCAAATGAATCTCGGGGAGTTCCAGGACATCAAAAGTGAATTTCCCTGTCTGGAATTTTGTATGTGCTCCACATTCGTCGCAATCTCCTGAGGCGAGCTAGGTTTGAACTTTGAAACTGTGGGAATGATCAGATTTGGGGAAGACCATCGCTGCCAACAGCACTTCGCTGATCACATATCATGCGTTGGAGTCTTATAAAAAAACACTCTGTTTGTTAACGTCACTTATATACAAACCGCGATTTAATCGCAAAGCTTCTCGCTCGCACTACGCAGACCGGGCAGTGGTCTTCTGGCAACTAACGTGCTACGAAGAGCCCAAGCTGCGATTCAATAGCGACACGAGTGAATTTAAACGTTCTTCTGTAGCTCAGAGCACCGGTGCCCTTGATCAGCAACGGCACGGAAGTACATGTATACGCAGTCACTGCCAGAAATTCGAAACCAAGCTGGTCGGCGTTCCCGCACCTTGGATTTCATACGGATACGGTTCCGGAAAGTCTCGAGATTCAATTCCGTCCTCAACATGGGCTTAGAGCTAGTTACACTAATCAGTGTAAAAAATAGCGAACATTGCCTTTAATTTTTTCGGATGATGGTGGTCTAGTAGATACTGTTTTCAACACGCTCCACAGTACTTTGAGTATTGATTGTACGAGCTTATGATCTTCGTCCAGTTATTGTTCTGGAAATCACTTCCGTGCTCCTGCCGTTCTGGACCGATAATGGTCTTGGTATAATTAATTATTCCTCCATCAACTGCCATTTGACGGTAAACACACAAAATGACTCATCCTCACCCTGCCACTTGCTCAATTTCATGCCTAGCCCTTTATTTCCCAGCACGCCCCGCTCTCCCATGGGGAACTTCCACCTCAACGCCCTCTCCAAAACCTTCTTGAGCTCTTCCTGCCGATCCACCGACGTCTCGAACTCCATATCTAGCTCCCTCAGCGCGGGCAATCGCTGAAACGCGCTGCCCCACCCGTTCTCCTCCCACGGGATGACCGCTCCGCGTTCCTCCCGCTCAATATCCTCGTTGTACTCGTCCAAAAATCCCCCGCGATGCGGGTTGATCGTAAAGGGGTGGTTCCGCTCGTTGAACCACCAATCTCCCCGCCGCAACGTGATCCTGACGCGTTCGACACCCGCAGGGATGGTTCCGCTCGCGCACAGGTCCGCAAGGCTGTAGTCGAGCCAGAACATCTGCGTAAAGAGCTTAACTTCCTTCACGAAGGGGAGCTGCCAGGGCACAAGCCGGGCGAAGTGGTGCTGCTCGTGCTCGCTGCCGTAGAGGTCGGGGAACTGATCGCCGAGGCTCGGGGGTCCGGTCGCCGACGCATGCCAGAATACGTGCTCCGCGAGCTGAGGCGGGAGGTGGTATGTCTCGAGGTAGATGCGGCGGCAGGTCAAGAGGAAGGCGACGTTGATGGTTCGGGGGCCGGTGTAGCCTGGGCGGTGTACAGACGGAGGGTATTTACGCGAAGGGTCAGAAGGTGTGTACTCTGCGAGAATAGCGGCGAAGATGGCATCGCGGATTTCTGGTGGGATGAGGCCATTGTAGAGCGGGGACGCTGCTTGTGGATTCGCGGCGATGGGGCGTTCATGGAGTGGGAGAAGCCCAAGTGCGGATGATGGAGGGCGGGCTCTACGTGCGCTGTGTCGTCCTCGGTGCATCGAGTCAACGTACAGTCGCGAGGTGTGTGTTTAGTAAATAATGATTTTCCATCAGCGCCGGGACGCGCCGTTGTTGATCTCTGTGTCAAGTTTCCTGTTTCAAACTTGCTTCCTATTTTTCATCGCCGCCCACGGCAATTGTATTCGTTTCAACTGCAATGATCCATGCCTCGCTTTCCAACATCGCCTTTTTGAGCATGGTGTCCGCCTCCCTTTTGCTCCTGCTCAGGATGCCCTTATTCGGCGGCGCCCTCAGGCTCGTCCTGGTCACCTCGCATAGGCGCCACCTGTTCGACCATACCGGCGCAGGTAGGACTGTGGTAGGAAGATCGGTGCTGAAGCTCATGATGTATTCTGATGCGTCGAGGCATATACTGGTCACTGCTCGCCCCGGAACGTCTGAATTCCTCCGGACGGGAAACGTTGGGCGAAAGGAGCAGGACGCACGCCGTGCCGTAGCACGACGGTGTCCATGTCAAGCTGACCAGCCGTCCGGGGGTGGAAAGCGCGGTGAAGACAGTGCTGAGATCCATACGAAGTTTCTGGAGACCGTTGTCCTCCGGGACGCGCCCTTCGAAGTCTCGACCGCGGAAAGATAAGGACCTGCAGGATGCGGCAAGCTGTGGCCTGGTGTGAAGCGCTTCAGCGAGCGAGCCGACGCAGTCGAGGCGCGCGTTGATGTTGCGGAAGAGGTACGGCGTCACCGATGCACGGGTGAGTCGGTCCAGGGACGTATACAAACTCGTCAGTCATAGTTCGGTTAAGTCTTCGTCAGTTTGATCGTGATCTTCGTGAGTTTGATGGCGATCTTCGTCAGTCTTGATAGCTGCGTTCAATCTTCGTCACTCCGTCAAAGTCGGGGACCAACCAACTGCGCCACACCCACACTCAGACTCACCAATGTTGATCCACCAACTTGCGCCACTCTGGCGCACTTGAACACGACTTGCGCCACTGTCGGCTGGTCCCACCACGAGGTTTCGGTCCATCAAGTTGAAGCAATAATCAACGATGCACAGTGAACAAATGAACAGAGAGTTTTAAATCTTACAAGCTTAAGCAGCGGTGAGACCCCGAGAAATTTGTAGATGAAAATGAATGGGATTTAAACAATGGAGTACAATCCGTACATTCAATGCATAGCTAAGTCGTTCATAGTACCGCCCCGCCAATGCACGCGGCTGTGCCACAGTGCGGAACCCAAACCCCTAACCATCTAACTTGAACCTCAGCACGCCCAAGGCCAGTGGGAATCACGGACCTGTCACCTGAGCAGATTGCCGACAACATCTTGACAGAATGACGAAGATCGCCATCAAACTGACGAAGAAGAATGCCATCACTGACTTACGAGTTTGAATATGTCCCGTCGGTCCACCTGCGAAAACGAAGAGGGATGCTCGACGAAAGCAGCGATCTCTTTGAGAAGCTCGAGGATATGGAGTGGGTTCATTTGAGGACGGGGCTGCTGAACAAGATGAGAACTTAGAAGATCTGCATGAGCTCCTGACTCCGAGCAAGTCACACATCGTAAAACGAAAAATTCCGAAAGCCGTACTAAGGCTGCTCAAGGGGTAAAAAGATCTCAGCCAGAATTGAGCCTTGGGGGGGTCTTAAAAATGTGTCTAAATTGGTGTACTTACTGATGGGGTGGCTGCAGCTGGACGGTTCTTACTTGAACCTCGAGAAGGGTTTGGTTTCGGTTTGGTCGAACGGGGTTGTACAAATGATGTGATCATCCGATCAGATCGTGTCTCAACCTCCACCATGTCCGATTTGCCTCGGGACGGGACGTTCATCATTGACAATGTCAACGACTCCATCTCCTTGAAGATTTGCTCACTTGTGCACCGCTTTGTGCCATTCCAGCCAACCCCACATCTTCCGCCGCACCACCCTGCGCCGGCAGGCCGCCCTCACGCGTGACGCCACCCCGTGTTTCCTCTTCCCAGTGTTGCGGGTTAAGGGGTTATTAATGGCCAAGATTCTTCTTAAGCCCTTAAGACGGTTAAGAACCGTTATTAATGGTAAGTTGTTATTAACATTAATTTCCTTTTTGGGAAGTTTGAGCCGGATTTGTACGCGACTATTCTACAGGCTATATTCATCCTCTGAACCAGACATTGCACTGTCACTGGGCTCCTCATCGCTCTCCTCTGCCGCTAATAGCTCCATAAGCAGCACCTCCATCATAAATTGTGCCGCACAGGGTCTTTCCACTGGACACCGAACATCTCCATCGAAAAGCAGAGCCAATGATCGAGGAAAAAGGTTGGGCTGGCAGCCTTGCGGAGGTGGGACCAGGTCATTGTCTGAGTCATTGCCGGCCGCAGCGGCTTTCCACTTGGCCATTTCCACGTGCCAAGCAGCAGCAGATTTGATGACTTCGGACTGTCGCTTGTTTCGGGATCATCATGCTCGTTATCGCTCCCCTTGATCGTGTCGGCGTAGCGCGGCACCGTGAGCAAAGTGGCTGCCTTCTCCTTGCTGTGAATGTTGTGTGGCTTCCTCGCCTCAGCAAGACCGGATTCCAGATGGTCAGTCCGAATGGAAGACCCGAGCTAGATGAAACTCCGTCAATGGGCTGATATGCACATCATAAAACTATATTTGACATGCCTTCGACATTTTCTCCAGTTTCGGGATTCCCAGTTGGTTGCGAAGCCGGGTTTTCTTGATCTTCAGGTCTGAGAAAGTGCACTTGTTCGAAGCTTGATTCATGACAAGCCCAAGAAGAATGATGGAGAACTTAGCAAGTTCGACGACATCTGGACAAAACTTGAATTGATTCCAAACCAAGATGGGGTCATCTCCCTGGTAACGATATCAGGAAGAGCAGATAAATGCAACAAATCACCCACATTGTTCCTGGTGAAGGTTTCTTTGTTGGATTCCCATGCCGCAAAGTCACCGTTTCCTTGCAAATAATGCAGAAACACATCAGAAACTTTGCGCTCCCTAGATTCACGCTCAGCGTCGAAACATGGAGGGAAGGCCTTGAAAACACCCGACGATAGAGCTTCTGAACCCCTTTTTCCACCACCTCACTCGCCGAGTCGAGAAGACGTCCAGCAAGGACTTCGCGCAAAGGGATAACATCACAAGCGGTCGCCCAGAACATGAGAAACAGCTTAATGACCTCGGGATCCTCGCTCCATCGGAAAGGAAGATTGGCAGAAACTGTAGCACGTAAAAACTGGGCTTCTACGTGCACTAGTTCGTCAGCGGTAAAAGGGATGCTCATGCCCCGGTAAACCTTCAACTCAGGCTGTTTCATAGTCTTCTCAACCTCGCAGAAAATCTTCTTTCGCTTCTTCCCGATGATAAGCCGTGAAACGGACCATGGGTGAAATAGCAAGGAATTTGCCGATTTCCACCTTAATCACGTAGCGCGCTGCTCCAAAGGATTAGCATAAGTCCTATATGGCTAATCAGGGCTTTATCCTGCATGAGGACCTTAATCAAGTCCGCCTGGGATGCATCAACTGGAAAGTTCATACTGGTTGACATCCATGATTAAGGGTTTAATTGCCAAGATTAAGCATCGCTGCTTAATCAAGGCATCGTGGGGCCTACAAACAACATGGGCAATATTAATCATCCTCTCTGATGATCCGGGGCACCACTATGGGGTCTTGGTTAAGCGTTCAAGTACTTTGTTGTGCTTGATTTACAGAGGGAGCCTTGCGCGACGGGTCAGGTGATTCGGGTTTAGCAGTAACCGGTTACCCCGGCTGTGGTTGAACTTCGCTTATCAACTATCCGATCATTGTTGCCATCCTGATTTGGTTACTTGAACCAGGCCAGGACGGTAACTCGCATATCCCCACAACCACTTGGCGGTTTGGGCTGATTAAGGTACTGGCTCAGAGCCAGTACCTACGTCTACCTAAAACTGAAGGTCCTGAACGGGGGACAAGAGGATAGAAGATGGGACTGTCTACACGATCGGACAAGGAGCAGTCACACCGGACACACTCAAGCATTAAGGGGTCGACACACGAGGATCCTATATATTTACCCACACGTGATTAACTACAGACGCCTTACTCATATACCAGCCAGTAGACTAATCATTGTATTGTAAGCGTAATTGTACAGTATATAAGGAGGAGGTTTTGGCATGGATAGGCACTGAACTTTCTGTCACTAAGAGCATTAGCCTTTACCGGGTATTGCTTGATAAACGACGGAGATTCGGGACTTGTCACCCAGGACTGACTTCGTTAAGAAGTTTTGTTTCGTCTGCACGAGTAACTCAATATCAATTGTTGGATCGGGATTTTGGGATTGGAAACGGTTAAGAAGCTAGAGAGAGCTTATTAGGATTGAGAACACGGCACCGTACTACAGTAGCCTTGGAAGGCTTATTATTTGGGATTTGGAGAACACGGCACCTTGTTTAGGATTGGGATTGTTGGCTCAAGCTTCTAAAGCTTTTAAACTCGATTTGTTGGCTTAGGCACTCGTTTGGCATGCTCAAAGAGGTCTAATACTCTAAATCAAACCTTGCACTTCGGACTAGACCTCTTAAAACAGTCTTGTTCCTCGCAACCTCTGTTGGATTATCTGTGCTCCTTGAACCTTCTTAAAGCGTTCAAAAGACCCGTACTCGGCGGCACAGTCTAAACCATTCAAGGGGAAAGTAGTTGGGATTTGGTTAGTAGTTGCGTTTTTGCCTTAATCAAGCAACTCGCATTCTGCTCGTTGGGTCTTGATTAAACTAGTACTGCTGTTGTAGACACCGAGCAAGCATTTCATCTGGAGCCCACCGCGAGGGGGTGCAGATATAATCTTGATTGGTTGCCTGGAACTGTTTTACTTGGGTCATCGGTGCATTATAAACAACTCGCGGTCTAAACAACCAAAAGTTCGTTCAAAACACTCTACTTGCTTAGGCAGAAGAGTAACCACGCTAGGTTTCTGACCGTAATCAGAACACATTTGCACAATTCCACCCCGGATCCCTAGTGATCCAGAGTCAGAATCGAGTACCTTTGAAGGAGAAGGCACTCAACCTTTGGGCTATTGGAATCAAGTTTCATCTCGTTCTACTGCACGTTCAAGTCAGGCAGGAATCTCCTCCGGACTACCAACTGCATATAGGCAAAGGACGTCTAGTCAGACACCAGCATCCAGAGCAAGGAATTCCCAAGCGGAAATCACTGCTCAACGGGTCCAAGCTTCGCACGACAGACCAATTTCGTCTACGTCGGTTTTCAACCGGTCCAGTTCCATCGTCTTCTAGGCAAGGATTAAACTCCGAGCCTATTGAAGAACAAAACTTGGCAGGAACAACACCAAGTACGGGTAGCACTACGCCACCCACAGTTATTCAGAACCCGGTTAATCGAGATCAGATTAATCACAATATGGCAAACATTGGAGTCGCGAATTTTAGGATTCCTAATCCTTGGGATAAAAGTAGCCCTTCGTTCGACGGAGAAACTGCCTCGTCGTTGAGGAAGTTTATCCGGAACTTGAGGACTATCTTTACTCAAGGAGGAATTGCTACAGATGCCGCGAAAAAGGCAAAAACCTTGGAGTATCTCCAAGAAGATGATGTTATTGAGCAATGGGAACGCCTTCCTACCTATATCTCCGGGACCTTTGATGAATGGGTTGCGGAAATAGAAGGATTCTTCCCTGAATTAGAGGATGCAAAAGTGGGATCGTTGAAAAAGATGCGCAGGATCTGTTCAGAACACCAGGACGTTCCGGTTAACAACCTTGGGGCTGTTCGGCGGTTCAGCATAGCTTTTGTCAACGAAGCGGATAAGCTCTTGATGCCACCCGCAGCGTTGGATAACGGACAATTGGTGGACATGTACCTCGATTGTCTGGAAGAATCCTTCGCTAATAATATCAATGCGATTATTATGCAGTCCAAGTTCTTCGCGAACGGGACTACTGCTACTCCAGCTGCGGCAGTCAATGCGGGAGCAGGGGCAGTCGGTAGCTCACCCAGTTACAGTCAAGCGCAGGGGGGACAAGGTTCCGCTTGCGTTCGTGATTAAGACGGCCAAAGAAATGGCTGAATACTGGGATGGACATTCGTCCAACGTTCCAAGAAGGGCTCGGCAAAGGGAGAATTGGCTGGGAAAGAGGTGGCCATAAAGCTTGAAGAAGATGCTAGAGAGAATCGCGCTCTGTTAGACGGCATTAACGCCCTGACAGCGGTGATTAAGGACAGCTTCACTATTCAGGACAAAAGCTAGACCAGTGGATGAAGACTAGTTTCAGCCAAGCTGTAACTAATCCTCCGCCACAGGAGAACTCTAATAACGGTCAAGGATCCTATAATAAGAGCGATAAAGGGTTTAATCAAGGGAAACCGCGGATACCACGGCAATTCCAATAACAGCGGCCCCGGCCGTTGTTGGTATTGCGACCTAGTTGACCATTTAATGGCCACCTGTCAATATAAGCGAGAGCATATTGAGATGGGATACATCGGGTTTGAGAACAGCTCGCTCCGTCTCTCTAACGGGCAGTTTATTCCCAAATATCCTGATAATAAGAGCAAAAAGGAACGTGTTGACGATTATTGGTTCGCTCAAGGCAAGAAGCGTGGGGCTATGCTCCCGCTTCAGAGCCAGAACCTGGTTAACACCTCTGATGATAGAGTCGACCATATCTACGATAGCAGGGATGATGAACTACTTTCGTTAAAAGTTCAAGTGCAGGCCCTGGCTAGGACGTCGAACTCCGGCCAGCCGGTACTTAATCAGACGGCGGTTTAATATTCCCCAGCCTATCCAAGGCATGATACCAATTCCTCAGTTTGCTACTCCTCAGTTCATTCAAATGCCTACGGCACCTACTGGCTCAATGGACTTTGGGCAATTATGCAAACCTTGTGGACACATATAGGGGAGGGCAGCAAGCAGATCAGTTCATGGCAACGCGTTCTGGGAACCGGCCTGATGCCAGCTCCAACCCAAATTTCTGAGGAGTTCGATGAAGGAGGGTGGGGGAAAAAACAGTTCGTTTTCAACCTACAGCCAAACCTCCGGAGAACCAAATAAGGCCAATACAGCAGATGATAATGATAATTGGAGGAATAAGTTCGTTGATGAGGAGGAAGGGAGAATGTTCGCAGCTCGATTAAAGGACTGGCCACCACCAGTGGACAGGCAGGAATTGGCACGTTTCTTGGGGATAATAGGGCCATACACCATAGGGTTTAAAGAGTATCAGGAATACTCGCAGCCCTTGATGACCTTACTCAAGAAAGGTGTTGAATGGAAATGGGATGATGAAGAACAGGATGCGTTTGACGAAGTCAAAAACATGCTGGCCTTAATCATAATTCGAAGGGCAAAAGGCCTCTCAATTAATACGCGGGAATCGGTAGTGCGAAATGACAACGAAGGGAAACCAGTCAGGTGGATCAAAGTGGATACTACTCTGACGGGAGTGGGGGACAGGCATCGTCCAAAAGGATGAACCTATCCCATTGCCCCCGGAGAAGTCCTATAAATTAGTCAACCGGAATGTCGACCCAAACATTGTCAAGCAGCTTGCTGAAAGATGTGCAGACTTACCGGTCACCATCACACAAAGGAGCTTCACGCGGTTAGCCCTGCAGTCTCGAAAGAGTGCCGGATTAATGCTACCCGAGTAAGGGTGCCCTATGTTAAACCAAAGATGGTTAACGGATGTTAGCGCAGGCGGTTGAATTATTTCCTGGGTTAATGGATGATCTAGGAGAAAGCCTTGATTATGATGCTGTTGACATTGCAACGGTTGAAGTCTTCGAGACTACGCTCCTGGCTCCACCAAATGAAGAAGGGATTCCAGAGGGATCTTTAATCATAACGGTGAAACGGCGTAACATAAATGCACGGCATCTAGGGCTAATTTTGCGATTTCCTATGACCAGTATTTATACAACGGGGAAGCAACTAGCACTTCTGTTGTTACTAGCATATCAGCTAGTACACAGACCACTTGTTAGGTGATATAAAGGAGAGTCAGAGCGAGCCCTAACTGCTGACTGTAGCGCGAGGCTGCACTAGTGTGACGCGCTAGCTGCTAGCTGAGTGTACAAACCACCAGGGATTAAACCACTGCCTATACATTCATGAGACATGACCTAGGAGACTCTAGTAGTCCAGAGATGACTTGGGACGGAGCTAGCGAGGGTCTAGCAGACGGATAGCTACGATGGAAGTACAGCTAGGGGACTACGCCTTGGGCTAGGAAGCTCGGCGCGGTAACCGGTGGTACTATCTAATCTCTAGATAAGCGACTAGACGGCGCTAGGCGGAATAACCCTACTAGCGACCGGCTAGGGCTTTGACAAAGACATACCACGACATACGAGATGAGGGCAGCACGCGGCTAGTGCCCGATCTGGGCAGCTAGGGCGAAGGGGAATAGCCAGTCGGCTATTGGAACGGAGCTAGGGACGATCGCACAGCCTGTACCGATGTTTGGAGGGTGGATCGACGTTCTGACCAACGAGCTATGACCATTTGATGTCAGTCGCAACACTTGCGTCGCCTAGATGTAATAGATCGACGCTCTGACAGAGTAGAGATGACCTAGATCACCGGCTACATCGCCGGTTGATCCAGAAGGGGTACTCGGCATAGACGGAGGGCTGAGGATCCATTGATATACCCACGGTTGAACACTAGCCGGTCAGCGAGGCTGACCTGGCATATACCAAACCAGTCCCAAAACCAAACAGCAGTCGTCTCATTGGCTGACCGTATTTCTTATCATCTAATATTGCTTATTGTATTATTCAGCTCGCTTTCACATGTAACTCACACCTAGTAGTATAAAAGGGAGCGCAGGACAGACTAGGGTCTAAGAACATTACGCCCCAGTCTTTGGACGAAGCTGGTGCTAGTGGACTCAGGCTGCTAGTGGAGGTTGATACCGAACTTCACTTGTAGTAGTCTTTATATTGGAATCAGTAACTGTGGACTCTGGAAACATCGAGTGACTAAGTTGAGGATTTCCGTGTTGTTGGTCCTAGACCTCCACATATAAAACAAGGG
>JARKIC010001704.1:0-101119 GCA_029378375.1 Mycena olivaceomarginata
GTCCTGAGAGAGGAGACATGCCAAGATCAGGCCTGATCAGTGCATCAGGTTTTCAGAGGGCTGATCAGGTTCAGAAATCACCAATAACTGCTTGTCAGGCATGATCAGCCTGACGGCACCTGATCAGACTGACAGATGCTGGTCAGCCTGACGGTGGGTGATCAGTCCCGGTCAGGATGGAGCTGCAAAAAAACGGAAAAAGCGAAAAAGAAAAACGACGAAATTTTTTATTGTTATTCACCTTTCACTGTGTTCCCTTACAGATACTGGGGAGCGCACAACACTTTCCTTCAGTAGTATGTCACTAGCAGTATTTGAACTCAGGACCTTCTGGGTATATTATACGAACACTTTAACCACTGCACCAAGCTAACCATACGCAGACCAACCATATTGCTTCATACATACCTCGCTTTCTCCCGCTGATCAGTGCTGAAAACCAACTCATCACACCCTTGTCAACACCGATCTGGGACTCCAATTCTCCTTCAACAGCGAGTGAGTGCGACGCGGGGTGAGCGGAGTGGAGAAGCATTGACAGAGAAGCATTGTGAGTGACATCATGATCATCCATAGCTCGCCACAGCTGTCCAAGCACTCCGGAACCGGCCGGATTTTCTGCGCCAGTTCAGAGATACAATTAGTTTGAGACGACAATATGTGGAAGCTTCGATGAAATTAAATATATTCGTGGCTAATGAGTGTCTCCTTCTGCCGCTGCCTGCTTCTCGGCCCTCAACGCTTCCAACGCATGCTGGTTCCCACCGTCGCCTGGGCCACTCTGAATAGTACCCGCGTATCCGGATTCCGAGTTTGGGAAGACGACTCGGTCCCATTCTTTGAAGATGTTGAGGATGCTCTCACTTTTCTCGCGCAAACCAACAAGAAGGATCTCGAGATACTGATCAAAGCGGGCGCCATAATCGATGCTAGTTCTGTCCCCACGGTCGCGAAGGGAAGTGTCGGCAGATAGGGCCCAGATCGCCTGCATGATGAATATCAGTTTGCATTTATCGAGATAAATCCGACAAAAAATACCAGCACAGCAGAGCCAGCAATTGCTCCAGGTTCGGTATGGTCGTTTTCCAGCCCAGCCAGATACGAAACGCATCGGGTAACGGCGGGGGAGTTCTTATCGGTTATATGACTGCCGTAATTCTTCATCTGGCCTCCACACTTCGCACTTACTGTAATGATATGAAGGTTGTCGATCCTTCCGACCCAACGAATCGAAACACTCCGCAGACGCTAGAGTTTGCGAAGTACAAGATGGAGGTCTACCAGAAAGTTCTCAAAGTCATCTTTGCATCTTTGAAATCGTGCTCTTGGAGCGGTGAGCCCATTCGCTGCCCCGACAATTTTGTACGCGTTTTCCATCCGGGAATTCTCATAAGCTCCCTCGATGGGAAAGAGGCGGCTTATTTCAATGCATGTCGGGCGGCACTTGCGAATTTTCCCTGTCCCAAATGTCTCGTACATAAATCTGACCTCCACAAAATCACCGGCCAATTCAAACTTCGAACAACGCAAACGATGAAGGCTGTGGTGATCAGGGCTCGCAGAAAGGGGACAAAGACGGCAAAGGAGGATATCCTAAAGAGTCATGGGCTCCATGATGTTCAAGTACGATTTTTTTTCAGCAGCAATAACTCACTGATACTCTAATATAGCATTTCCTCTGGGACTACCGTTTTTCTGATCCCTACGCTGCATACTCTTACGATCTGCTGCATTCCGACGACCTCGGGAAATGGGGGCATCATATTTGGCCTCTCTTACTCGATGTGCTCGAGGGTCTCAAGCAAAAGGGCCCGTTTGCGGAGAAGTACGTGCAGCAATTCCTGTCTACATTCTCTGACATTTTACTTAAATTAGTATGAGGCGCTTTCCGCGATGGCCGAATCTTAAACATTTTAATCAAGTGACCACAGTGCACTTTGCTGACGGTCAAAGTTTCTACGACATTTTGAAGGTGAGTCATACGTCATCCTTCAACGGGCTGGTTTGAATTGTTTCAGTCGGTTCTTCCTTGTATAGTCCAGTTATTGCCGCCGAACGATAGTTTGGTGCACTGTATTCGTGCATACGAACGTTGCCGAATTATGGCTGGTATGCATTGCATGCCTGAGCAGCGCCTCCGACGTTTGGATGTCTTCATCCAGGACTATGATATTGGGCTTCTGTGCGTGCTTTATCGGATAGGTTCGTTCTAGCTCACAAGAGAATTCAAGCGGGTGGCGGATGACTATGGAAAAGATTTCGACTTTTTCAAACAGCATGCGCTCAGTCATCTTGTGTCCGATATCCGCAAGAAAGGCACCACCAATCACGGCTCAACGCGCCCAGGTGAGGGTTTTCAACAAGAGGCGCGCGCAGCCTACGCTCGAACAAATGGCAAGAATGCGGCTCACCAGGTAGCCGCTTTTTCTGACGGAGACTCAGTATACTAAACCCCACCGTAGATGTCACGAATTGACGAAACACAGGAGGCAATCGCACGGACACGTATGGCAATCGACAACCACGACAAATCCCAGACCGAGCCTGAAGAGGTGGACGAAACCCCAGTAGAATCACTGGATGGTGCGCACTGGACATTCAGAGCTCCGGTCCCTGGTCGCCTCGTAACTTCCAGAACCCTTGAAGAAGACAACAGTGGTTCTCCTGCCTTCCGAAATTTCGATCTTCGCCTACGAGAGTTCATTTCTGAGACATTCCCCGAGGAATATATCAAGTACGAAGATACTATCATGGTTGGCTTTTTCTCAACAGTTTTGGGACTCCTTTTCATAAATTACCGGCAGATCCGGAGCTTTAAATGCATCTACATCTCTTATCAATCCATGGAAGACTGGCGTGGTGCCCGAGACATCCTTAGATGCAACCCGTCTTTTCACCAAAATGTGCGCTATGACTGCGTGCTCGTCAATTTCACAGATCCTGGGCTGCACTTTGCACGGTTACGCCACCTGCTTCGATGCAATCTACCGAGTGGTCAGCAGATCGATATTGCGATTGTCCGTATGTTCGAGCTGAGTCGATGGAAACCAAGAACTCGTTGGGCTGGCTGTCAAGTGCGGGATGAGGTCCAGGAATATTCTTTGCTGTCGATGGAACATGTTATTCGCGGCGCTTTTCTGGCGCCTGCATATGGTGCTCCAAATGAGCTCACTCATTTCTTGGTGGATACCATTGATGCGGACATGTTCTTACGGGCAGATATGTAGTTTATTAATCAAACAGTCTACCTCAATATCGGGTGAATCTGGACAGTCCTGACACTGCCTGACAGGCCATACCGGTAAACCTGATCAGGCATTTCCGCACCTGGCTGAACTTTATAATACCTGATATTAGCTGATAGGCCACAGGTGGGAACCTGACCAGGCCTGATCCAAGCGTCAGGGCTGATCAGTCAAATTGGGATTTTCCGACATTTGTACACGGTTTAAATGGTTGAACATTTCCAATCACTCACAGTGGATTTGCTGGTGCGAATATGAGGAGGTCATGCTGCCAGAAATGTCTCTGGGGTCATATATGGGCCCCAGTCCACTCACCCGCTGCTACTGGCCCTGAGGCGCTCGACCGACGCATGGATTCCCAATGTGGTAATTGTTCATATGGTTGATGGATCGGGCAGGATTGATGCGCCGCTCGCGCTCTTCATTCTCACCTTTAGCCTTCAGCAACCTGAACCCGGAAATCGTGCCAATAACGATCCAGCATCCTCGTCTTTGATAGTACCATTGATTAATTTGTCATTTCCTAAGTTGTATCAACCCCCGGCGCCATTGAAGTTGAACCGTGTGATCTCAAGTTACGGTGAACTGTTCTTGCAAGTGTACCCTATTTTCAACCAAATTATTTCATGCCGTCAACTGCAATGACAGAAAGCAAAATGAACCAGAATAAATGCCTGGTTACCCAATACGTGCACAAGTTTGGATACCCTAGAAAAAATACCGTTTGTAAACAGTTTTAAACAGTTTTAAACAGTTTAGATACCGTTTCCATTTAATTTACCCGTCTCCGTAAACGAAAACTAAATGGTTGGAACCTTAGAACGAATCCATCGGACCCACGTCGCGGACGCCAAAATATTCGAAGCGCCGAAGCGCCAAGGCCCAGAGATAAAGATAGGGCGAAGGGGTAGCGGTTCCTGACCTGAGATAGAAGTTCTATTGAACGCTGAATACAATTTAAAGACGCCTACGTTGTTTACATAAGACCGAACCATATTATAATACTACATACAACTGCACAGTAGGTATGCAGCGAGCCACCGAGGTCCAACATATGATATCACGGGAGAAAGCGCGTTATTACCGCTCGGTTCAGCTGAATATAGCAAATTGTTTGAAGGTTGCCGCATACGTTTGCAGAGTGAGTATACAACGAGCGAGCGAGGCTAAGCGAGGTCCAAGATATTATGACAAATAGCGCGATACATGTCATGTAGACTATCTGAACAGCGAAAATGAGAGCGCGACAGCGCGAGGCGCGGCGGCCGAGTGCCAAGTGCCAGACCTTTACACGCGGGAATTTAGGCACCGGCGGATCGACATAGATCTGCAAAGATTCCGGATGTGGACCCTACTAGGCTGACTGCGGAATCGACATCGGATAAGAAAGAGACAGCGGGGTGCAAAGGATCAAGACCGCATGAATGGAGATGTCGAATTTCTGGTTGGGGTCATTTCGCAAGCTCATGGTAGTATATAATTATTTCGGAGAATTCTGATTCGGGGTGGGCTGGATGGCCACGGACAGCGATGAGTCTGAGTGAGGATAATATAAGGGACGGGGAAAGTATATGGCAAATCAGAGAGACTGCCTGACAGGTGTGCCTGGCGGTAGAACCAGGTTGCTGGCGGCTTAATCGTGGGATCTCTTAGAGCGCAGATATCAATTGTCTCATGGCTTAGTAGACTGTGGCGGTAAAAGCGTTCTGGAAAACGAATCAGGGTTAAGAAATGCCCAGTATTTCTCGGCACACCAAAGTCTCGCAAGTCATCGCGCTCGAGCTGCAACTTGAGGTCCCTGCTCATCAGCACAAAATCGGACAGGCGCCTGGATATGCGCTCTGCCGCTCGAAGTTTCATGGTGTCGCCGGTACCACGGCTGTAGATGATGCAGCTCTCAAAGGGCCCGTTGGCATTGCATTTCGCCCGGTACGAGGTTGAATTTTGGTCGAATTGTTGAAAGGGCTGTCCAAATCCTTGAAACTAAACACGGCTGGGTAATGAGACCTGAGGACTCGACCGTAGACGGTACAAGCCCCAATCAAAGCTCTCGGTCTCGGAGCCCTTCTTGTTCAGGAATGCACCCGATTTCGGCTGCTCCTCTGAACAGGGGGAGATCATCCTGTTTGATACTTGAGCCTTTCAACCTCAATGGATTGGAGCCGGATTAACACATCAAAGGCAAAAAAAAATAGAGGTGAAGAGAAGCGTAACGCACTTCGGACCGACGGTGTCAGTTCGAATCAACTATCATCGCCCGGAGAGGTTGAAAGAATTATTTCGTGCATATACATCATGATCTGCACAGCACAAGTCGAAGAATGGAGGGTAAACGAAAATACTTCAGTGTTATCCACATAATTGCGTTCTTGCCGCCGGCTGAAGCGGTCACTTGGTGCCAACCTCAGCTTCGGGGGCGGTTGAACGTATAAAATTGTGTTTCTTGGGGTTGAACGGCATAGTACTACCGTAGCCCTCCTAAGCGAAAGGACTTGAGGCTCAGTGTCCAACAGGACGGTTACGAACGAGAAACATACCTTGAGCTCCGACTGGAGGGACGCCACACCAGTATAGATCTACCACATACTCTCCAGTAATTTTTCACACCGCTCACGTCCCTTCGTGTCTCCGGTCTGCTCGTAAATTTGTGCACCCTCAAGGACCTGCTTCCGATCCCCGCGAAGTGTCCCGAGGCCTACCAAGCAACCGGCCAAATCACGCAAGGTCTCTATCTTCCGACAAATGGGATACGCCGCGCGAAAGATAAGCAGCGCTGTCGCTGTATCGCCATCAGCCACAAAAAATTCCCCCAGCCGCACAAATGTCTGGCTGAGGCCCTTCAAGTCGTTGATTTGCCGCTGTGTTGCGCTTGCCACGATCAAATGTCGCACACCCACCCACGGTCGGGCTCGGGCCAGTTCCAGCGTGCCGAGCTTCACCCGACACAGTGCTTCTTCCTCTGGATAGCCAAGCGACTTCGCAGCGTGTAAAGCCCGCTGGTAGGATGTTACCGCTTCTCCGAACTTGGCCTCATAGAAAGCGAGGTCCCCTTCGTCAAAGTATGAGTGTGTCGTCGACAATGGAATAGAATCGCGTACCGTAAGTAATATCAGAAAGCATTTGTCCATGGGCGGCGAAGGATGTCTTCTCCAATGTGCGTTTAGCTTCCGTCAGCCAGTGATTAGCTTCCGAATAATCGTACAAATATGCTGCCGTCCTGCCCACAGAGAGCCGAGTATATCCTCCAATCGCTGAGTGGAGAAATCCATTTTTCTCCAAGGCGTTTATCGTCTTGTTGTATAGGTCTCGAGCAGTGTAAAAATCGCTTCGTGCAAACGCAAAGTCGCCCTTGCCACTGATAGCTATACAAGCCTGACGATGAGCACCAGCTTGTTCCAGGAAAACTCCTGCTTCCTCGAACAACGCGTCGGCTCGACGATCATTGTTGAAAGCAGCTATTCTTGCGAGCAGGGACAGAGTCATCCCGATATTCGTCAAATGCTCAAGCTCGCGGAAGAGCTTCAAAGCCTGTAGGAGTTCAGCCTTGAAGTTGCATGGGGTAGCGACACTAACCTGTTGGCTAAGTTCTTCTGCTGTTTTCGTATCGCCGCCTTGAACAAAAGTAATTTCAGACAAGTTCGAGAGACATTTTGCCTTGAATCCTGTTAGCACTTCTTACGAGCAGAAACGAAGTCGGTTACTTGACAATATGTGTTTTGCGACTGCACTGCAAGTTCAAGGGCCTGCTTATACAGCTCTTTGCACTTCCCGCGTTGGGTAGCTTTGTATATCTGACCTAATAACCAAGTGCATTCTGCGGAAGGAAAACAAGTCAAAACCGTAAAGGCAATGCAAGGCAATGATCCTCAAACCTGCTCGGCCAAGAACATTCTCATGTTCTTCGTACAAAGCGAGAGCCTCCCTACAGAGGCGCTCTGGGTCCGAATCCAACCCGTTCGCGGTAACAATGAACAAAGTCCAGGCGAGGTGGTATAATACGTCTGCCCGTAGCACTGGATCTCCCAACTTGTCCGCAGCGATACCCGCCAGCCGGACAGTCTCTGGATTCCCTAAACGTGTGTATCGAATGAATTTAGACAGCTTGATCGCCGCGGTGATGGCTCCTCGTAAAAGGGGTTGCATTGTAGCCCCCTCCGTTGAATCGAGGGCAAGGTTGACGACCGAGTGCAAATTTCCGATCTCTGGGGTCAAACGTTTGACGATGACTTGTCCATGGGGACCTCTACCGAAAGGATTATCCTCGGTATCGGAGGAAAACACAAAGTACGCACCCCAAGTCAGAAGAAAGCCCTGCCAACCCCATATAATATGTCAGCATGGACTCGCGGTGCACGCTGTCCGACTGGTGGTAGAGTATCATGTGTGCGCGAATGGGCGAAAGCACGCGCGTGCGGTTGTACCCGTCGTTATACGCGAGGGACGTTTGCCATAGTGTAGATAACGCCCTTCTAGATTTACCAATGCTCGGAAAAATAGAAGCGAGTTCACTGTTGTCGACCCCATCCGGTAGAAGGGATATTAGACTGAGCAGAGTCAACGCCTGGAAGTATTGAGGTAATTTCTGGGATGAATGACAACAGCACGGACCTCTGGCACGGCTTTCATGCGTTGACTATTCAAGGAAATACCGATAGAGATGTCGAGACTGGACCTGCGATCAGGTGTTCTGTGCAACAACGAGCTATGTTCTTCGTGCCATCGCGTAATCAACGTTTCGGGTGTTTCGAGATCATCTATGAGATTCGCCATAAGCGCAATAGCGAGCGGCACGCAATCAACTGCAGTCAGTAACCTGGAGCACATTTACGATCAAATAATGTTACAGAAACGGTATACGCACGGATCAATCCAAGGATCGTCTTCCAAGCAATCTGATAGCGCCAGAAATGCCTTACGGGCTGATGTAACGTCCAACGGACCGATTTGGGGAAGAACTGGACGTGACCACTGGATTCCGGCAGGCCGCTCTGAGCCCCGCATTGTGATAACGACCGAAAGCGTGTCGAGGGCGCATAACGAGGCCAAAAACGTCTCGACGTCTTTCTTCGACGTTGCGCTGGAATCCCATGGAGTCTCAAAGTTATCGAGCACAATGAGCGACCGGTGCTCTGGGTTCCCAAGAGCTTCTAGAATCTCCTTCTGTAGTTTGTTGCCCTGTAAACCCAGCGGTCCCGCAATCGCTGTCAAGAGGGCGTCTTTCGCATCCGCCGCATCGCAGGAAATAAAATACCGATGGTCCCCGAAACATTCCACGACGCGGGGATCAAACAGCACCATCGACGCGACGCTCGTCTTGCCTATACCTGCAATACAAAGTTAACCGGGAGTCGTGGCGAATGAAAGTGCCGCCGCATACCCGCAGCACCGAGAATCGCGACTCTTCCGGGCGTGGGGGCGATTATCGTCGTAACTGCAGCAGAGATAGGTTCCTCCCTCCCAAATAAATTGAGCGGAACACGGGGGAGGACAGGACCAGCGCTATATGAAACACATTAGGCACGCAGGAATCTTGCTTGAATCATAATTATCGTCTACGTACGCCTCAGAGAGCGACGGCAGCTCCGGTGTCTTAACAAACATTGAAGAGTACCAGGACAGCGCAGGCAAGCCTTCCTCACCTGCTTTCCCACTTGCTTTATTTCATCCATTTTTATTTGAGACACTTCTCTTATTTTGTCAATGATCCTGCTTTTTCGGGCGGCATCTAACGTTTCCGAGCGGCTGATATTTCGCTGTAGTCGGACAGACGACTGGAACTGTGCACCGAGGTTAGGTCGTAAGGGTGAGAAACCAAAGGCACGTACGGAGAAAAGATCGATCGCGTGCTGAAGATCATTCAATAATAAATCCGCCATAAATAGCGCGCAAGCCGACCTTGATATCCCTCTGCAACCTTTGCAACTTGACCTCGTCTTGGGACTGCTTCGATAACCAGGTGAAGGATCCTCTTTTGAAAAGGTTCTATATGCCCACAACTCGTGAAAAGGTCCACACTTGCCGAATGAAGCCAACTTTACCTTGAGTACGGTATGCACCGCCTCGAGTTCGCTGTCGCGGCGAAAGTCAAACTCCGACAGTTTCTCCGCTGCCGGTGCTCCCGGCGCGAATTCAAGGCACTTACAGGCACAGCTTTGATATCTACGAACAGAGCATCGGAATCGTGGCTCGAGATCGGGAGTAGGTACTGACCTGATCAAGCAACTCAGTATCCGCCGCAATTTCTTCCTTTAGTTCCTCGACCGTGGAACAGACGGCCATGGCCAGTTGCCCGACGTCCTGCGCGAGCGCCATCGCCTCATTCTTGTTCCCAGACGCGGTCTGAAATCCCATGAGCACCACCACATCCGCAAACCGCCACGCGCGTGCGCGCCTAACCTGGCATGTATCGAGAACCCTGTACATAATATGTATTGAGTTCCGCTGTGGGCGCGTTCGAGGCACGTAGCCACTCACAAATGTATAACCCCGGCAAATCCTGCATGCGCCCACCGAATTAGTAAACTGGAAATCATCTCATCACCGCAAAAGGAAGACGCGCCTTTCAGCACTCCCAAATTCGTAGCTTCTCCAATTTGCATCATCAGTAACAAACTGTGGTCGAGAACAGAGGTGACCAGGGACCGTTCGATGCGTCGCGACATATGGGAGAGAACAAGAGCTGGACTACGTCAGAAGGAACCACGACCGAGATGGATAAGCCTCCGATGAGAGGATGGGGCCGAGTCATGATATGCAGCGCGTCCAATTTAAATTTCGGCTGTCAATCGCGGGATGGAAGCTCGGCCTGAGTCTGCGCGCGGACCCGGAGAGCACGGAGTATATTTCATCTTGACAGCCGAGCATAGCCTCGCGTTCAGTAGCGGGACCAAATATGCTGGACGGAGATTACACGTGTACACCACCGTTGCTGCCGACGTGGGAGCAATATGGGATCAATCGACATTTGATCAATGCCGACTTGGATATCGATCCAAAAGTGGCGAGGATGTACATGTATGCACGTTTGAATGTCGACATGGGACCGATACTGGCCTCCCGTTGTTAATTTTATAAGGATCCACCAAGTACATTACCTGATCTCTGAGACGTAAGTTAGAACTGACCGCAATTCCGACTCGCGCTACTCTAGTTCTGTCCAAGTGGCATTTTTTTTTTCAAACTCACGTACTTGACACGCAGGAAGTAAGCGTGGCGCACGCCTTCTTCCCTTGACAATTCTCCATAGAGCTTCAGGTGGGAGCAACAACCGGCTTCGATTCCCGACGTCTGAATAAAGGGTTGGAACCTCGTTTCTTTGATTTTCCTTCTAAATTTATGTATTTATGCCACTCACAAACCACCCAGTAAACTCGGATGTAGTGTGTGGCGCACACCCGCTTTCCATAGATCACAAATCCGTGTCCTGACGGGAAATTCCCGGTGTCTGAATGCACGCACAGTGCTGACAATTTTTTAGGTTCTTGATTTCATTAGTATCAGTCAAGTATCAGTTACCTCAAAACTCCTGTACTTAACCCACTCGCAAACCACCCAGTAAACTCAGACGTGGGGCATGGCGCACAACCGCCTTCCAAGGGCATCCCAGATCCTGTCCTGGGGGATATTCCGGGTTCGGTTCCCAGCGTCTGAATGCAAGGGTTGGAACCTCTGAGTTTCTTTTATTTTCCTTCTAAATTTATTGTATTCGGTCCAGCGATGAACTAGCGCATGAACTCGGACGTGGTGCGTGGTTTACACCCGCTTTCTTTGAATCTCTTCAGTTGGAAACTGGTGGGAGGACCGAATTCGATTCCCGACGTCTGAATGGACACTCGGATTTATTATGTTTTTTATTTGCTTTTCTCTTCGCTCTGGACTCACATATTTGACACGCTCACGAAGTTTGGCTCCGAATCGGACATGACGCGTGGTGCATACCTTTTCCGTGCATCTTCCTTCCTAATGTCCTGGCAGGCACAATTGCCGGGCCCGATTCCCGTCGTCCGACTCGGTAGACTATGTCTGATGTTTCATTTCTTTTTCGTTTACCCCGAAACAAAGTTGCACACTCAACCCACGCATAAACGAAGGCATGAACTCGGATGTGGTGCGTGGTGCATACTCGCTTTCCATAGGTTTTCTTCCTTCCCGATCACAATTCTCGGGTTCGATTCCTGGTGTCTGAATTCGGTATTGTCCAATGTTTTATTTTATTGTACCTCTCAGCTCTCACACCGGGCTACATGGAAATGATTGGAATGGAGAGCCTGAGAATCGCGAGTGATTCAGTAATTCTAAACCTGTTCAATGTTCTACTAGCAAAGCGGCCCAACAGCCGCTTGTACTTTCTGAAAGTGGCACCGCAAATTGTCGTGTCCACCTCATTGTATGACTGTGAGTGCGATTGACCTAAATTTACGGTACACGTGTGGACCATGAGAGACGCTAATAAAGCGACTTGCTTGCGAGCAGCCGCTTGTACTTTCTAAAAGTGGCACCACAAATTGTCGTGTCCACCTCATTGTATGACTGTTAGTGCGATCGACCTAAATTTACGGTACACGTGTGGACCTCGAGAGACGCTAATAAAGCGACTTGCTTGCGATTCTCTTGTCTGGCCTCACCCCCGACGGTTCACACCATCCATGCTGATTCTCCTAATTTTCGTCCATATTCTCTCCAGCAACGGCAGTGTTGCCCCAGTTGCACTCCCTCTTGCCCCTCAAACCTCTACCGACACATGTGACGATCTCAACAGTTGCAGAAAGCTGTTTGACATCGTGTGGGGCTGTCTTGCCACCATCTTTGCTTGCACTTGGGTGTCCGTGCACCCGAATGTGCCTCCTCCGGACCAGAGTCGGCCCGCCCTGTTTCGGCGCAGGCTGAGGATGATGCTGATTGGGATCATCGCCCCAGAGATTATGGTGGGTTTTGCTGCTCGGCAGTTTTTTGGGGCATGGAAGTTATCGAGGAGTGAGTCCTCAGACTTGGAGCTGTACAAATTCATGACAATGACACAGATTTTAGATCCAAAATACAAATTCTCGATGACCCATGGATACTTTTTCTGCATGGGCGGATTTGTCTCATCGGAGGGGTATCCCATTACAACCAAGGAACAACTCAATGATTCCGATCTCGGACCTGAATTTTTGAAGGGCATCCAAAATGTCAAGGCAGAGGACATTCAGGACAAGAGTAAGGGTGATGCGCTCTCCAAAGCCGTGGCACTTGCGCAGGGCCTGTGGTTCACCACGAAATGCCTCGCACGGATGAACCAACAGCTTGTGGTGACCGAGCTTGAGGTCGTAACACTTGCCTTCGCTATGGTTAACATATTCGTCTGGCTTCTTTGGTGGCATAAACCCCTTGACGTACAGCGACCGATAGTTGTCGGGCCGCCCAAATCCCTGGATGCACAGCCCATAAATCCTCGTCGGCTGTCTGGATTTAACCTGTTCTTCTACACCATTGATGGAGTCGCCGAAGACATCGACTATGATCCACTCTCATCCACCTCAGTACCCTCATTCTGGTCCCCACCCATGAGCAAGAGCTTTCGATATGGGACTATGGGAATGACCGCATTTGCGGGTGCCGTGTTTGGTGCCATTCACTGTGCCGCATGGAACACCGATTTCCCCACCGCCGCAGAAATGTGGATATGGCGGGCTGGCTCCCTGGTGATCGCTGCAATGCCTGTTGGCTCCTTACTCGCTTTCGTTCTCCATGAAATCACCTGGGGATCACCTTTTGGAGTGAAAAATCCCGGAACCACAAACTTCCTATTCTGCCTCATTCCTGGGTCAATTCTTATCTACATGTCGGCCCGCCTCATTTTAATCCCCGTTCCATTCGCCGCGCTGCGCTCGCTTCCCCCGTTAGCATTCGTGGACGTTGACTGGAGCGCATATATTCCGCACATCTAGGACTCTTCACTTTATATGAACAAGTTCTTCTGTTTCCGTTACTTGATCCACTGAACATCTGTTTCTGTAAATCCTTTAATATATACAAGGGACTGGTCGGCCACGAAGCTCGTCGACCACTGCGCGTTCCTTGAGCCGATAGCGAGCAGTAAAGTCCTTTGGCGGGGAACCATTCGCTTTCAAGGATGAGGGCTCAGGGACATGAGCGGGTTGCGCGGAAGGGGCCTTGCTAGCGTAATAAAGCTCGAAGTGATAATCCAACCGACTCTCAAGGTGGCTCAAGAGGTCATCGTCACCGTCGAAGTCGGATCTCAACCCATCATAGGAGATGCGGGGATCGAGAACTATGACAGACAGGCGTCAGTAATTTAGACCTCAATAATAGAAGGTGCATTGCTTACGGGCCGCCCAGGAAGGAAAGGAAGGTGTATTCCGGCGCGGTCCCGTTAAGAAACAGCCGGGGCCCGTACTACACACATGCGTCACTTGTATGCTACGGATATTCTTTCCCTTTCACCATTTCACAACCTGAGTACCCGTTCAACAATCGCCCCAGCTAGATCGGTAATAAAAACGAGAAAAAATACCGGTGGGTCAAGAGAGAAGCGTTCAGAGCCCCAGGGCGGCCTGGTGTCCAGAATCGAATATGTGGATAGAATATGTCCTATAGTATGTAAGTAGTAAGGAGACTGATCGAATTTATAACAATAATCGCTCAGCTTGCGGTGAGCGGCGAGCAGTCCGTTGCGCATAACCGAAGGGGTGCCGATCGGGAGCTCACGGATGGACGCCCGAAGATCATCTTGAAGACCACGATAAATGGGAGCGGTCAGCGAAAGCATCGGCCTCTTTGTGGTAGACATCGCTGTAGTTGCGGCCCGAAACAATTTCAGTCAGCCAGATACCAAGATAATGGAGCGGTGATCGCCCGCGAACTGTCAGTCATGATCCATTCAACACACACAAAAACTGAGTCTGATGAGTTGATGACCAACGAGTTTGAACATAGCTATGATCGTTGGAAGCAGGACGGCGGAGTCGACCGACGTGGTGGTGGTAAGCGGAGAAAAGGTTGGCGCTCGTACAGCCACCATATTCAAGTTGCCGATTCAGCTGAGTAGTTGCTGGCGCGGAGAGTTCCGAGCATTCAATTGAGTTACTCAGTTCAAATTTACAAGTTTTAAACCCATCGGTCTACCCGTACTGAGCCGTTGGCGGCCGTATTTTGTACGGTGTTGACGGTTTACGGGACGGGGAAACTTCCCGTCCCGTCGCATCGGCTTGGTACTAACGGGCGGCGGTAGACCCGTCGAATACGGCTTCGGCCAGGAGCCCTAAACTTGCCCAATGACTGCATAGACGTGAGGATGAGGCTCGGACTGAGTGAGTTTCTTTTGATTCACTTGGAACGATCTCCTTTGTCTGAACTTGTGTGCAAAGCGGCAACTTCAAGCCTCGAATTGGCTCAGTTTTATTTGAACTCGAAGGGATCACAACGAGGTGGGTTTAATTTAATTCCGCCCCAACGATTCTGGGTTGATTTAGTTTAGTCTGCGCAACGCACACAGAAAGGACCCGGGCATCGCTGATGTGAGATTAGGCGGCGCGGGATCGTGTATACACACGCGGCGCGCGTTATTTGGTAGCTGGGTGCGCGTTGCAGAAGATCGGACATGAGATGGTGTGGGCAAGTAGTGGCAAGTACGTACCTCGTTACGACGTGCCGGGGGGAAAGTCTTCGGGGATGCCGTACGAGCGATACCCGTTCTAGATCTAGCGCGCGCGATGCGCGATGCGCAGGGCCCATCTTCAGGCGGCGTCGATGGAGCGGTGGGTCGCGGTGGGGCGCGCGGACGTGGTACAGAGCGCTGGACGCCCATGAGCTCGCTAATGCGGAAGAGATTTAGATATACCTCCGTGACGTCAAGTCGCTCCACACAGCGCAGCGCCGGCGATGCAAACAAGGAGCGGGGCGGATGGCTCGCTTGAAAGCGCAGGGCAGCGACTGGACAAGTGCTGAGGGGCAGCGGGGCGGGAGGGTGTTGAATTCGCTGTGTTAAGCAGCGTCTGGGTGGGCGGACCAGTGGTGGATTGAGACCCGCTGACGTGCAGCGGCGTCGAAGGCGGATGAGGAGCGAAGGTGCGTGGGCGGGCGGGTGAATTGAGCCGGTTGAAGGCTACGTGTAGGGGAGCTGGGCAGCATGCTGCAGCATGAGCCTTTTCTTTTCCTGAAGCCTGAAGACAGACTCCGTAATAATGATCGCATCAATCCCTATAAGTAAGTATATGGTTCCTGTCAGACCATCTATAGTAATTCTGTGATGCATGAACGCTCTGCTCCCATGGCGAGGTAGTATCGGAAGTTTCACCGGCGGGTACTGTTGAAATCAAGGTAACCGCGGCCTTGACTTGGGAGCAGAAGACCCTCACAAACGCGCAGGGGATTCATTCGCAAACTACACAGTAGTTAAGTATACTACAATCCGCCAGGAACTACTTAAACTAAAGGTAGGTGAATTAAACTAACTGGGGAGTATTTTACCAAAGGGTCCAGAGAGAACAACACAGAATAAGGTAAATGAAGGGGATAGGGAAAGGTTACAGTACCTGTTTGTTGAGTTTTGCGAAGCCGTTGAGCTGCGCAAAGCTGTTGGCAATCGGGCCTTAAACAAGTCCGAGTGCTTCTCCTGCGCGCGCCCGCGCCCGTTGTGATACCGCAGCTTCAAAGCTGTATTATTTTACTTTTTTGTATCTTTGTATTCACTACGCCGTAGCTGTAGTTGTTCCGGTATTTTTCCTTACCGAGTATTTATACGCCCGTGTCTTGTACGCACTTCAGACGTTGTTTCACACAACTTAAAGTCTGAGGTGAGCTAACCATTGTACCGTTATATTTATTGTTCTCACGTACTTGTAGTTATATTCTTTTAGGTGAATATAGACGTTGTTTCACACAACTTAAAGTCTGAGTTATATTCTTTTAGCAATCTAACTACAACACTGTTGTCTTAATACGCCAGTCAACGGCGTAACAACGGCATCGGAGATAGCGAGCGGTGGACTCGGAATTCCACCAGGTACCTCTTGGAACCGGCAGCCACTGCGCCCAAGCCGGCCCCAGAACGAATTCTAGGGGCATTCGATGGCTAGGCGTGCCTATTTCCGCGGAGTACGATAGGCGGGATGGTCGAGGTTGATTTGGACATTTTCATTTTGAAATTTTGACTGGGGATGCCTGGGCTGCTTACCAAGGTTGCACGGCACATATCACGGAGCGATGGCATCGGCAGATTGCCGCGCTCGGCCGGTTAGGTTCGGATTGCTTGTCGGATTGAGTGGTTTCGGTTCACGGTTAGGGGTTTTGGTTAGGTTAGTGTCTGAGTGAGGGACTCCGTGGACCGTGGCCACTGGCCACGCTGCCTTCCATACACACACGGCACATTGATGGAAATCTACCGTGTTTGCCAGGTTTTTTGAATGTTCCGATGTCTCGGGTTTGCATATCCTCGGTTCCGATACATCATATTTGCTATCAACCTCGACCTACCACGGAGTTACCGTTTGACAAACACTGAACATTCTTAGTCAATGTGCCCGATTTCCACTGAATGTTCCGCACTTGCCCGTGTTTGTGATGCAGCGGTGTGTCGAGTTTTGTTCATCTCGATCGCGCACAGGCCTGCAGATCCATTCTTCCAGATGTCCTAACTGTCACATAAAGCCCCACTCTTTTCCCAAGGAAGTCACAACTCCCAGCAAGAATGGTAATGCTTCAGTCGGCGTTTGAGTTTTCCAATACTACGACCTTCTTTGTGAGTTGCAATCTGTTCATCCTAATCGCCGAAGTCTGACACCTTCATCAGCTACTCTCTCATAGCGTCAAGGCATCCATTGCTCTTTTCATACTTTTCCTCTGCCTACGCCGGTTCCTGATCAGGAGAAACCTGGTTGACAAAGATGGGCATCCGATTCCTCCGGGCCCACTCTTCCGTTATCCTTACCTCGGGCAATACTGCGAGCTCGACTTCGACCGTTGGGCGAGGCGATTCGGATCCCTGGTGTCCGTATGGATGGGCGACCAGCTTTGTGTCATAATCTCCGACCCCCGTGCCGCGCAAGACCTGCTGGTGGAGAACGGCGCAATCTTCTCGAGCCGCAAGAACTACTTCATAAAAAACGAGCTCATTCTGCACAACCGCGCGATGACTGCGTCTCCCTACAGTCAACTTTGGTAAGAGTCCTGTCCCTCCCTATGTCCGATGTGCATGCCCATAATTTGGATTAAACTAGGAGACAACATCGTAGAATCGCGATGAGATATCTTTCCGAGAAGGCAGTTCCCAACTATGTCGATTTCTTTAGGTCCGAGGCCATTAGTTTGCTTCGCTCGTTGCATCGGGAGTCAGCGTCCTGCACACAACCTGTCAATCCAGCCCTAAGCGCAGTGCGCTTCACTCTGAAGTATCCTTGTTCCGGCCTCTTCAAATTTACCGCGCTCAACACACATCATAGCAACATGCTTAGGATTTCGTTCGGCAGACGCACGAGTTCCATCGACGACCCGCTCCTGCACACCATTCAGAAACTGGTAATGGAATTCGACGATATAACAGGTCAATTCCATAAATATTGGGCAGACCTCCGATGATATCAATTTGAACATCAGGACCAGTATCAAATGCCGTGGATTTCATTAAGCCTTTGCAGTATCTCCCGACACACA
The DNA here is from genome assembly GCA_029378375.1 of Mycena olivaceomarginata. Lineage (NCBI taxonomy): Eukaryota > Fungi > Basidiomycota > Agaricomycetes > Agaricales > Mycenaceae > Mycena > Mycena olivaceomarginata. The sequence continues at coordinate 17,898 of JARKIC010001704.1, forward strand.
AGCGTACCCGGGGACTCAACCTAAACTCCGACATGAATCGAGTGTACAGCGATATAATAGACGAAATACAGAGGCGGCTAAATTCGAAGGAGGATGTTCCGGATTGTCTGGTCAAAATGCTGCTTGAGACTAAGGATAAGGGGGTTTGTCAAGCGAAGACATTATCATGCTTGCGATTGCGTTCGCATTTGGCGGGATGCATTCAGTGCGTTCTTTGCAAGTTGGTGTGTTACGTGTTGATGGTAATTTTATTTCAGATTGCTGGAATTATACAGTGGTTCCTGGCATTTATGGCGACCCATCCAGGTGTTGCGGCCGCAGCGCAAGCGGAAATCGATCGTGTAGTTGGCCGGGAACGTCTTCCCAATAACGATGACGAAAAGCATTTACCCTACGTTTGTGTCTGAGATCGTTTTGCCTGCCCCCAACTAACAGAAAATACTGCAGGTTCGTGCGATTATCAAGGAGGTAAGTTCAACCACAGTCTTGGAATCTGTTCCGTTTCACTAATTTGTTTCATATAGGTCGAGCGAATACACTCACCATTTTGGGTGCCGACGCCGCATTACTCTACCGCAGACTTCGTTTACAATGGGATGTACATCCCAAAGGACACCGTGATGATTCTCAACTGCTGGACGATTCATCACAATGAAGACCGGTATCCGGATGCGTGAGTCCCTTGCTATGTTTGGGAAAATTCACTCATACTCTCGCAGGTTCACGTTCAACCCAGACCGCTATTTGGGTGACGATCTAAGCTCCATCATGTCTTCCAAGCTGCGAGACCCAATGAAACGAGACCACTGGGCTTTCGGTGCTGGGTATGGAATATTTCCATCTTGAGTCATTTCTCTTATCAACACTCTAGGCGCCGTATTTGCCCTGGGTTTGCTATTGCGGAGCGTGAGCTATGGATCTCAATTTCAAGTCTTTTGTGGTGTGGTTGCATCTTGCTGTATCTTGATCTAGTGGCTAAGATAATTATCAGGGCATACAACTTCGAGGTCGTTCCTGAAGAACCCATCTGTTTGGACGAGTATGAGGGATCTTCTGGGCGTACTCCCCTCCCGTTCAGAATGAAACTCACGCTTCGCCATGATGCTGCCGAAAAGCTTTTAGAGGACGACAATAGCATGGCTATTTGAACCCATAGGCGCCCTCGTATTCCGGTCGAAAACTTCCTTTTTATATACTATTCTCTTTCTCTCGGATTTGTTCGATGAGATGGAAAGGAAAAGAAAATCAGCTTTCCAAAACCTACTACCCCCTACGATCACTGTTCGTCGCCGTTAGTCCAAATTTTCGAGGTCTTATCTGAAACTACCAGGATTATTCTATTTGGAAACCCGGCTTTCAATGAAGAACCCCGACAGCCGAAAACTCCCAGAAAGTGTCTAATCGGAAGCCCCTGGTTGTGCCGGCCATCATCGGTGCTTCGGCCGAATCGGCGTGGAGGTATCATTTACCGGCCATTGTGTGAGAAGTTTCCGCATTTAGTCCTGTTGTTGAACCATACATGTTTGGAATCTTGGCACCGTTTGGACTTCTCCCGGAGTTGTTCAACTCATGTTCTCTCGCACTCACGCTGAGCTCCGCAGCCCACTCAAAGTAAATACCACCCAACTTACCTTGCCTTTTGTCGTTAATTCCTAGGCCTTCAAACCAACCGTAGTGTCGGAATTTGCTTGGCGGGAGTATCTGGCGACACCGCACATCAAGTGACCGTGTTTGCCGACGGTATGCCCGGTGTCATGATCACAATGATGCCGGTGAGGAACCCCCGAACATCCGGGCTTCCAAACAACACGCTTACGAAATTGGGGGCTTCTCTTGAAAGCCGGGCTTCCAAATAGAATAATCCAAACTACCAGGTCACTTTCAAGGGGCAACCGGCATTTAAACCCGGTGACTAATTTAGCAGACTAAGGGTCGGTTAGTTAGTGCCGGAAAAAAAAAAAAAAGACCCAACTTTGTGAGCAGGACGGAGGTTGGAAATGATGTTGGCCACATTTGACGCACCCAGAAACCGTAGAACCCGCCTGCACTTGATTCCACCTGTTGGATGCAGAACAAATCCATTCACAGTAACTATTGTGGTCTTGTTTGTCACAGGCATCTATTTCTCAACTGAGTTGAAATCCAATGTAATTGAGAACACGCACCAACTAGCCAGTAAGGATTGTCAGGAAGTGTAACACTAGAGAGAAGAAAGCCAAAGCAGGAGACCAGACAGAAATAAGATCACTGTGTATTCATTGAGTGAGGAAGGTCATGGTAAGGGACAAGATAAGGTACGGTAACGTGATCAGATTCACAAACAGAACTTGTTCTGTATGTGCCTATTTGGGGGGTTTCAAACGGGGGAGGACCGAGAATGTCGCTTTTTGTCACATGACTTGCATTTATTACGATTTTGGGAACAGCGTCTATTTAATCTTCCGGCCCAAAGTTACACAACCCTCAATGTAAGCTGGTCAGTGCGCAAGCGCTGACTGAGTGAATATTGAGCCTTATGTCTGCAAATTCAACAAAACTCCGTCTTATATTTTCTATTTCTATTTGTAACCTACTACTCACCAGCCTCTTGCCATCATGTGGTAAGTAAGGACAATAGAGAGTTTGTGATGCAGCCATTCAAGCCATCTGATGGCTGTTTGGTGTTGCAAAAATTGATGGCTAATGGCTCAAATGGCTTCGATGCTTGCCCATATTTTTGAAGTCATTGAGTTGCCTCCGAGTTGTTCAGCTCATGTATGGGTGATCAGCTCCACTCACAAGTCTAACAGCCAGATTGTAGGCCCAAAATTGTTACTATTGCTGAATTTGGGGGTCTCATGCAGTCTAGGGGCATTCCTTGAGGTCCACAAGTGATAACACACCCATTGACACTCCTTTTAGCAGAAAAAAGCATACACTGACTCTATTTTATCAGCCATCCATCGGCCATTAGCCATCAGTTTGCGCAATGCCAAACAGCCATCAGATGGCTCAAATGGCTGCATCGCAAACAGGCTAATGTGTGCAGTGGGTTTATACTCTTCCCCCCCCCCATAAAAAAAAGGCCAGGCCATAAGTAAGAGCTGGGGAGTTGGTTGATAGACGACAAAACTGCTCGGGTGCATTCCAAAACCCCAATGGGGGAAAAGACATTGAGAAGGTGAACAGGACACGGCAAACAGTACCTGGCTTGCTTTGTCACGGTCCATAAGCCGGCGGGTTTACATACCGCCAGAAATAAAATTTGGCACGCCATGGAATGCAAATGTAAATTCCCGAAAAATATCTCAGCTCACACATAGGATGTATACCTTTGTTGCTGATATACCTGTATTCCTTTGACTCTCTGCACAGGATTGAGGACATTTGATGGTGACTATTTTCTAACCTTGATGTACTGCGAGGTACGAGCTTGGTTAGTATATAGCGTCTGTCTACGAGAGACTAACTTGGATGTCGATCCAAGCAAAAGTGGCGAGGATGTATGCACGTTTGAATGTCGACATGGGACCGATATTGGCCTCCCGTTGTTAATTTTATAAGGATCCACCAAGTACATTACCTGATCTCTGAGACGTAGAACTGACCACAATTCCGACTCGCGCCACTCTAGTCCTGAGGTTCAGGAATCCAAAAGCTGTATTATATAGTGAATGTGAAGTACGTACATTGAATTTAACAACAATTATAACACTGTATCTAGGCAACGCTTCGCGATTGAATTAGAAATACCTTTATAAGAACCCCCAATCCCAACCATGCTGGCTCTGCGTTTTTGCGAACATCGGCATTTGTCGGCATTGTAGCACTGCCACATGGCAGCTCGGCCCGATCACTGTCCTCTTCTCCTCATCCATGGCAGAAGTACTCGGTACACTAGGCACCGTCATCCAGCTCATCGAAAGAGCGCTGAAGGTGCGCGAATACATCCAAGACTTCCGTCATGCACCGCAAGAACAGCGGAAACTTCTCTCTGAGATGGACGACCTCCGCCCGCTCCTTGTGGAGCTTCAGACCCGTATAACCACCAACCCATCCAGCAGCATCGTCGGGAAAATGCAGAATCCGCTGACCGTCTTCATATCCACGATGGAAACCTTCACGGAGAAACTACGGCCGGGGGACGGGGCGTTCTCGAAGGTGTCGAAACAGCTGTCATGGTCGATGTGGAGCAAATCGGAGGCGAAGGTGTATCTTGTAAAGTTTGAGCAGTTCAAGTCGCTACTTCAATCCTGGCTATTACTGGACCTCTGGTGGAGAACCTCCCATGGTTCGTTGCCTTCCCGCTCGCTGAGACGAAACTTTAGGGACATGGGCCAGGAGCAACGCAAGGAACACGGTGGTGGGTGAAAAAGTATTGAATAAAGAGGTAGATTGACCCATCTGTGCGGCAACCCAGCCATTCTCAAGGTCCTCGATGAGCAACAAATCGCTAATGAACGTAAGTCCTCCTCGGCGGTCGAACTCCCCAGACACCGAGGACTTTGAGATAGGGATCTTGACGACTATCACTGAAGCCAGGAGGGACCATCGAGAAGAAATTGATTGTAAGCTCCAAAGTGGGTACACAATCGAAAACTGACTATGTGTGGAAGCCGCGCGCCGGTCACAGATCATGGAGTGGATGACGCCACTCAATTTCTTCCAGCGCCAGTCAGATGTATTTGGGACATGCCAAGTAGGAACAGGTGAATGGCTCCTCGAAGACCCTTCCCTCAAAGATTGGGAGTCTGGCTCTGGGGAAATACTGTGGTGTCACGGAATGCGTGCGGATGTTTCAATTTTGGTTACATCTCGCACTCCATTGATATTCATTCATCTTTCATCGTAGCTGGTGCCGGAAAGACAGTTCTCTCGTGCGTGCTATGCGAACCTCTCTCTGTCTAGGTTCGAGCTCATATCGTTGAATAGGTCGGTGGTGGTTAATCATCTCAATTCCCGCAATCGGAACAGGGACACCGGCGTAGCGTGCATTTATCTGAACCACAAGGAAACCGAGACGCAAACTCCTGCCAATCTCCTCGCCGCACTCTGGAAACAGCTGGTCGTGGGCAAATCCATACCTCCTCCAGTTCTCCAACTGTATGCGCATCACCGAGATCGCGCCACTCGCCCCTCGCTGGACGAAGTGTTCAAGGCGCTTCTGTCTGCACTCACTCAATACTCGAAGGTCTATATCATTGTGGATGCGCTTGACGAATATCCCGAGGATCGACGTAATATCTTGCTCAAATATCTATCGCCCGCGATGCTGGGGATGACGACCGTCAATCTTATGCTCACGTCGCGGCCCCACGTCACTCTCGAACCATTCTTTCCCAATTTCCATATTTTGGAGATACGTGCAACGGAAGAGGACATCGGGCACTACGTCGACCTGCAGATCCTGAAATCCTCCCGGTTATCCAAGCATCTTCGAACACGGCCTGAGTTGCGGGATGAGATTCGGGTGAAAATCGTCCAGAATGTTGAGGGAATGTCCGTTTATTTCTCCTCGCTTGCCAAGGCGTGATCTGACCAAGTGTCTACGCAATGCAGGTTCCTGCTTGCGAAACTGCACATGGAATCCCTGTCCACGAAGAACACCATCAAAGCGGTGCGCATGGCTCTCCAGGACTTACCCACAGATTTGCAACACACGTATGACGATGCGATGGAACGTATCAACTCCCAAAATGCCGACGATAAACAATTAGCGCATCTCACCCTCACCTGGGTTGCATATACAAAACGGCTGCTTTCCGTCGCAGAGCTGTGCGAGGCGTTGGCTATTGAACCCGCGGCCGAAGATCTCGATGTCGATAACCTATTGGACATCGACATCATTTTATCCGTCTGCTCTGGCTTGGTGATCGTGGACGAGACGCAGTCCGTCGTTCGGCTTACGCACTACACCACCCAGATGTACTTCAACGGCATCCAGCAGAAAGATTTCCCCTCAGCGCACACGGATATCGGGTCCGCGTGCCTCACATACCTGTCCTTCACCCAATTCCACACTCTTCCCGATCCGGCGCAACATTCGCTCTCCAAACAACTCCTCGCACAACACCCTTTCCTCGCATACGGCCAGTATTGCCTCATCCACGCTGTGGGTGCAGCCGAAGTGCCTCTCCGCGACGCGATCATATCGTACCTCGTATGTGCCTCCGCGTGGAAACAAGTTTGGGACTCAGCGGGATATATGCATACGTGGAACGAGCCGCCTAGTCGATTAATACCGCCATGGAATTATCCGGACTGGCCGCAGCCCGCATCGCCACTGTGGGTCTCCGCAGCGTTCAACCTCGTGGACGTCGCCCGGCATCTGTTGGCGCATGGGGAGTCGCAGGATGCGGATAGTGCGTTGTGCGTAGCGGCATTCTACGGCCACCTCGCAATGGTCCAGCTGCTCGTTGACATGGGTGGCGTGGATGTGAACACGAAGTTCAAGGACGGGAGGTTTGGAACGGCGCTGCAAGCTGCGGTGGCGATAGGGCGCAATTCGGAGAGTCCATTTCTCCTTGGTCTGGACAAAGCCTACGCGATCGCAGAGACAGCAGTTTTGTAGAATCAAATGTAGAAAGGTGGGGGCGAAAGTATGGGAACTAGATAATTTATTCCAAGATGTACGAGGGCTTTTATACCCTAGAGAACAATGTACACTACAGGTACAAATATAAACGTAGAACAATGAAGCGTACGATGTTTCAGACCAGCTGAACCTGTGCGTCTCCAGTGTTTCAACATTGCTGTGCATCACCATGCCAGCTTCCCAAACGCCACGTCTGTGCCACGAATGCGCAACGTGTCGGCTTGGTATTATTCCAACACTCCCCCTCAAGCCGAAATTAATCCAAGCGCTTGAATGAGCGGCTTGAACTTGAAGGCGGCCAGCGCCTTGGTGAGAACATCGGCAGTCATCTCCGCAGTTGGGCAATACACAACTTCGAGAGTGCCGTTTCCAATCTGCTCGCGGATAAAGTGGTACCGAATGTCGATGTGTTTGGTACGTGCGTGGAATTGACCGAGTTCGGCATGCGCGAGCGAAATGGCGGATTGATTATCGTTGTAGATGAGGAAGGGGAAAGTGATAGGTCCAAAGAGTTCGGCCATGAAGTAACGTAGCCAGATGGCTTCCTTCGCGGTGTAGGTGATGGCGATATATTCGGCTTCTGTCGTAGACAGCGACACGATTTCCTGCTGTTTGGACGACCAAGAAACTGCGGCACCGTTCAAGATGAACGCGTAGCCGGAGACAGCTTTTCGATTCTCGATCGACATGCCATCAGCATCCGCAAAGATGTCAAGTCCGAGTGTAGAGTCGGATGCATCGTAGGTAAGCGCATGTGTGCGCGTCCCCTTCAAATATTGGAGTACCCGCTTCGCGGCGTTCCAATGAGGTAGTCCGGGGTTGTCAATGAAGCGGGAGAGCACACAGACTGTAAATGCCAAGTCTGGGCGCGTAGCCGTTGCGAGCCAAACAAGCCCGCCAATCAACTCGCGGTATGGTGTGCCCTTCATCTCCGCGATGGCGGTTGGAGTCGCAGGACACTGCTCACGACTGAGTTGAACCGTGGGATCGAGTGGTACCGAGACTGATTTGCAATCAATCATGTTGAATTTCCGCAAGAGGGAATCAATGTAAGTCGTTTGGGACAACGCCAGCGTGCCCTTCTCCCGATTACGATTGACCTCCATTCCAAGAAGCCAACTGATTGGTCCCAACATTGTGATGTTGAATATTCGCGATATCTCGTCCTGGATTTCATCAATCAATGCGGGTGAGTTCCCGGTGATGGTGCTGTCGTCGATGTGAATGGCGAGCAGCGCTAGATCATTGCCTCGAACTAGGTGATAGACGGCATGGTCGGAGTGGAGTGGATGGATGTCGAGTGTAGCGAGAGCTGTAGTCAACTTCTCGTACCACTTGCGACTGGACTGTTTTAATCCGTAGATTGTGCGACGAAGTCGAATGACCTCCTGGGCATTGCCGTTAGAGTAATGCGGAGCCTGCTCCATGTAAATCTCCTCGTCGGGTCTGAATTCTCCGTTGAGAAATGCCGCGGAGTAATCAAAGACTTTGATGTCCCAATTAAATCGGGTCGCGATGGATAGAATGGTGCGTAGAGAGGATAATTTTGCAGTGGGTGAAAAGGTCTCGAAATAGTCCACGCCTTGGACCTGCGTGAATCCTCGCGCAACCAGTCGAGCCTTATATTTGTCCACCTCGCCGTTGGCTTTGCGCTTGATCCTAAGCGCCCACTTTGATCCGACAACATTTCGGCTGGTCGGCCTCGGAACAGGGTTGTCACCGAACGTGCCGGTCCTCTTGCAAGGTAGGCGAGGTCCTCAGGTGCCGGCGTAGAGATGTGAGAAGGAGAAGAGACGGTGCGCGGCGCTGTGCGCCGTGTATCCGCGATGCGGGATGAGCAAAGATGATGTGTGTGTGTGTGTGTGCGGAGGAAACGGCCGTCCCGGCCGACGGGGCCTCGCGACGCAGCGGAAGAGCTGCGGGAGAGCCCGGGTCGGAGGGAGACGAAGCGCGGGCGCGGCCGATCCTGTACGCAAAAGCCACCAAGGGTCCGAGAGACGAGACCCGAAGCAACCCAACAGGAGCGCAGCTACCAAGAGCCAAAGGCTCGTGCGAGGGCAAGAAGAGCGGGCCCGAGGCCCCCACACACAGCGGAGAGACGAAAAGATGTCTGCTTGTATGCACGACATAACAAAGCAAGTTCAAGTTAAATGCAACTCCAGTCAGGGATGAAGGAATCAATGTGGAGGTGAGATCTCCACACCGCAACACGGAATGAATGAAGCGTGGAGCACAGAGTAGAAGAGAAGATGATCAAAAAAGTAGACATTGATGAAGATGGAGAGAGACAATGAAGGGAAGGGTGCAGACAGACGTGCATCAAGGCGGGTGCACCATGGCACATAGACTCAGACGGCACATGTGAGATGATGTGATGAGATGGGGCTGTCTCAAGAGACAAAGACGAACACCCTAATAATGGGTGTGAAGGAATGCCAGAAAGCATGTAGACGTACAGTCAACGAAGAGAGACATGCGAACAAGACTGTTAGGGGGAGCAGTGGGGAGAAAAATGCGTACCTCTGGGCTGTTTACAGTCACAAGTATATCACAATGGTGAAAGTGGTGCACTTCCTCCGTAGACGTAGCGGAGACATAAAGAAGGACCTGAGCCGTTGTGATGGAATGACAACCAGGAATGAACACGACTTCTGCCGTCATACATGGATGTGGACGGGAACAACAAGATGGGAGTCCTGCAGGGAGAAGAAGCACCACTTCACATGGATGAGATGACAAGGTGTGCAATAGCACATGAGCATGGACAGAATGATGACAGAAGCTGGAGAAGGGAGAGATGCTCATAGACATGAAGAAGATGGCCCGGGATGCCCATTAGCGTGGTTCGATCAGATGCAGTGGGATGATGGCAAGAATGGGCGGTTGCACGGGCAGACAAGAAGGAGGCGAAAAAGAAAAGAAAGAAAATGTGAAATGGCCCTCACTTGGACGAGACATAGACGAAAAGGCCGTCACACTCGACGTGGATGAGAAGTGGAAAAGACGGGCGCTGTCGCGCGTAGACATAGATGAGACAAGGAATGAGACGAGCGCTGTCGCGCATGGACGTGGATGAGATGAGGATGAGACGGGCGCCATCGCGCATAGACGTGGATGAGACGGGCGCCGTCGTGCATAGACGTGGATGAGACGAGTGGGCGCCATTGCGCATAGACATGGACGAGACGAGGATGGGACGGGCACCGTCGCGCATGGAAGTAGGCGAGACAGGGATGAGACAGGCGCCATCGCGCATAGACGTGGATGAGACAGGATGAGACGGGCACTGTTGCGCATAGACATGGATGAAACCGAGCGGGCGCCATTGCGCATAGACGTGGACGAGACGAGGATGAGACGGGCGCCGTTGTGCATGGCCGTGGATGAGACGAGTGGGTGCCATCGCGCATAGACATGGACGAGACGAGGATGGGACGGGCGCCGTCTCATATAGAAGTGGGTGAGATGGGGATGAGACGGGCGCCCTCACGCATAGACGTGGATGAGAAGAGTGCCATTGCGCATGGACGTGGATGAGGTGTGGACGAGACAGCCGTCACACTTGACGTGAATGAGAAGTGGAAAGACGGGCGCCGTCGCACCTAGATGTGGATGAGATGGGCGCCGACGCGCATAGACATGGATGAGACGAGGAAGAGATGGGCACCCTCGCACGTAGATGAGAAGCAAAGATGGGTGCTGCGCTCTTGGGCATAGATGATGTGTGGAAAGACGGGTGCCGTCGTGCACAGATGTGGATAAGACAAAGGAGAGACGGGCACCATCGCGCATTGACGTAGATGGGACGGGCGCTGACACACATTGACGGTGAGAAGGGTGCTGGCGCGCAAGACAAGATGTGTGCCGTCGCGCGTAGACGTGATGAGACGGGCGCCATCGCGCACTGACGTAAATGAGATGGGCACTGACACGCATTGACAATGAGACGAGCGCTGACACGCAAGACATGATGAGATGTGCGCCGTCGCGCATAGACGTGAAGAGACGGGCGCTGTGGTGCAAAGACGTAGATGAGACGGACGGGCGCTGATGCGCATTGACAATGCGGCGGGCACTGACACGCATTGACCATGAGACGGGCGCTGACGCGCATAGACAGGATGAGACGGCGCCGTTGCGCATGGACGTGAAGAGAGGGGCGCCGTCGCGCATAGACGTGAAGAGATGGGCAACATCGCGCGTTGGCGTGAAGAGACGGCACTGACACGCAAAGATGTGAAGAGACGGGCGTCGTCGTGCAATGCGGAGAGACGGGTGCCATCACACCATGTGAAGACACAGCGAAGACACAGGCGCCGTTGTGCATAGATGTGAACAGACGGCGCCGTTGCACATAGGCGTGAATGAGACGAGATAAGGACGAGGTGCGTGCCGTTGGGCAAATATGAGGGTGAGACAATGACAAGAGGTGCACCGTGGCGGATTGATGAGGGCGAGATGGCGATAAGAGCGCTGGTGGCCTGATGCACACTGACATGGGCGAGCTGATGAGGAACAGGGTCCACTCGCGAGGATGGACCAAGAAGAGTCTTGTCGCATATCGTGCAGACAGCGTGAATATCACATACAGAGTTTCATTTCGACGCAATTGGGTGAAAGGCTCTTGGAAAGCTGATGGGACGGGCATCGACATCGATACTGACGTGACGAAATAATGCTCGGAAGATGAGACTGTATGTGTGCAGGATGGAGGGAATTTGATTGAAGGTGTGTACAAAGGACAGCGTGCAAGATCGCACGCAGATGAGTCCAAAACTGGACGGGTACGCCCCCATGTGCGTGCGACACCGACACTCATTCGGGTAAGGTCCCGGCGAGGTAGTCTGAGGGTATGCGAGAGAGTGCGTCATTCTTTCTTGCGAGAGCCATGCGGGAACACTGGATCCGGGGAAACAGGACCACAATGGCGTGATGTGGACGCGCCAGAAATTTTAAGATGGAAATAAAGCGTGTCCAGAACAAATCCACAAGCGTGGAAACGATCGGCGCGAGCCCTGATACTGCAATGTGGACGAGCATCGAGGAGGTCTACACGCGAAGAAAACAGCCACAAGGCGATGTGTAGAAGGCGGCCCAATTCCGGGGCAGACAGATGAGTCTGCCCAAATGTGATGAGGTGCGTATATGTGCCACAAAGTGAAGAAGAGGAAGTATCAGGGAGAGTGGATGGTCTGTAGGATGAACTGGGAGCTCGGCAAAGAACAGAGGAAGCATCTTCTTGGCGCCAGAGGAAATGGAAGGGAGAGGCGGGCAAAAAAGTGCCATCGGACTCGTGAAACAACGAGCGGAGTACGTCGTTTCGTACGCTAGTGAGCGGATGAGGTATCCCAGTGCCCACAACATGCCGATAGTCCGATCTCGAGAGTGGCTGCCATCGCTCACGCGCTCACGCTCGAAACGCGTCACGACGCGTGACATAGTGCAGCGTGTCTTGAGAAGACACATGGTGCTCGTTGAGTGCTCGATGTGAACACCGGGCAATCGTGTAAGGAGAGATGAATGAATATGAGAAAGAAAGAAAGAAAAAGAAAGAAAGAAAAAAGGAAAGGAAAGGAGGAAAGAGAGGAAAGACGGGGACGCGCCGAAAGCGATTCCCAGCCCAGGAGCTTGAGGCCCAGAGACAGACGGGACGATATGCAAGAGCCGAGTGGTCGGCGATGAGCTCAAAAAGCGTTGAGGACGACGAGGAAGAGCTCGACGAGAGCTTTAAGGATGATGATGTCGACGAGGAAGAGCCAGCAACATAAGATGTGGCGGTGTGTAGATTAGAGATATCTAATCTACAATCAAACTGTGCCTCTACGCCTGCTCGTCCCTCTCTTCCTTGCCTTCCACTCAGGAGGCTCGCGGGCTCGCCTTCCTGAGCTCGCACATAGTTTCCATCTCCACATCCATTGCCGCTTTGAATTGCGGCCAGTCCTCCCGGCTCATAGCTTCTTCAACTGTGGGTGAGTCCGACAAGCCTCCCATTCCAAGGTAAGCATATTCTGTTCCAACACTATTCGGATCATCATCTTCGGCATCTGCCAAGTGAGCAGCACGTCGCGTCCGAGTGCCTTCCACGATGTTCCTCGGGTCAATTGCGCTTGAAATATCACGCGGCGCTATTGGTGTTGACTCCGAGTGTCTGGGTGGAGTAGATGGAGGGGTAGTGAGTGGAGAAGGTGGAGTTGGTGGGCGGGAAGCGGTTGGTAAGGTCTGCGGAGCTATCGCAGGTGCGTGCTGGATGCTCTCTAAGTTTTCTTTGACCCTAATTTCCGCTTTCTCCCCCTCATTCAGCACCCTATAAATTTCACCACTTCTTTTGACCTCGGGAAACTTCACGCTTCGTTCAACGCGGATCGACCGGTTGTCGGGGTAATAAATCCGATGTCCGTCGATGCTGTCGAGATCGTAGCCAATCCATCTGCCCTCTCGAGCGCGTCCATCTAACTTTGACGCGTCAGCGACATGAACCGAAACTTCACAACCCCATTCGTGGATATTGCGTAAGTCTGGTTTCGACTTGTGGAATGCCTCGTAAGGCGTGCGACCACCCAATGCCTTGGTAGACGTTCGATTCTTCAACCAGACTGCGTGTTTCAACGCTTCACCCCATAGATTTGTTGGCAATCCTGCAGCGTGCAACATCGTGCGCACCTTTTCCAAAAGTGTGCGATTAAGTCTCTCGGCGACTCCGTTGTGCTCGGGGGTGTCGTGAACGGTGAGGCGGCGTCGGATGCCCCTCTTGGCAAGGTATCTGTCGAACGCGTGGCTTTTGTACTCGCCACCGTTGTCCGAGTGCAGAATTTTAATTCTGATTCCATGTTCAGTTTCCCATCGAGCATCCACGTCTTCAAACGACTCCAATGTCTCGTCCTTCGAGCGCATCAAGATCAGGACCGTGTATCGCGAAGATTCGTCTGTGTAAGAGACGTAATATTTCTTGTGCTGCGGCGTTTCAACAGTGGCGGGACCCCACACATCCGTGTGGACTTCATCACCAATATTGCCGGTTGCAGTGCGCTCTATTGCCTTCGAAATTGGTTTGCGAGTCATCCTGCTGTGCAGGCATGATTTGCAGTCGTCCTTCGAGGTAGGTCTTGTCTCATCGAGTTCGATTCCTTCCACCAACTCATTTTTAACCAGCTTCTTTACCATATCAATTGGAAGGTGCCCCATCAAACGGTGCAGCTCCTCGGGAGTCGCGAGTACAGGTGCGTCTGATGCTACATTCGCATGTGGTGGTGGATTCGGAACTCGAACGGTATAGAGTCCGCGAACCAGTGGAATGGCGCCAATCTGTTGATGTTTGCCGTCAAATATGCGGCACTCTTTCTGGCGGAATTGGACTGCACAGCCGGCTTGCGCGATGCGACCGATGGATATGAGGGTGGGTCCGAGCTTTGGTATGTACAAGACATCCTTTACAAGGACTCTCGTTGACCTGTTCGCCCCATTTGGCACTTCAACATGCATATCCCCCATTCCAACTGCATCGAGCGTCTGATTGTTGGCTGCAGTAATTCCTCGTGGCTGAATAGCCCGATAATTTGTCAAACGATGCCGTGAGGGGGTCATATGAACTGAGGCGCCCGAATCGTAGATGTCGAGCCCATCTTCGGGAGTGGCAGCGGCGGTGAATACATTTTGTGGGGTGAGTGATGTCTTCGCTGAGTGCTCATCAATTTTCTCATCCTCCTCGGTGTCGTCAGCTTCGTCGTCGCTGTCCGGCACGTCCAATAAAGGTGGTAAGTCCTTATATTCATCGTCCAACTCCTCCTCGTCCAGTTCATCAAACTCAATGTAATCCTCCAGCCTGTATGACGCTGCCATCCATGCAGCATCCAAATCATCTACTGCTTTTGCAGTGTTGGCTTTGCCAGCCTTCCGGTGAGGGTTCTGCCCTTCTTTTCCTCCTCCCTTCGCCCAGCAATCCTTTGACATGTGTCCCTTTTTGTGACAGTTATAGCACTCCATCGTCTTCTTCGGCTTCTTGCCGCCATTCCCGTAGAACGCGGCCTCTTTCTCCCCTTTTGAACCGTGCCTGGCCGCTTTCCGGTCGGCTTCATCGCTGATGCCTTGCAGCACCGTATCGGGATCAAGAGTCTTGCCAAGAAGTGTGGCGGCACCCGTAAGTGCCGAAAGGTATGTCTCATATGATGTGGGGAGAGAGCCTAGGACAATTGCAACAAAGTTGTCGTCTCCTGGGTCGGCAGCCATCGCAATGAGGTCCGCCCGGATCGTCCGTAATTTATCAAGGTGAGCTTTTACATCTCCACCATCTGCGCAACGCTCGTCTTGGAGCTTGCGCCGCAAATCAACTGTGACCATCTTTGATTTCTTCTCATATTCATCCTTCACCTTCCCCCACATCTCCTTCGCCGTTTTCTCCCCTTTGACCTTCAAGAAAAGCGAATCTGGGATCACCGAAGCCAGGCCCTGTTTTATAACGGCCTGCTCCGACTTCCAGAACCGACGGCGCGCCAAATAATTGTTGGTGGCCGTTACTTCCGTTGGTGTGGGTACCGCTGGGTCGACGATGGTCGGTGCGACCGGCTCGGTGGTCGTTCCCGTGGGACCGTCCTCGAAATGGTCACCGAGTCCAGCGGCGTCCAAAGCGAATAGGAACCGGTCGCGAAAGAAGACCCAGTTCGTACCATCGGCTTTGCATGCGGGAAGTTTGGCGAAGTACTCGCCAAGTTTGGCGGTCGAAGAGAATGTGTTTGTTGACATAGACGGGAAGTGAAATCGAGTAAGAGTTTCGTGAAGCAAGTAGAATTCGTTTAGGGTTTAAGCGCGGGGGCCAATAACCTGTAGAATCAAATGTAGAAAGGTGGGGGCGAAAGTATGGGAACTAGATAATTTATTCCAAGATGTACGAGGGCTTTTATACCCTAGAGAACAATGTACACTACAGGTACAAATATAAACGTAGAACAATGAAGCGTACGATGTTTCAGACCAGCTGAACCTGTGCGTCTCCAGTGTTTCAACATTGCTGTGCATCACCATGCCAGCTTCCCAAACGCCACGTCTGTGCCACGAATGCGCAACGTGTCGGCTTGGTATTATTCCAACAAGTTTACGATGGATCGGTGCTCCAGACCACGTCAGCACCCGCTCACGAGGCGGTCGTCCGACTCCTCATCGAAAAAGGAGCGGACGTGAACTTGAGGGCCGGGGCGTTCGGGAGCGCATTGCAGGTCGCAGCCTATTATGACCATCAGAGCATTCTTCGCCTGCTCATCGAGAATGGAGCGGACGTGAATTTTCAGGATGGCGGGCCGTTCGGCAACGCGCTTCAGGCGGCGGCGTATGATGGCCATACGGGCCTCGTGCGGCTGCTCCTCGGTCTGGGAGCGGCCGTGGACTTGGAGGGTGGCCAATTTGGGAGCGCGTTATACGCGGCGGCGCTCCAAGGCCACGAAGAAATACTTCGACTGCTCATTGCCAAGGGCGCAGACGTGGATGCGCAGGGAGGCCAATTCGGCAGGGAGTATGGCAGCGCACTGCGGGTCGCACTTCACCAGGAAGGCACTGCCAAAATCTTGCTCCAAAGTGGCGCCGATGTGAACGAGACTTTCCAACAGAGTAGTGCACTGCAAGCAGCCGCCTCTTGGGGACTCTGCAACGTCGCTCGGCTGCTGATCGAACATAGCGCCGACGTGAACTTCCAGGGCGGGCAATATTGCGAGTTTGGTAGCCCGCTACAGGAAGCATCATTCAAGGGTCATGCTAACATCGCTCGACTGCTGATTGAACACGGTGCAGAGGTGAACGCAGAGGGCCCTCAGCACGGCAGCGCACTGCAGGCGGCGGTGTGTTGAGGCCACGAGGTCATCGTTCGACTGCTCATGGAGAATGGGGCGAGCACAATTTTCGAGAGCGGAAAATTTGGCAGCGCGATGGAAGCTGCGTTGGGTGAAGGTCATGATGACATTGTCCAACTGTTGGTTGAGAAGACCTGCGGCGTCTGAGTGGTTCAGGATTATTGATCTTTTGTTTTCTCTCTAAATTTATGTGCCCAGTTAAGTGATAAATAGCGCATTGACTCGGGCGTGTTGCATGGTTCACACTCGCTTTCTTTGAGCCTTTTCAGTTGGAATCTGGTGGGGGACCGGGTTCGATTCCCGGCCTCTGCATGGAACAGTGCTGACATTTTTAGGTTCTTCATTCCATCAGTATCAGTCACCTCAAAAACTCCCGTACTTAAGCCACTAAAAATCGTCCAGTGAACTCGGACGGGGTGCGTCGCGCACACTCCCTTTCCATAGGCATCCAAAGTCCGTGTCCTGGCGGCGGGTTCGACATGATCGTTTCTGATCGTATTGATGTGATCCGGTCCAGTACTCAACGCTGTTCTCCAACTTAGGCAATTTTCGAGCCGGCGCGCCAGTTGAGCAGGGACGAAGTGATTCGAAAACACGTCTAATCCAGATGAAGCAGTCAACTCGACGGCATGATCCTCTCAAGACCGTTTCTCAATTGCGAATCCGGTTGAGTCTCAGATAATACCTCGAAAATTTGAACCAACTGGCGACGAACAGTGATCGTAGGGGCTTAGGTTTCGGAAAGCTGAATTTTTTTTCTTTTCCATCCCATCAAACAAATCCGAGAGAAAGAGAATAGTATATAAAAAGGATGTTTTCGACCGGAACAGATACGAGAGGGCCTATGGGTTCAAATAGCCATGCTATTGTCGTCCTCTAAAAGCTTTTCGGCAGCATCATGGCGAAGCGTGAGTTTCATTCTGAACGGGAGGGGAGTACGCCCAGAAGATCCCTCATACTCGTCCAAACAGATGGGTTCTTCAGGAACGACCTCGAAGTTGTATGCCCTGATAATTATCTTAGCCACTAGATCAAGATACAGCAAGATGCAACCACACCACAAAAGACTTGAAATTGAGATCCATAGCTCACGCTCCGCAATAGCAAACCCAGGGCAAATACGGCGCCTAGAGTGTTGATAAGAGAAATGACTCAAGATGGAAATATTCCATACCCAGCACCGAAAGCCCAGTGGTCTCGTTTCATTGGGTCTCGCAGCTTGGAAGACACGATGGAGCTTAGATCGTCACCCAAATAGCGGTCTGGGTTGAACGTGAACCTGCGAGAATATGAGTGTGAATTTTCCCAAACATAGCAAGGGACTCACGCATCCGGATACCGGTCTTCATTGTGATGAATCGTCCAGCAGTTGAGAATCATCACGGTGTCCTTTGGGATGTACATCCCATTGTAAACGAAGTCTGCGGTAGAGTAATGCGGCGTCGGCACCCAAAATGGTGAGTGTATTCGCTCGACCTATATGAAACAAATTAGTAAAACGGAACAGATTCCAAGACTGTGGTTGAAATTACCTCCTTGATAATCGCACGAACCTGCAGTATTTTCTGTTAGTTGGGGGCAGCCTAAACGATCTCAGACACAAACGTAGGGTAAATGCTTTCGTCATCGTTATTGGGAAGACGTTCCCGGCCAACTACACGATCGATTTCCGCTTGCGCTGCGGCCGCGACACCTGGATGGGTCGCCATAAATGCCAGGAACCACTGTATAATTCCAGCAATCTGGGGTAAGTTTACCATCAGCGCGTAGCACACCAACTTGCAAAGAACGCACTGAATGCACCCCGCCAAATGCGAACGCAATCGCAAGCATGAGAATGTCTTCGCTCGACAAACCCTCCTCATCCTTAGTCTCAAGCAGCATTTTGACCAGACAATCCGGAACATCCTCCTTCGAATTTAGCCGCCTCTGCATTTCGCCTATCATATCGCCGTACACTCGATTCATGTCGGAGTTTAGGTTGAGTCCCCGGGTACGCTTGTGTGTCGGGAGATACTGCAAAGGCTTAATGAAATCCACGGCATTTGATACTGGTCCTGATGTTCAAATTGATATCATCGGAGGTCTGCCCAATATTTATGGAATTGACCTGTTATATCGTCGAATTCCATTACTAGGTTCTGAATGGTGTGCAGGAGCGGGTCGTCGATGGAACTCGTGCGTCTGCCGAACGAAATCCTAAGCATGTTGCTATGATGTGTGTTGAGCGCGGTAAATTTGAAGAGGCCGGAACAAGGATACTTCAGAGTGAAGCGCACTGCGCTTAGGGCTGGATTGACAGGTTGTGTGCAGGACGCTGACTCCCGATGCAACGAGCGAAGCAAACTAATGGCCTCGGACCTAAAGAAATCGACATAGTTGGGAACTGCCTTCTCGGAAAGATATCTCATCGCGATTCTACGATGTTGTCTCCTAGTTTAATCCAAATTGTGGGTATGCACGTCGGACATAGGGAGGGACAGGACTCTTACCAAAGTTGACTGTAGGGAGACGCAGTCATCGCGCGGTTGTGCAGAATGAGCTCGTTTTTTATGAAGTAGTTCTTGCGGCTCGAGAAGATTGCGCCGTTCTCCACCAGCAGGTCTTGCGCGGCACGGGGGTCGGAGATTATGACACAAAGCTGGTCGCCCATCCATACGGACACCAGGGATCCGAATCGCCTCGCCCAACGGTCGAAGTCGAGCTCGCAGTATTGCCCGAGGTAAGGATAACGGAAGAGTGGGCCCGGAGGAATCGGATGCCCATCTTGTCAACCAGATTTCTCCTGATCAGGAACCGGCGTAGGCAGAGGAAAAGTATGAAAAGAGCAATGGATGCCTTGACGCTATGAGAGAGTAGCTGATGAAGGTGTCAGACTTCGGCGATTAGGATGAACAGATTGCAACTCACAAAGAAGGTCGTAGTATTGGAAAACTCAAACGCCGACTGAAGCATTACCGTTCCTGCTGGGAGTTGTGGCTTCCTTGGGAAACGAGTGGGGCTTTATGTGACAGTCAGGACATCTGGAAGAATGGATCTGCAGGCCTATAGGCTATGCGCGATGGAGATGAACAAAACTCGACACACCGCTGCACCACAAAACACGGGTAAGTGCGGAACATTCAGTGGAAATCGGGCACATTGACTAAGAATGTTCAGTGTTTGTCAAACGGTAATTCCGTGGTAGGTCGAGGTTGATAGCAAATATGATGTATCGGAACCGAGGATATGCAAACCCGAGACATCGGAACATTCAAAAAACCTGGCAAACACGGTTCATTTCCATCAATGTGCCGTGTTTGTGTGGAAGGCAGCGTGGCCAGTGGCCACAGAGTCCCTCATTCAGACACTAACCAAAACCCCTAACCGTGAACCGAAACCACTCAATCCGAACCTAACCGGCCGAGCGCGGCAATCTGCCGATGCCATCGCTCCGTGATGTGCCGTGCAACCTTGGTAAGCAGCCCGGGCATCGCCAGTCAAAATTTCAAAATGAAAATGTCCAAATCAACCTCGAGGCTCGACCATCCCGCCTACCGTACTCCGCGGAGATAGGCACGCCTAGCCATCGAATGCCCCTAGAATTCGTTCTAGAACCGGCTTGAGCGCAGTGACTGCCGGTTTCAAGAGGTACCTGCCGGTGAATCTTCCGATACTAACCATATATAGTGGTGGTGGGCAATTGACTGGTGCCATCAATTCCTTCCCACGCGCGACATGCCGACGTGCCGAATTTTTATTGACCCAATCCTCGCGACACGTTTTAAAAGAGTTCCCACTCAGAAAGTGCTCGTCGGCCAAGGGAAAAAATAAAGGGATATACATTATCTCTGGAATGTCCTGGGGAATTGTCGAAATTCCGTGAGCAGACTAATATCACACGAGTCGTGTGATATTTTGGGTGTAAGTTGAAAATGAAATGTTCATGCCTTCAAAATTCCCCAGGACAAACCATTCTTCGACCAAATTGGGCCAGGGTTCCCCAAGTGACCTGGGCCCAATTTTGACTCAAGGGCCCGGAAAACGTGCAGTGAGTTTCACCGTATCAGCCACTGCGTCACACATGTGACATCTCGTCATCTTGTCTTGCGCGGTCACTTGACATAAATCTTCGCGCTCTCGGCTCACTCTACACCGTGTCCCAACACCCAATACCAACCTAATACCGGTCCAGTCCCTCTATAATCCATTTTATTACCATCCAAACCTCTGTAAGTACTTGTGAGCGTCAATATTTGGCAGATTCCTCAATCCACTCCAGAGTCCCGGATTGACTTGTATTCTTGCGCTCCTTATCCAAAGCTTTATCCCAATCGATCCAAGGCTCTATCCTCGCTTTGCCGACGAACCACTGCCTCTACATGCTGTCTCTTGCTTTCAATATCACTCAGCAACTTCACCTGCCCTAATATGTCATGAATCGCCCGGGTTCTACTTTTTCGCTGAAACGGTGCACTTGATATACGACTAGAAATAGCTTAGATTCGTGCTTGCACAAAACAACCACAAAACCACCACTACAACAATCTATTCCTCCAAAGATGTAAGTGCTTCTCTTTGTGAGTTCGGGTCCGGGCCGTAGTATGCGACCAACGGGTTTGGAACAAACACAATTCGACTGCTAGACTTCAACAAAGCTGTTCAACAACTACGCTAGCACTACGCAGCTGCCAACAACAATACCGCTAGCACCTGGGATGGGCAGGGTTATATGGGTTGGATACAAGGTGGCTGGATCGCTAGATCGAGGGCACCAGGGCAGAGTATGTAGGTTTGTGAAAATCCTCGCAATGGGATACCCAAAGACTATTGAGGCTAACAACAAAGGGACTTCAATCCTCAAGCGACAAGGCAGTCCTTAAGCCGCTGACCTATTCCTTAACCAAGAACAGGAACGTTTCCACTTTGTATTGGCAATAGACACTATAAGCGTCCAGCTAGCGACCCAACACACTACGACAGCGCTTCCGTCAATATCGGGGTGAAGGCGAAGTAACTGACAAGTTACAGTCGGTCTAGAGGTGGGGGCACCTAGTCCGTCTTCTTCTTAGTGGGCTCGAGTCAACACACAATCACCTAGCAGGCGATCCAACACACTACGAATATATCGGGGTGAAGGCAAAGCTGCTAGCGCAACTGCTAGCTGGTTCTCGAAGAGAACACCCTTGGTTTTATACGTGAAGACTCCGCGAGCCAACAACTTAGAACCTCAACTTAAGATCTCGACGTGTCCAGAGTCAACAGTATTGATTCCAATAAAGCTACTACTTGTGAAGTGTGTGTACAATCTCCACTAGCAACCTGAGACCACCTGCACCAACTTCGTACAAAGTCGGGGTGTAATAATCTGAGGTTCTAGCCTGCTCTGTGCTCCCTTTATACTACTGAGGTCCATGGTACATGTGATAAACAGAATGAATAATATAAATGAGTGAAAATGATGTGATAGATACGACAGCCAATGAAACGACTGCCGTTTGGTTTTATGATGGGTCTATGCCAAGCAGAACAGCCACACTGATCCGCTAGCGTCCATTTAAGGGTATCGTGAGTGATCCCTCAGCTTGCCATCAGCTGCTGGAATCGCTATCCTGACGAAGCGGAGTTGAATCCGCCGCCTGGAGTCATCTAGCACGAGTCAGAGCACCGGCTAGCAGTCCGTTTATCCGTTACTGCATATGTGGTGACCCGCGCATCCGCACCAATAGCCTGCTAGCTATTCCTCTACTATCTGCTTTGTCTCTGTTTGTGACTCGCGACCGCGTCGCGACCAGTCACGTGCTCGCATCTGTGTTTCGGGTCTCGGGTCGATCGCTATAGGAGTACCGCACACTAGCGCCCTTGCTAGAAGGCTGCTAGCGCATAGTTTACTACCCTTCAGATCCCAGACTCGCCGCTCGCACCCCAGCTAGCGTGCTCGCAATACCACTCTTCTGTGTCTCGCTCCCTAGGTGCTAGCACCTTGACTGTGTAGGCTTATGGTTATTTCCCCGTGGTTTGTGCCTTCAGACCGTACTAGCGCGTCACACTAGTCGTGTCTGATGCTACAACCGGCAGCTTGGGCTCACTCCAGTTCTCCTTTATATCACCTAGCCAGAGTCCTGAGTGCTAGTAATAGCACTTCAGAAGTGCTAGCGCTTTCCCGTTGTATAAATACTGGTCCTAGGAAATCGCAAAATAGCACTAGATGCCGCGCGCTCTTGTTACGGCGTTTCATCTCCCCCTCACTAAATCTAGACCGTCCCCGGTCGTCGCGCAGTGCCATTCACTTTGCGATATTTAGTGGTCCTTCGGATGATATCTCCGCCAGGACGCTTTTTGTAATTTTTAGCCCATTTATTTGACGCCAGTCAAGTTATGCCTTCCCTAGCCAGCTCCACTCCATCCAAGTGTACTGCTAGAACTTTTGCCAAGGGCTTCTACGTCAAGCCCCTATCTTATCTAGCAATCTGCTTCCGTCTAACGGACCCACAGATCGGCCATCAACTGTCAGAGTGTCTTAGGTGCATCGGTGTGTCTTATATTTGCAACAGGAGTCTATCCTCTTGCTCAACAATTCTCCTGACGACCCTGCTAGACATTCTTCTGGTTCGTTCGCTTCCCGCACCCTTCTGCTCGCGGTTCCCTACTCAGGCGCTCGTTAACTCTATTATTTCGTGGCGAAACACCGTGCCTGGCGATCCATCACTCTTCTAAAGCTTAATTTACGGCATTTCCTTTTCCGGTGCGCCAGCTCTTTCTCGCTCGAACCAGTCCCTGCAGGGACTGGGCTTCTGTGCTGCGGTCTCCTTGAAACTGTTCTGGGAGTTCGCCGCGGTGCGTGCCGGTTCGGCAGTATGACTCGGGAGCTAACACATATTTAGGTGGGCAAATTTCTTGCTTCGCCTCCCATTTTATGTCCAGTTCTCGTAGTCTCCGTGCCTCGACCATCGCCAGTTCCTTCAAGCACCAGATGTCTCGCAAGAAGTCCGCTCCTGCTTCGTCGTCTCCTGCTCGTCCTGTCGGCTCTTCCGGACGACCTCTCCCTCGGGCTCTCAACCCCGTTCCAAAGAGCGCCACTACCACTGCGTTGTCGACGGACGCGTCTCCTGCTTACAAGCCGCGCCATCCCGTAGGCAAGCCGGTGGCCGCGTACGGCGACCACCTCGCCCCCGACTATCCGGACGCGCCCTACTGGATCCCCTTTCGACAACGTCGTGTCTCGCAATCTGGTTCGGTACTTCGACAGCGAGGAGCTCCCCACCGTCGACGCCACCGCTTTCTTCGAGGACATCTCCCAGGCCAAGCCTCGCTTCGTACGTACTCGCCTCTGCTAGCTGTTTGTTGCCACTCAGCCCCTTTCCAGGACAGTTACCGCGCGGCGTATCCAAACCCACCTATCGAGGTCGAGCGGTTTTTGTACACCGTCTACAAGGTCGCCTCCGCTGTGGCTGCCAAGTTTCCGAAGCTGTTCAAGCCGAAACCGACCCCCGCCAAGACCTGAGCTTCTACCTGTCGCTCAAACCTTCCTCCGAGGTCATGCAGGCTCTGGTATGCGTTTTAATCCTCTGCTCTACAGCCTTCTGACAGTTTGTTCACTCTAGAAGGCCCACGCGCAAGGCGAGCGCATCGCGCTGGACGGATCCTTCGGTATCCCCCAGGTTGACGTCCGCACACCCACGCCTCCTCCCCGCGACCCCTTGGCCGACTCGGACGAGGACGACGACGAGCTTCCTACTCTCGCCAAAGGCAAGGGCAAAGTCCCGCCCTCCTCGCCTTTTAAGGTACGTTTCTTCTTGCTTTACTGATCTCACTTTGGTCTAACCGCTTTTCTTTTCAGCGCGCTCGCAGTCCCACCGACGAGGAGTCGGTGTCCAACAAACGTGCCCGACGCAAGGTCAAACCCACGGATTCCGACGCGGACTATGTTTCCAACGCGGATAGCGAGGACCAAGACGAGCTCGCGGACGACGCCGAGCAGTCCGAAGATGGGGCGGACGCTCGCGGGTCACCCGAGGGTCACGACGAGCAGGAGGAAGAGGAGGGGGAGGCGCAGCAGGAGGAGCCGGAGGTGCGCAAGCCACCGCCTAAGAAGGCCGCGAAGGGCAAGGCCAAAGCCGCGCCAGCCCCACCGGTCTCACCCCTTTTTGCGGGTCCCCGTAAGTCTCTTTCTTTGTTTCTTTTTCCATACTCACCCGTATTACCCTTACAGCTCTCAGCGTCGAAGCCGTCCAGGTGATGCCTGTCGAGCGGGTCGGCCACAGCCTCGTCACCGAGGCCGCTAAGCCGCCATTCCTGCACAAAGGTCCCCCAGCTTGCACCAATTGTATTTCGCGCGGCCACGACTGCCAACCCTGCGAAACCGGCCGTACCAATCGCTGCCAACGTTGCCACGATGGCCATATGGTGTGCTCGCGCGGGCGTACCGCCCCCGAGCTTCTCTCTACCTTCGAGCGCCTTCGCCCGGTCTTGGCTGTTGCCCCTTCCAGTAAGTGCTAGCTTTTTCTTTTCCTTTCGTTTGCTAACTTCCTTTGCTAGCCCTCAACATGGCCCTCATCTCCCTGGTGATGGCTCGTCGCGAGCTGGACCTGCAGTGGATCCAGGTTACTCGTTTGTCGGCGCAGTACAACCAGCAGATGCAGGAGCTCGTGGACGTTCTGTTGCAGCAGGCCGACGCCTTCCACGCCGACTTCGTGCGCCACTTCTACGAGGACGAGACGGACCGCGAGGTCCTTCAAGGAATCCTCGAGCGTGGGCTGCAGAGCTCGACCGCCCTCTCGCGCCATCAAGATCGCTATGCGCGGCACCCCGTTACGCCCGTGGTCCATAACCGCACGCCTACCGCCAACGAGCCCGAGTACTCGTACACTCGCCTCTTGCCTTCCGCGGCTGCCCCGCTCGGTGCTCTCGAGGACCTCCCCAACGTTGCCGCCGTTAGCAACGTCCTCCAGCGCGCGTCTTCGCCGGCATCTGCTCATCCGCCCGCGAACGCCTTTCGACTCGCTCACGAAGGAGGACGCGCTCCAGTACCTCGCCAACGTCGCTGGTCCTTCCACCGCGCCCGGCCACACGCTCGTCGGCCCTGCGGTTCCGCCCTTCGACTTCTGCGGAGATGGAGGGGTGGAGAACGCTGGCCTGTAGCTCGTTCGGTTGCGTGGGGACGTTTTCTCGTTTGATATACTGCACTATACACATCGCGCGGCCACCGGCCCAAAAATATGTACAACTATACTCACTCGCGTTTTTGCTTTGCCTACTACTAGCTGCCCAAAAGCTTAGTTACGATGTCTCGTAGCTAGTAGTAGATGGTACAATCCACTAGTCGTTTGCTTTCTATTGGTGGGAACCTCTTTAAGCGAATTTCCGACTTAGTCAATTTTTCTTGACTTGTGAATTTCCATAAGTGCCTAAGTCTCGTCTAGCAGTGATTTGGTAGTGCTAGCGACTTGTTTCCGTGCTAGACATAGATACAATCCGCTCGCGCCTTATCCAGGTACTCGCCCGCACCGTTCTTCGGATCTAATCATCCCCGAATATAGTGCTAGCACCCTGCTATTCAATTCTCCCGACACTCGATCGCTCGCAGCACGTCTTTATCCCGTCTTCTGATGTAGGACTCGTTTCACGTTTTTTGGCAAAACCTTTCTTCGATTCCATCAAAATAGAAGCGTTGTGATCCACTCAACCCAAAAGGGTCAATGTCTCGCTTCGCCTTCTAGACCGGATCTGCGTGCTTCCATCATCAATATCACTGAACCACTGACTTCCCAATCAGTCTGTGGTCAAGTATCTCGCTGTTTCGTATGGTTGCTCGCACTTTTCTGATCCGACGGTCGTTTTTCTAGCTCTGCTTCATCATTTCTGATGTGCTAGCAGCTCGAAATTTTCGCTCGTGTAAGATCTCCTTGTGCTTGCTGACCCGCTTGCACTGTCTAACCTCGGCCCTCTCCCCCCCACTGAATAATCAACCGTCCCCGGTTGGTTCATTCCGTGTGAAAGGACGCTTTTATCGTCTAGCGCGTTTTCCCATGTCTGAAAATTTTGCGCTGTCCGGCCCATTAGGTGCTAGCACCCAAATGTCTATAAAAGCTTTGGTACCGACGTTACTCTGCTTCTTGTTCTCGCTGGTTGGTCTTTTTATGGCGCGTCAATCCCTTCCGTCTGCTTTGGACGCCGCAGGCACCGCTTTCACCTCTGCTCTCGCAGCGTACGAAGGGGTCGCAAAGGTGGAACAGCTTCCCGTTGCTGTTAAACACGCTACGCTCCAGACGGCCATCGACCGTGCGGTGCGTAATTATGCTCGCAGCATCGTTTTGTTCTAACCCTCTGCTAGCACGGCTTCGTACCGTACAAGGAAAGCTTAACCCATGACAACCGTAGTGCGGTCAAGGACGGGCTGTATACTCTGCGCTGACATCGTTACTACTGTGACTCGCGAGCAGAAATTCCAGGCCCCCAAGTCGCACATGGCTGGAATATCGGCCATGATCACTTTCTACGAGACCCAGATTGAGGCCAACGCTGCCAAGCGCGCGGATCGTGCTGCCAATCGGGCTGCTAGCAAGAAGGTGCGTTATGCCCCTTTCTGCTCTGATCCTTTATTGACCCTGACTTGTCTCGCAGTCCGCCAAGTCCCCCGAAACCGTGCCAGACTCCGATGGCGAGAGTGCGTTAGATGGCCTTGACCTGGATCTCTCTGACTTTGAGGTATTTAGAGATCCAGTCCTTGGTTAACGCGCTCAAGTCCCTTCAGATGGATCTAGACACCGTCCTATCTGTTGCGTCCGGTTCTAGCGCCACCCCTGAGTCTCGTGCTGGCTCTGGAACTGTCCCTAGCGGACTCCATTTCACCAAGACGACTCCCAGCACGTCGAGCGTTGTTTGCACGCTCTGTAATGCTACTGGCCATGGGCCTGCCGTTTGTCCCACTCGCCCGGCGGTGACGCCCACCAATTCGAGCAAGAGTTCTAAGGGCGACAAGGTAGCTAGCGCACATTTCTGTTCTGCTAGCGCTGACTCCCATCCAGTCATCAGTCTGTCTATTCTGTGGCAGCGACCTTCATGCGGAGACTGATTGTCGTCTCAAGGCGAAAGCTCGCGAGATCCGCGACAAGGAAGCCAAGGATCAGGAGGTCCCCCGCACCGACAAACCGTCCTCCAAGGAGATTCAGATTATCGATGACCCGGTCTATTTCCCACTGTCTTCCAAGGTCCCGTCTTTCGGTCGCTGTTTTCACTTTGCCATTCTGACTTGCGATCTCTCTTCAGAAGTCTGTTACTTTCGAGAAGACTGACGAAGTCAAGGAAGCCAAGGAAGCCAAGCGCAAGCGCAAGGTTCGCTTGCTCGCGTTCTCTCAAGTTCCAGGCCTAATCCTGAATTTCTCGCAGGCCGAGAAAGCCGAGTCTAAAGCCGCCGCAGAAGTGCGTCCCTTTTTCCGATATTCTCAAGTACTGTCTTATCCTTCTCAGAAGGGTGAAGCCGACGCTAGCACTCGCAAGCGTCGCCGCAGCTCTCACCACGCTCCGCAGGTTGGCGCCGAGCAAGAAATTGCTATCCCTGGTACGTTCCAGTTGCTAGCACTCATGCTTTCTGCTCACATACCCGCTCGCGTTCTGCTACCCACCTTGACCGAGGATGTCAGTCTGCCTATCAAGACAAAAGCTAGCATCCTACTCCAGTCCACCGATCTTTCCACTAAGGACGTCGAGTTCCTCCAGCAGCGTGAGAGCTATCTTCAGCGCCAGCTGTATGTTTGTGGATACAGCTTGAAACACTTTTTCTCGCTCCACGAGTTCCTGGATCGGGAGCTCTCGCTAGTCCGCGCCGAATACGAGCGGGACACCGAGATGGCGGACGACGAGGCCGATGATATCGTGGTGAGTTGCTCGCTAGCTGATAATTTCCAATCCCTAACCTCTGCATGCAGTCCGTCGAGGCGTAAATGTCTCCTGCTAGTCTAGTCCCCGACTCAGTCGCATCGCTCGTCCCTTTTAGCTATTCAACTAGCACTCCGTACTCTCAACAGTACTCGTCTTTATCTCTTCTCCAGGTACTTTTAACCCTACCACGAGTGTCCCCGATCATTACTACCGTTTGCGTTTTATCAATCGAATTTGTTTTTTCGACGATTCCCAAATCGAGAAGTTACTAGCAATCTCAGATTCGCCCGCTTTCGGTCGCGTCTGACCGTATAAAAGGCCTCTCGCATCGACTGATATCTTCAGTCCCTCTCTCCGCTAGACAACGCTCTCTGCTTTCGTGTTATGGCTCCTTTTCCCAAAAACGAGTTGGAACAGCATGTGCTGTTCATGCTCCAGGATAATCGGGTAAGAGGTTTCGTTCCTTCGTGCTAGCACATAATAATGTGTTGCTAGCCCGAGGCCCCTTGCCGCCACTGCGTTCGCGATGGCCTCCATTGCCTGTGGTACTCATTTGGTCGTGCCTGTCACTTCTGCGAGCGTCGTTGCCTGGATGATTGTCTCGGCCTCAACGAGATGAGCTTCTACGCTCAGTTACTGACTTACCCACCGAGTGAGTGATTTTTAAAAATCTTCAGTCATTTTCCTGACGCTTCCGCTAGTCCTCCCTTTCGGTCGTGACAAGTTCCACCCGGACGAGATGTCTCCCTTCGTCCGGGAAGCGTTCGCTCATCTCAAGAACGAGCACCTCCATACTCGTCTCACTCTTATTCGCCAAAAGGTCTGGGTATGACTGACGTTCGCCTGCTCGCGGAGCTGCACACCGAGCTCAAGGGTCTCCGTTTCGGAAGTAACGTTACCAGCATCGTGGTTGAACGCCTCCAGGAGTTGACCCCCGGTAATGGTGGTATCCAGTTCCTCCGCTTCCCTGCTAGCGCCGAGTTCGTGCCTCAATTTCCTTCTGCTAGCAGTTTGGCTGACTACTTTCTTAGCCTCACTACTCGTCAAGTCATGCTCTAGCGACCAACTCGCTTGGATTTTCTCGGGCCTCGTTCCTCGGGCTCAGAATCCAATCCGAACGTTTCTTCTTCCTCGTCAGGTTCTTCTTCAGAAGTCTCGGGTTCCTCGAAGTCCTCCCGCGTTACCCGCAGTCGTACTTTGTCGAACAGCAGATCTTTACCCTTGTACTCTAGCCCAATCTGGAATGTCTCCTGATGGGGTGGAGTTTTTGGCATAAGCCTCTGCTAAGCGCTGCGAGACTGTGCTTGTGGCACGCAGCTCCTCTGAGAAGCAGAGTTGGGTGTACCATACCCTATCTCCTTCTTCTAGAGGGTCTTCGACTTCGTCCTCGTCCTCGGCTATATTTTCGCACTCAGGAAGGTCATCTTCATCCTCAATTTCCTCAATATCCACAACACAGATAGAGGGTCGAGGTTCAGCCTTACACTGCTCTGCACGGCGGCGCTCCTCTTTCGAGGCTTTACGCTTTGCTTTGAGTTCCAGATGGCAGGTGCGACACTGCTGAGGGCAGCGGGTCATTTGCACCTCCTGGGTTTCCCAGTTGATCTCTGGATTGTGCTTCCGGAGCCAGGCGTAGCCAAGGATGACCTTTTGTTTCCCAAGACGAGTCACTGCAAATTGTGTGCGTTCACTGTGACCTTTGTAGGAGAGCACCACATCAGCAATTTCACAGATAGCACCAGCCTCATTAGGTGAACCATCCACATTGTAAACAGGGACAGCTCTAGACAGGCGACGGACTGGAATGTTGTTTGTAGCAACATAGTCCGAGTCAATGAAATCGGATGTAGCTCCACAATCGACAAGTCCTTCGACAGAGAGCTTGACAGCATTGTCTGTAGACTGAATCTCAAGAGGGAGGTTAAGGGAGTTGGGTCCAGGGGAGGTAGCTGCAGCTGTAAAGTGAGTTGGCAGCCGACGCTCCCATTTTGCCTTCCGGATTCGAGTGCAAGGGTATGAATGTAAGAGGGGTGTGTCATGTGTTTCGTGCTTAGGCTCAAACAAAGAAGTATCATTGCATAATTCAACAGATAAGCATGAAAAACGATTACTAGAGGCGGACGAGGGCACACCATTCACTCGCCGCGGGACACAAAACCCTGTTCCTCAACACTCTGTTCAACTTCCTCTGTCGACTGGTGGTGCTCTTCAACAACCTGCATGCTGTGGAGGCGGGCTAGCAACTCTCCAAGCATTTCATCACCCAGCTGTTGGATAACCTCGTCTACCACATCAAAGTGCATGTTGCGCACATCAAGTGGGGTACGGCAGTCTTTGGCCAGGTGGCCAGGCTGACCACAACGATAGCAGAGACGAGTGTCACGAGCTCTGTTACGAGCACGGTCAACATCCATAGGGACCGCTGGGGGAAGGGGTGCAGGAACCCGAGGTGCAGCAACCACAGGTGCTGGAGCTGTAGCAGGCCGCTGGGCTGGAACAAACATCAGGGGTTTGGGGCGCACTGAGTGAGCAGCAGGAGTGATCCTAGCAAAGAGACCACCACTTTTGTTGGCTTCATATTGGCGATAAGCCCGTGCACGCCAGCCCTTGAAGTCGTAGTTGGCTGGTGCAGTCCCAGAGGTTGCAATAGCACTGTGGATTTTAGGGTCAAGCCCAGCACGGTACTTGACAACGATAGCAAGGGGGTCAGTCAGCCCTGCAGTTTCAACCAGTTCCTCAAAGTCATCTGTGTAGACATAAACATCTCGGGAGCCCATTGAGTACGAATGGGACTCTAGAGTTTGAAGGGCACTGTCCTGTTCATTTTCAGGAACAAACCTCTCCCGAAATGCTGTGACAAAGTGATTCCAGGTTGGAAAAGGGAAGGGCTCCTTGCGTTCTTCATGCCTAGAGATACGCTCAGACCATTTTTCTGCTTGGCCTTCACTCATGTAAGAGAGTGCAAAGCGTACTGCACGCTCCTCTGAGTATTCCCCATTGACACGAAACTCTTCTGCAGCCAAGTGGATGTAGCTGCGGACAGAGTGGAGGAATGCGCGCCCTTTGGCACGAGCCCCATCATAGATGAAGGGACGGTTGGGACGAAGACCATGCCTAGATGTGCTGTTTGATGCATCTTCTCCAGAGTTATCACCAAAGAGAGATGCATGATCTCCATGAGAGCTAGCAGGAGTGGGGGCCGTGGGTATATCTTTTTTTACAAGCTGTGCAAGCATTGCTTTCACATCTGCAACATCACCTGCCAAGCCTTCAACAGCTACAAGGCGTTCCTCAATAGAAGAATCCATAGCCACAGGTGTTGGTAAGGCAGTAGAGGGCTGTGCAGCTAGAGAGGAGGGAGCAAGATGGAAGGAGGCCTCAGAAGATGTGCTCAAGATAGAGCTGCTATCGCTGGTAATGCCAAACTTCCCAATCTTGCTCAGTTAATCCCAGAGAGAGCTTTTTCTGCTGTAAGGGCAACCTCAAGACCTGAGCACTAACTCAAGAGTTCTGGTGAGGGAGGATCCAAAGTTAAATTAGTCACTAGTGTACAAGATAAGTACTACACACCTGGTGAGGGAGGATCCAAAGAGAAAAAGCTCTAAGGACCTACCCACACCAGCCTGGGGTATAAATGTCAGAGCTGGACAGGAGGCTGTACTACTTGGAATGATATACAGATGACAGATGGACAGATGTCAGATGGAGGCTATACTACTTGGAATGATAGGCAGATGAAGGATCAACAGATGACAGATGGACAGATGTATCACTAAGAATAGGTACGAAGATATCTACAGTACTCACGGGCAAGGTCACATGCAAGATTGAAAGAGTCAGGGCCAGGGTTTCCCCTTACAAGCTTCTCCACGAAAGTCGGGTCAGGCGAGTTGAGGGTGGAAGCGAGACTGGGGGCACCGCCCGGCGAGGGCTTGTCGAGTTCGGAAGGTTGTCCCATAGCTGCGACGCTGGCGGCATCCAGATCGTATGTACTGAGGGTGAGGTGTGCGAGGTAAAGACGGGAGTTCCGCTGTCGTAGGAGCAGGGAGCGGCAGTAAAAAGCAGAGACAGAAGGCGTCAGATGACACGATGAGACGCGAGTGTTGAAGGATGCTGAAGGATGGTGGTGGGAGGAAAGAGCAACCATGTGGCAGTGACGCACGTGTGCGTGGACTTTGAGCACCGATCAAAGTCGGAGCTTTTTGTCTTCATGTTGTCTTCCTGAGCTCGCCCTTCATCGTCTTTGTCTGCCTTGCGGGCTTGCTCCATGGCAAACTCTGGGCCCCACTCGGCTCCCAGCCACTCCCTCACAGGACGCACCAGTCTACAGCCATGCCCGTAGCCGCTTCTGCCTTCCTGTGGCACATCGACACAGGCCTCTCGACATGCCAAATTGCGTGACTGCAATAAGCACGTCAGCTGCAGCAACGGTGGTGGGAAGTGCGCGCGATTCTCCCGCGCCTGCATCGAGCCGCGGTGGTGCGAGTACGCAGCTATTCGCGCACTCGCTTCACAAACCTTCAAACGCTAGGCTGCATCGGCGTAGTACTGCGTATCTCTCGAAAAGGGACAGCGGGCCGTACCACAAGTCGAGCTTTGTTGCCAATTAGTTTTGTACCCAGTGCTTATGGGCATGATGTAGCCCCACGCAACGGCTCTAACTAGTACCTGCCGTTGTTGGCAAGTGGCGCGCAAGCGATACATTCTTGCAACAGCTTTCAGCAATTTTTCATTGGGCTTTACTTAGATTTGCATTGTACTATGCACACACTTACTTATGAATGCATTCATCTCATATTCTCATTTTTGCCGTTGCATACTAGTACGAAAAAAACTCATTAGGTGTGCAGAGTTTCAGCTGGCACAGTGGTTCATAGTACTCTATACACCACCAACCCGGCCTGAAGTTAAGCAGATGTAGTGACTTGATGTGGATTTGATATGTCTCCCATTGATTAGACTGATGTCGAGATCCAGTCAGAATGATGTTCATGAACGAAGGTCGAGATGATGTTCATGTTTTGTCGATTTCATGTCGGTTCCAGTACATTTCTGACATTTGATTTTCGGCATCAATATCATGTACAACCATATCCAGCAAAAGTCAAGACCGTGCAACTGCGCGGTCCTCGTGTACCTCGGGTTGATCTCACACATAAAACTTGGGTACGAGCTATAGAAACGTTAGAACCAAAATCCAACCAACACTATACTCTCCCCGAGTCGGCGACTCGGAATCCTCGCAGTCCAGTCTAAACGCTGGCCAAATGCTGATCATGACAGGTGATAATAAATCTGATAAAGACCTTGGCTGGAGAAATCTCGCAAATTAATTGACCAGGATGAGTATGAATTCAAAATTATATAAGGCCAGACGAAGATCTGAAAAGTAAACTTGGGCTCGAAGTCAAGGACCGATTCGGAACCAACCGATCAAGAAATCGGTAGTTGTCAGCACTGGCACGTGCATGTTGTTTGACATTTGATGTCTCGTCTCCTTGCTCTCCCTTCTTCGACAACGCCGTTCAGCGCTTTCCCCTTTTTCAACACCTTTGCAGAAACGACTCACCTCCCCAGTCTCACACCTCAAACTGGCTCATGTTCTGTACACTGGTACCTCAACATTAGTTTGGTCTCGGGATGACGCGTCGAGATGGCATATGTCGAGGGTGGCAGTCAAGCCGCTCAACTCCACAAAACATCCAATTCTTGAAGAATCCTCAATGCTCCTCAAAACCCTCTAAGCTCTCCCAAGCCTTCTTGTTCAAGGCCTCAAGCTGTCCTGCTGCATGACACAAGTTCCATGCTTCAAGACCTTCAACTCTCGGGTGGCAAACACAGTCCAAGTCCCTCGTGCGCTTAACGACACCATGTACACTGGTTTCATTCACCTTCAATATTCAATGCTTGTGTTGACCGTCTCTGCTGTGTTGGTCGCGGCCTCCCCTTGCACGGTGGAACTCGGGCATGCTCTCTGGCAACGACGCGCAACCAATGCCTTGCAGAACCCCGCACCAATCGGGCCGCATATACACCCCGCTGTCATTCTCGTCCGCGTCGGGGCTACTCAGCGGCGATGGCACGCTCCCAACACCGCGTTTCCGCCGCCTTCACATGTCGATATCCCCGTTCCCGTCGACGTCCATCCACCCGTGACGTGCGTGTGCATGCGCACGCCCCTTGGTCTCGTCTACAACGCGCTTGGCACTGCGCGCGATGCGGCCTTGCCTGTCGCGCACGATGACAAACCCTTGTGCGTAACGCCTGCGCGGCTGATGGGCTTGGTCGTGCGCACGCGGGCGTGCAAGGACTAAGGCGAGGGCGTCTCGCCGGCGCGGGACGCGCAGTACGGCATGTGCGACAGGTGTGCCTTTCGCGCCTGGCGAGTCGCCTAGCGCCGAGCTCAGCGCGAGGAGCCTCGGGTTAATGGAGGAGATGCCGCTTGACGTGCTCGCCTGCCGCGGCCTGCGTTTCAGCCACTCGCTGCCCGCGCCTGGGCAGGCGCCGTCCAACCTACCTCTGTTTCATTGAGATTACGGTCTACGCTGTATGTCATGTAATCCAGATTTATTCATTATCATTCCGCTCTTCTGAACTATCTTGGCTGTCTTTGAATCATCCTACAAGCAGAGAACTGATATAAACACTTGTTTGATACAATGTTCGGTCAGAAACATCAACTTGATGTGGCTCCTCAGACCGACATCAGACTGATTGGCTGGCACAGTCCACTTCTGATGTCGGAAGTGACAAGATTGGACATCAGCCGTAGACATCACACAACATCTTAGTACGACGTCAAGTTGAGGTCAGTTGTGCTTGGTGGTGTAGTGCTTGGTGTCCCACTGCATAGCACTATCCCAGTGGTATCAAGTGCTAGGGACTGCTATGAATGCTATGGAACTATGGCCGAACTATGGCTCGGCTACGGTTTTCCTGATGTGGCATAATCATAAAAGCATAAGGCCCTGCTCGGGTGCAACGGCTTCTGGCTCTGGCTTCTGGCTGTCACATCAGTCACGTAGATCCGGAATCAACGGGAAAAGTTCCATCACGGCAACTGTCGACGCCCATACCATCCCGCTCATTGTCCCCAGTCCTGACGATCTTTCTCTATTTTTGAAAGTGACCTGAGCAAGGGCGCATTTTGATTAGCTTTCACACATGTACTGTGCAAATCATTCTGAGAAGTTTTCATTTCAAAATATGTGCTGGTACTGAACTTATAGACTATTGATTGAAGGGCGGGAAGTGGCGGGATGGACAGTAGGTGGCGGGGAACGATGAGGGAGGCCCTTGATGAACATTGTGCCAGTGTGTCAAAATGATGGGCCCAGACCGAAGTGACAGGGCCGAATCACGCTGAATGGTAGTTAGGTGGCAACCAAGCCAAACGGGTAGTTTTTGGCAGAGAACGGGATCGGAGCCATTCCACCCGAGCAGGGCCTAATACATCACTGTTTTCTTTTGGTTTTCTTGGACAAACCTATGAGACCGTCATTTTGAACGACACCCCCCCTACGATACGACACCGCTCCTTCAAGCTGTATTTGTTCTTCTTCTTTCGGACCACGGCCTCGCTGGGCTTCCACACCTTTGTTCTGGCAACGAGAGCGACAGGGCTATAATGAGGGCAAATAAGTATATATCGTGCTCCGCCACAAAGTAGCTACACCATACCTGGTCACAGTCATACCAGAGGCTATGTAGAAGATAAGAACTCGAATGGAATGGGGATGCGTCCGACATACCTGTTGGAAGTTTGTGGTCGGGGCGGACCGCGAGGACCTCATGCTGAGGAAGCCCACCCAGCATGTGGCGTTGCGCGCGGGCAGCTTTCAAGAACTCGGGCAGTTTCTGGACTTCCGGAAGACCAAGGAGATCTGGTTCCACCTTGAACGAAGAGATGTTGGAATGCAGAAACCGCGAAATACAAACCACGCACTACGAGAGAATAATCCGACCCCATCAATTTCGAACCAGTGAGGTCGACCGCAGCATTAGCGGCAGCGGCAGTAGCAAACTTGACGATGGCATAGCGGTACCCGAGTTGCGGGTGGCCGGGGACCCCACTGCTGCTGTAACGGAAGTTGACATACTCAATCTCTCCGCAGGGAGCGAAATGCTCCTGAAGGTCGACCTGTATTGCTTCTGGGTCAAGCTGTCTCACAATAAGCACAATTTGCAACGTGGATAAGGGAGAGACTGACGTTGCCGACATAAACCCACGGTTCCGCGACAGAGGTGAGCCTTGGAACAGGCGCAGGAGGAGGGGTCGGAGCCACGGGTAGTACTGGCACCGCTCATAACGCTTGGACGAGTTGGACCTGTCTCCTCCTCGCGGTGGCAGCTGCCACCAGAAGATCCGCGCGCTCCGGGGCACGAGTGACTTTCTTGCGAGGTCTCACCGCCAAGTTTGCGACGGTGACCTGGTCAGCCCGGACGGGTGACATGGCCGGTGGTGTTTCAGCTGGTATGCTGGGCCCGGCGACAGAGCTGTCCGCGACCGATGGGTTGGAGATGGGGACGGGGCCCTGAAGACATCCGGTTTAGGAGGCGCTCTCTGGGGTTCTTGCTGACGCAGGCCCTTCCTGTTTATTTTGGTCGGAGCCATTGAGATAAATTCGAGCTGACGATTGAGGTTGAAGGTGAGGAAAGGAAATGATTTCCGCCAGAAAGATGCGGCTCCTCTTAAGGGATGCCACCCCCAAAGCGCGCGACACTTCCCGGAAACGGCCTCAAAGCTTTGAACCAAAGCGTAAGGCCATTGTTCATTTTGCTGACATAGCCAATGATCTCAAAGCAATCAGCGCCCTCGCTTCTCATGTGCTTGGTGTTTGGAGCGTTGCCAGTCAAAGATGCATGTACATGTCCTGGTGCTTTTCACTTTTATTTGGGCTTGCAATGATCGTCCAAAAAATTGACATTCGGGCGCGAGGACTTGCAAATTGGATCGCGGATAGCCAGGAACTTGGACTGCTAGAACAGATTTACACGCACAATTGTACCAACGTTTTGGACCGAAGAACACACTACGGAGCAGCACCGTCAATCAGAATTGAAACATGTGCGGGATCAACAAACCATGAAATTCTAATGTAAAGTTAAAAGTTAAAGCTAGGACAATTTCTCCGCCAGTAGCTCTCCCGATAACGTGTCAGTTACATCGAAAAATCGACGAGAAATTCCTACGGCGTCCAGGACTCTCCCATAAAAGGCAGAACACTCTCTGCCATCCAGTCTTCGGTTACCGGACAAGTGACTGTTTTGGCGATAAAGCTTCTGTCTTCCAGTTTCTCGATCATGCATACGAGGGATTGAAGGCGGCCAGCGTCGTCGGTGGGATGGCAATCCCAGCCGATATATTTCAATTGCGGGGGTAGAGGCCCAAGGTCATGAATCCGCTCTTGAGCCAGGCCGACATTGCAGCAGAAACGAAGCGCGCGCAATGGTGTATTGAGGCTGGCACCTGTGAGGGTGTCGGTCTGCGGCACATTTAGCATCATGGTAAAATGATACTGCGAGAACTTACGAGGCTATCTGACCATCCGTGTGGCAAGTACAACGGTCCGTTGCGGATAATATGTACCCTCGCGATGTCGCCCCCAAAATGACAGCGAGGTGCACCGGTCAGCGCGTTGTGGCTCACTTCAGCCAGAGAGTCCACGAAATCAAGGCGAACCTCGACGTTCCGGAAGAGCGAGGGGGTCACAGCTCCATGAACGAACCGATCCACCTGCGAAAGAGAAGAGAGGCTTCGAGGATTTTGGACGAACGCCGCAATCTCTCGAAGAAGTTCAGGAACTTTGAGTGGGCTCGTCCCCATCTACAGAATGAGCAATTTGAAGCAACGAAGACAGAGACATACTGAAGGAAGAAGGGACGTTGAATGAGAGGAATAAATGCCAGGTCACTGACAGGATTGGCCGTTGACCCGTCAACAACTCGAAACAAATCGGATGTCCGCTCCGGTACTCGCGGCCTCTGCATTCGACTCAAAGTTCGACTTGCCGGGTGAAGGAATGTTACCACGAAACGACAACGTGGAAGACGCGAGGAAGGCTAGTCAGAAAAACTATGCAAAGGATTTCAGCGGACATGATGGAAAACACGTGTAAGAATTAAATAGGGTCTACGGCGTCCACGACTGCCCCATAAACTGAAGAACACCGTCTGCCATCCAGTCTTCGGTTACCAAACAAGTTATTGTTTTCGAGACGATGTTCGTATGGTCGCATTTCTCGATCACGTAGACGCGCGAGAGAGGGCGGGTGCCATTCAAAGTGGGATCACGGTCCAAGTCCCAGCCAATATATTTCAATCGCGGTGGTAGAGGCCCGAGGTCAAGAAGCCGTGCTTGCGGAAGGGCGTCGCCACAAAGAAAGCGCAATGCTCGCAGGGGTGCGGCGGGACCTATGGCTTCGACGACGGAGGTCTGTAGCGGACACAGTTAGCACCCGTGGCATGAATGATCCAGAGAGACGCACGAGCATGTCGGCCGACCAGCCCGGCGATAGGGGCATCTTTCCGCAGCGGATTATCCCGAGTTCGTCCAGGACTAGCGCACTCTGCAGGAAAGAGATCGCATGCGGAGTGGGATGTGGCGGGAGCCGTAAATGTCCAGCTCGAGACAGCGAAGGGTGCACATTGCATGGACCGCGTCCAATACAGAGGAATCTGTGGATTCAGGGAACTCGCGAAGACGGAGATGTGTGATTTGAAAATCAAAGAGTGTTGGGCTGAACGATAGAGAGAGATCGTCGACATTTAGGGCCCGCAGCGTATGCGGGGATGACGCATCGGTACCACTATGGAATCGTTGCTCAGTGTCGAGGAAGAGGCTCTCTAGTCCCGGGTGTTGCACCAAGAAGTCGGATTCCTGCAACAGCGCGGCGCCGGTAAACGAGAATCGTTTGAGGTGGGGGTGGGTCGTTGTGGAAGTGCGACATGCCTCGCACATCGATTTCCCATCCCGAGCCGATTGGCCACACACCCCAGGAATTCCAGCACTATTTCGGATATGGATCCACAAGAACAATATCATACATTTCGTATCAGGACTGGTTCATCCACAACTCAAACACCTGCTTTTCACCCACCATATAAATCTTGTGCTACGTGTTTCTTTACATTTGGACTGAATCCTTGTACTCCTACATCCACTCATATGATCTACAGCCAATATTTCATTTTCTCACTATGTACCGCCAACGTGACGAGTTGAACTGGAGCTCGGGTATCTCGGGCTACGCTGGGGATCGATTCCGAAGTGGTCTGGTCACCCACATTCGGCGCTGAGCGGGCAGCGAATATCTCCCTATACGTCTTTGCGTAGTACCTGGACTACTGGGCGAAGGGTTCTCTCCCAGCTTCGGTTTTTCAACCACAGGCCACTCTTACATACTCAATTTGACTCAGCGTACTTTATATGTCGACATCTTACGGCATTGTTTCTTTGTTCTTTACCTCCACCTTCTCGCCACAACCCCACTACCACCTATACACGCTTTTCCTGAGTATCTGCAAGCCATTCTAAGTCGAACCAACCTTCAATCAAGCTAAGTTTTCAGCTATATTCATTGTGCTCACTACTTCGGCCTAGTTCAATCCTGTTGCGCCATCTGAGGTGTTTGCTGACGTACGACTCGGCGGTGTCACCCGCACGACCTTGGCTCCTCTCGGTCCACAAACGGACAACTCATCTCTTCTTCATCGTGTCAAGGGTGGGTCGTGTCAAGGGTGATTCCGCCGGGCGGGCAACACATCGGAAACTGTAAAGACAGTTCTTCGAGATCACAGAGGGTGTTGAGCATCGATTGGAGATGCCCACATGCCCATCCATGTGCACTCGAAAGATCTATCCGTAAAATGCGAAGGTGGGCAAAACGAGTTCGGGCATTCCTGATGAGGGTGAGCAATCACATGCGGATGTGAATGAACGGGACCAACCCAAGTATCGTCCTCTTCTTCGAGGATGCTGATGTCGAGCTCCTGCAGGGATCCCGCTACAGACGAAATGGCTTGCCAGACTTCTTCGGAGAATGGTGTCTGGCGGCTCCGCCAGGTCCATTTCAAACTGGCCAGTCGACCATGGGTGAAGATCACGCCAAAAATTGTAATGATGTTCGTATGCAGTTTCTGGATGGCACTGTAATCCCAGTCCGCCTTTTCGCGATGGCCGCGAAATGATAGCGATCTACATGACGCAGCACGCTCTGGCTCGTTGCACAGTGCTTGAGCGAGAGAGCCGATGGAACTGAGGTCGACTTCGATGTTTCGGAAGAGGCAAGGTGTCACGGCCGCAGAGACGAATCGATCTACCTGCGCAAAAGAGGAGAGGCTTCGGGGACTTTCGACGAAGGCAGCGATTTCTCGAAGAAGCTCGGGAACTTGTAGAGGATTCATTCCGTTCATCTAACATAAAGATGAGGAGTTAGAGCTAGAAGACAGGATAATCAACTTACCACGCAGAGAACCGGAAATGGGACGAAGCTGAGATGAGGTCGAGGAAGAAGGGTCACAGGTGACCGATCACAACTTGGATCACAGCCAATCAAAGTGAATTGATGTCCGATTCGGACTTTGCTGCATCTCTGTTCAAGTTGAATGATGGGTGTGGTTTCGCGCCGCACGGCGGATACAGGTCCTTTAGCCGCAGGGCAAGTTCCGTGATTTACCGAAGTTTCTATCATTTTTTTTGTCCGCTTTTTGTCCCTTCAATTGCCTTCCGCGCAGTCGATAAGACCAAAATATTTTTGAATGTCTTTCCATACTAGCCATTTCTGAATTACGAACAGATATACGGCTTGATAATGAGTGGCATCTGGTCACCGGTCGCAGGTTCGCTCCGAACCATCGGGCGCTGTACAATCGCGGTCTTTTTCTGAATATCAGCAATGGGAACCGCCAGCTCAAACTCAAACGCGCGGACGAGTATGAATAGCAGAGCTTTCATCCTAAAAATTGTGTGAGCAACCTATAACACATTCGGTATGCAAGAAACTCAACTCGATGAGGGAGAAACGGTATCCCTGGTGAATGTTTGCAGTGAGCGTTGAAAACCCCAGCAGATCATGGATGAACTGACGATGCATGCCCTCGGGCCGCCGAGGAAACTCAGCATGTGGCCCCAGATCCCGGGAATAGGTGTGGATATTTCGGATTCCCAGCGCTCCGGTCTAAAAGACTATCAGCCGGCTATTCTCGAAGTCGCCGAATGCAAACTCCCAACGTACATGAACTCCGTCGAATCTGGTCCCCAGATCGCGGGGTCGCGGTTCACCGCAAGAATGGGGATCGCACTGTGTTCTTCATCAGTCGAGGTTTTGTGTTAGAGCAATCCACGAACATGCTTTGGCCCTTTGTGACCCTTGAGGCGATTAGATTGGTGACAGCAAGTAAAATGGAGAGATTTCTCACCTAATGGTTTCATGTACATTCCCATGTATATCTGTGAACGGTTTGTCCAACGGAACAATGTCGTCCTGAGTGGCGACACGCCCTGAAAAATGCGTC
Source organism: Mycena olivaceomarginata (assembly GCA_029378375.1). Classification (NCBI taxonomy): domain Eukaryota; kingdom Fungi; phylum Basidiomycota; class Agaricomycetes; order Agaricales; family Mycenaceae; genus Mycena; species Mycena olivaceomarginata. The sequence goes on from JARKIC010001704.1 coordinate 59,679, forward strand.
AAGAGGTGGGTAGTAACAGATAAAATGGCCCGCGCACTCGTTAAAGGAACGGGGGAGTGTAAGCGGAGGGTTTCCCGCACGACACAGTCGAGATACTGGAGAGAATTCAGCTCGTCCATAGTCGGTTCGTCAGTACCGACTTCTAGTAGCTCATTCCGCAAGCGTGTTTGGGCAGCCAGATTCTGCGTGAGAGCAAAAAGCGCCCACGTCGTAGCTGTGCTGCGGCCAAGTCAATCGTACAGTCGCATGTCTGAAAAATGCTAGAGGTACCTGGTCCTGTAACAAAGTTAAACTGCGGGGTGAAAATAAGGGGTGAAACAACATACGTCTCGTGCCCAGCAACCAGAAAGGTGGGTACCTCTGTTGGAATGATGAATCGAACATGCCACTTTTGTTGAGCAAAACAATAGCTCACGCGCTAAAACATCTTCGTCCGATAGGCGCTGGCTTGCAGGGAGATCTTTGGCGGTGTTGGCTCGCACCAGCAACGATAGAAGATCTCGCGAGCGTCCCTTTTCGAACGTCCCACTCTGCGCCATCTCATCCTTGCTCTCTTGAATAAGTCGGAGGCCAATCCTTTGCATGACGGCTTGGGGCTTCTCCAAGGCGCGGTCGAGTTTCTGACGACACATATATATGAGCAGTCTGCTGAGTGCGTGTGCTGGCTGCACATACACTGAGAAAACGGAACGCGGGGACCCAAGCCTGAAGTATCCGGAGCGGAACCATCTCCTGTCCGGTCTCGACAGTCGTGGCGAAGGCGGCAGCAAGTTCGGTTTGATCTTCAGACGCGAGAGAGTTGAACTTGTAGTTGAAACCTGCAAGCCTGAATCAGACTCTGTACCGCAGAATAAAAACCGAACCTGCCTGCCAGTCCGATCATGTCCAGTGTAGCTTTGCTGAGCCAAGCGAGAACATCGACACGAGCGATTCCGGACTCGGCCATTTGAGAGGACCATATATCTCGTAACTGCGGCCATTTAATAGGATCTTACAAGAACAGTAAAAAATGCATACCTCGACGGACTTTTGGACGAATATTTCAGTCAGCTCCCGGACTTGTGGTGCTCCAAAGGCTGGATTCTAAAACAGGTGTGAGAATTACTGGCAGGAAGTGATGCCGGAAGGATTACCATAATCTTGCGCTGAAAGAAATCCTTAGTCAGTGGCCAATTAAATATTCGGGAGAACCGTCATTCTCTCTACCTGCTGTCTGTGAGCATCTCCCTCGGCGACAAGAACCCCTGGGTAAATGGACATTTGAATGGGTGGAAAAGATGAAAAGCAGGAAGAGCGCACCAGGCCCGACAATACGCGACAGGAAGTATCGTGAAAGCTCAGCCTTTTGGTAAATATAGCTATTCGTGAGGAAGTGGTTCAACGCCTTGGTATCGGTCGTATAGAGTTGAGTCAACTGGGCAGAGATCAATACATATCCTGGTCGCGAAAAATATGGCGTAAACACGGACGCCGAAGAAGCCTTTGTATCGAGCGGTTAGCATAATCGATCTCGCAAAGGAGGAATGAACTACGCACCGTGGAATTTGAGAGTAGGACCGAATTCCCGAACCCATTGCTCTTGCAAGACAGAGTCCTCCTGCGAGAAGACGTCAAAGACAAATCCAACGACAAGGGCAGGCACACTTACGCTCTTCCATATATCCCTGGGCAGTGGAGTTATAATGAGCTTAGAGGAACGAGCCGGAATCATCCTAATAACGCTACCTCAGATTTCCGTATAACAGGTGTGTGGATTTCGGCCCTGGGAGCAGTTTAAGGGGCGACTGGTAGATCAGTCGGAAGACCTGATAAAGAGCGTATGCTCCAAGAGAACCGGCAATTGCAAGAGAGAACAGGAGGTTGAGAAGCATGGTGGTGGTGAAAACGTCGAGGAGCTGGATAGATTTAAGTACACGATTATTGCCGCATTAAGTACCGTTGCACGTCACGCAGTTGACGCACTACGTCCGACGGGGGCCGACCGGGCCATTGGGCCACAAAATGCCACTTTTTGGCCCGCCTGGGCCGTGCACGGAGTATAATACACCAGCGCCTCACGGAGGCGAGAAACCAGAAAACCTGCGAGATGTCCAGGAACGAGAGCTGAATTCGGAAGGCTATCGGGGGGTCAAAGACAATGTCGCGGCGGCAAAGTACGGATATTTTAGCTCTTCGCATTCGGAGGGACTCTGCCTCAGAAAGGCCGTCGCATAAACAGCGGATGGCCGGCTCAAAGCCCGAAAACAAGGATGATGATGGTTTTGGGCAAGATTCTGCCGGATCAGAAAGCGATGAAGCTCTTATCTTATCTGGTGTCCCACGGTTCGAAGTGATCAAATGACGACCGAGCACATTGCTGACCGCGAATCCCATAGCGGGCTGATGCGCGCGTAGTATTCATCGGAATGTTACAATTGTGGTCATTTACTTGAAGGAAGTCCTCGAAAACTAGTCCAGTTCCAACCCCCGCCTCGGCGGTGCCCCATCCACATCGAAGATCCACCCATTCGCAAACGCGACCTGAAAGCCGCTGTAGAACACCTGCGCCATGCGCGCATACGCCGCGTCGTTCGGGTGAGTCCCATCCACTAGGTCCCCCACAGCCACCACCGCGTGGGAGTCCACCAGCACCACGCTGCGCCCTGCATCCGTGAAATGCTTCACGACCGCCGGAAGCGCGGCGTTGTACGTCGTGATGCGCGCATTGGTTGCTGCGTCGGCGTTGGGCGGCAGCGTGGAGAGCACAACGAGTGTAAGCGGCGGCGCGTCAAGCGCGTCCTGGATGAGCGTGGTTAGGCGCGCAGGCGCACCCGCGGGGTCGACGTTCTGCAGCATGTCGTTCGTGCCAACGAGGAGGGTGACGATGTTCGGGCGCTGCACGGGCATGGCCGCGTTCGCCTTGTCCGTGACTTGCGTGATGATGAAGCCCGGGTAGCCCTCGTTGTCCGGGTCGACAAAATTGCCGCCCTTCTGCGAGCCGACCATGTTCACGACGTTGCCGTCGGCGGCGAGGAGGTTGTAGAGGTCGGCACGGTACCCGTTTCCGTCGGTACTCCCAACCCCGAAGGTGATCGATGCTGGAGGCAGTATTAGCTCGCAGACTCCATTTTGGAGGTGTAGGGGGGGACGTACCACCGAGGGGCATTATTCGGGTCGTCTTCCCTGTGAATCCAGCGTAAGAGCTGGGGAACAGCGCGACCGCGACCGCGAGAGCACGAGGATGTCTGAAGAGCATGGGGAGGGATAGATGCAAGGGTGACTCAGTGGCCGCGATGATCTTTTATAAGCAACGCCTCTCAGATTGAGGTCAGGCGCAGATATGACGCGCGCTGCGACACATGTTTCACATCAGCGAGAACATGCTTCAGATCCTTGAAATAGAAAGTCAGTTGCTATGAGCAGCGAAGGGAAGGTCACAAGATGTGCGTTCCGCTTCTACCGACGGATCAGTTGGGTCATCGCTCTCGTTGAATTTTGCTAGCAGCAGGAGGAGTCGACTCAGTCAGTGGATATTTCATCGGATAATTCTATTTGGCACCCGCAGGTGCCAAAGTACCCGGGTGCCATATAACATTTTTCTGTTTGACACCCCGAACAAGCGTCGCCGAGAGCATTGCCCAAATTTGCTCCCACGGACCACGTTCAGTTGAATCTGGAGGCCAGAAAAGAGTTTTATGCGCTCCGAATGGGCTAGTATTTGAGTGTCTTCACCATTTTGTCTTTCTTTTGTCTTGTACTTTGCCATTTTCAACCCCCCAAATGCGAAAATGTGTCGGCTCAGTCTGGAGGACAGCCACAAAGGAACCGAAGTCGATGCAACCTCACATTTTTCGGCCAAGCGGAAGCCGCCTTCAATATGTTAGTCACTGCAAAAATATACCGTGCCTGTCCAGTCAGAGACACCTATGCGGGATTATGCTGCCTTGGGGTGTTATTCATCCTTCTGAACACCTTCTGCTCATCCCGCTCTTTCCCGTCATCCAACCGTCGTCACAGAAACATCATGACAAATCCCGGGGTGCCAAATAGTAACACCCGGGTGCTCATGGCACCTGCGGGTGCCAGATAGAATTATCCTATTTCATCCCGTGAAATAGATATGCCTTTTCCACGGAGGAGGTGCCACGAGCACGCGGGTGTTACTATTTGGCACCCCGGGATTCAAGTTGTCATGATGTTTATATAATGACGGTTGGATGACGGGAAAGAACGGGATGAGCAGAAGGTGTTCAGATTCCAGAAGGCATGATGATTAATACCCCCAAGGCAGCATAATCCCGCACAGGTGTCTCTGACTGGGCAGGCACGGTATATTTTTGCAGCGACAAACATATTGAAGGCGGCTTCCGCTTGGCCGAAAAATCTGAGGTTGCCAAAACTAATATAGCATCCACTTCAGTCTTCGGGTCCTTTGTGGCTGTCCATCGAACCGACACATTTTCGCATTTGGGGGGTTGAAAATGGCAAAGTACAAGACAAAGAAAGACGAAATGGTGAAGACACTCAAATACTAGCCCATTCGGAGCGCATTAAACTCTTTTCTGGCCTCCAGATTCAACTGAACGTGGTCCGTGGGGGCAAAGTTCGGCAATACTTGTTCGGGGTGCCAAACAGAAAAATGTTATATGGGTACTTGGGCACCTGCAGGTGCCAAATAGAATTATCCTTCCACGGATGAATGGAAAATTGGGGGTTGCGAACCGTGGGGCTTTGAACAATCGCTTCGCGAAAAAAGATTGTTGTCGTGGGCATCGGCGCAAGGCGATCCCCCTTAGGACTCTGGGCCATGATGAGCAATATGCCCCCAACAATACTGCGGGTCCGCATCAAAATGTACTCCCTGCTTTTTGCTCTTGAACCGCTAAGAAAAAGTCAGATCGCTGCCAGGACCATGGCTGGGTCCCGAATCGAACCGGCGTGTCTGCGCAAATGCAAATATCGACCTTGATCAACAATAATATAACGCAGATGTGGACCTCCCACTCCCAAGCCTTGTTCGTCTTGTCCTGAACCGCCGTTTGAGCGGGGTTTCTGAAATTTGGGGAGGTAGTTGCATTGAATGTAGACGCGGACCACAGGCCTTATTCATCCTTTTATGTGAACCCGTTGATGTGCGGGACATCTGTGCCGTTTGTAAAACCTGCCACGCAAATTCAACTTCAACAATACCTTGAACATTGCCCCGGACACAAGTTTGAATGCGAAAAAGAAAGTCGTCGATGTAACCCGGAAGCGATGAGGTTGGGGGAATGAATGAGCAAATACAAGAATGTGGCATTGATGCAGCATTGAACGCAGGCGCGGACCACCGCCACCAGTTCGGAACCCGCCTTTGTGCGGGACGTCCACATTTGGTTGCGACGAGACTTGCGAATGAATATAAACTCGAGTTCATCTCGGAACGGCGGAAGCCCGGCCATGGTTTGCGGCGGTAAGATGATAATTATATCAGGCGTACTATAGGTTCAAAATGCTTGATGCTGGCTATATTGGACATGCGAGAACAGGATAGCGCTTGTAAGTTCTGGCCAGCATCCTGAATAAGGACAACGGTAGTAGGAGATGACGACAATACTCGCCTCGTTAAACGTTGAATGGATGGATACAACGGCGGTACAAGATGAATCATTTGAGCGCGGAGAGTTTCAGTTCCATCTGTGGCAGATGAATCAATGAATAATCAGAAGGGATCTAACTTTGGCGCACCTTTGCTATTGCAGCTTTAACCTGGGGCCGAAATTTATTGGTAATAAAGGATTGCCGATGCTCGAATCCCTGGTAGCGGCAGTGTGTGCACTCGACCATTTTATCTACCGCGTTATGCACGAGTTTTGGATCTTCAACACTGGAGCCCGAGTGGGAAGAGAGAAGTTCTGCCGCATCGCGGAGGTACGCGAGGAACAACTCGGGTAAGGCGCGAGGTCCGACCTTGACAATTTTGAAGGGACAGGCGGGGCAGGAGAACCAGACTCCTGGTCCTACACTGTACCAGGATAGCTCTGTCACTGCAGAAACAGCCACGCCGCATCAGGAATGATACGAAAGGAGGGAGTAAAAGGTATCTGCAGAGGTATATTTCAACTCTGCAGGTGGCGGGTGGTCGAAAAACCGGAGACGGAGTTTCAAAGAGAATCACACCGCATCGATGGCCACATCCGCACATCCATGGCGACACGCGAGGGAAAAGACAGAGAGAGGGTGTGCCTCCATATATGTCCGGAGTCGATCCTTCCCGCGAGGCACAATAAACAGCATATCGTACTTGAATAAGAGAAGCTCTAAGGTCTCTCTCAAGTTGTCCAAGGTTCCGACATCTGTCAAAAGCGGTTCGGCACCTGGGTACTAAAATCGGAGCAGTCTGTCGAGAACCGGAGCAGTTTCGGTGACTGGAACCACGGGTGATACTCCAGGATGATCGTCCATCTGAGGAAGACTCAACATTGTCCGGAAAAATGGGGAGGCGGTCGCCAAAATAGCACGATGTACACGAAAGTCGACGCCTTCAGCCGAGCCAAGGACGAGATCTTCATCTGGGCAGTCGAATGAGGCGTGCGGGAAAGGATTTCAGAACGAGGTTGCGAGTGGGAAGTCAGTGCAAGAGACTAGGAAAGGATTCAAGTCTACGTCTTCGGCCGGAGTCTTCAAAAAAGCAAGAAGTGGGCCCGTGCGCGCAACGTTTTCGAGCTCCGCCCGGGACAATTCGACAGCGACCAGCACAAATGCCTTTCGAACTAGGCGCTCCATTGTTTGTTCAACTTTGGTTCAACTTTTATCAAAGTGGCCTTGCACTAAGCGCCGATCATCGGCCTCTTGGCTTTCAGATGTGCGCAGCCCCGTGTCCTGTTCAAATGTCGATGATCACGACGTCGAGGGCCTACCGCCCGGGAATGGTATTAAATTATAAATATTTCCCAAGTCAGAGTTCATGTTGGTTCTGAGAGTTGCTGCCGGTTTTTCTCTTGATGAACAAAACCGGGCCAAAAGACAACATTTTGGAGATCACAATTCAGCACTAATGCGAAAACAACCAAACCGATTCGACAATTCGACCTAGTGGCACAGTGTATTCAACTGGGTAGACAAATCGGTTCAAAATGGGTCTTTATTTGTTGCAGCTTGCTGATCTTGACGCGCCAAATCGATCACGTGGTTGTATTATATCTTGACTCGGAACCTCACCCGCTTCGTCGTCTTGAGCCTATCTTCCCATTTTCCTGGCTGAGAATGCCTGATAGATGACAGCAATGAATTCGATAAAAATTCTCAAGCTTCTTCAAGGATTGCTGCGTTTGTCCAGACTCCAGAATCCTCGAAGCCTCTCTTCGTTCGCGGAAGTGGACCGATCCACCTGGCATACAGCTGTGACGCCGTGCCTTTTCCGGAACATCGAAGTCTGCCTCGATTCCATCGAGTCCCTTGCTGAAGCGTTGTGCAACAACCCAGACCGCGCCGCCTCTTGCATGTCGTTGGCATTTCGCGATAAATTTCGCGAAAGAGAACCTGTTTTGGATGGCAGCGCCATGCAGAAACTGTATACGGACCTGATCACAGTTTTTGGCGTGATTATCACCCATGGTCGGCTGATCAGTTTGACATGGAGGTAGCGTCTCTGCAAGGGCCACGAGATAACATTACTTATCGGAAGACGTTTGGAACGCAATTTCGGCTGTAGTGGCATACCTGGAAGAGCTCGAAATGTACATCCCGTCCAGGGAAAGGCACGTCTGGGTTGGTCCTCGCTGTTCAGATGCGTCCAAATAGCTCACCCTCATCCAGGGATCTCTCACACGTGCTTGTCCCACCGAATTGCAGTTATACATGCCAGACGCCCATGAATTGGATTGCAATCCTCTTCAGTCCATGCTCAACACTCTCTGTCATCTTGAAGAACTGTCTCTAGAATTCCCGATGTGTTGTGGTCCCCACGGAATCACCCTTGGCTCCACCCATCCCCGCCTCAAGCAATTTTCATTTATCAGCGTGCTCTTTGCCAAATCCGATTCCTTGTTGCGACATCCGGGATTGAGAGCCTCTTCCTCGAGACAAGGCAACCATTCCTTGGTGGTCCCGCAAACACGCTGAAGGCCCTCAATGTCGACAACAACTCACTAGCCTGCTCTCCAAAGCTTCTGGATTCACAAATCACCCATCTCCGTCTTCGCGAAGTTGACGAATACACGAAATTTCGGGAGGCAGTCCGCGAAGTGGCGCGTAGCCTTCGCTGCCTTGAGCTGGACGTCGAAGGCGCCGACGACGACCCACTTCCTCAGCATGCTATCACTCTCATCCAAAGCGCGCTCAGTCTGGATGAGCTCGCGATTATCCGCTCTGGGGGAGCGCCGACGCCAGATTGGTGCTCCAATCTGCTCGTAAGTCCCCTTGGATCGTTATGTCGGGGCACGCTGATCGTGTCCTCACAGAACGAAGTATTCGCAGTCATTCACCCCGCCACACCCCTCCGAGCGCTCCGCTTCCGCTGTGGTGGGGCCCTGCCACAAGAACGGCTCAATGACCTCTGCTCTCTTCCCCCGCGACTCAAATATATTGGTTGGGACTGCTGCCCCCGTTGGACGGTCCTCTCTACCCTCATGTACGTGATCGAGAAACGGGACGACAAGAACATCGTCGTAGACACATTGGCCCGCCCGGAAACTGACGATTGGATGGCCCAGGGTGTTCTCCATTTCATGGGCGAGCCCTGGACGGTCTTTCCTTCAATATCGTTTGATGGCTTGGGCATAACACGGTTATCTGTGTACCTCGAATTTCGATGTATGTGCTTTATTTATGCTCCTCCCTAATTTCAGTCTGGCGCCTAAGGAATCGGTCCGAGTCCGATGGATTCTACCTCTACCTTTCCCCTCCTCTGATTCTACCGCGTTTACGAGCTGAGAGCCGTTTCAAGAATCGTGGTCTCCTGTTCTCGACCTTCTGCTGGACGCGCACTGACAAGCAAGATACTGAACTTCCGTACGAAAATCATTTGTTCTACTTACATGTGGCAGCTAGATAGGCAGATTACACACCACGGTTCCACTTGAGTAGGAACCTTGGTTCTGGGTGTGCAGGCAAATTTTCTCGCGACCGTACGAGGATCCCTCCAAACTGCCATTGCAACGACCACAACTCATACGATGTTATCCGCAAGTGAAATCCAGAAAGAAAAATTATATGCTACATACGATACATTCCCGACATACATCAACAACGTACACTTAAGTCGACTTGATGCTGCACAGAAATGTCAGAGCTAAACGCGACGCCGGTCAAGCATAGCCATACCTCGAAGATTTGACGGTGCCCTTCGTCACACCAAGCTTCTTGGAGCCTGCGAGCGGGCAGGTGAGCGACACCCGACGTTCCAGATGGGAATCGTTGGTGAAGCGACGACGCTTCGTAGATTCGGTGTCATCCGTAGTTTCGTCTGTGGTAGAATCGTCGGCGGTCGAATCATCAGTGGTAGAATCATCGGTCGTCGAATCATCAGTGGTGGAATCATCGGTGGCCGAATCATCAGCGGTGGAATCGTCGGTTGCGGAATCGTCAGTGGTCGAATCGTCGGTGGTCGAATCATCAGTGGTCGAATCATCGGTGGTGCCCTGCTAAACTATCAGGTTCCTGCCAGAAACAAAACTGAGCGAAACATACATCGTCGGTAGTTTCATCCGCGGTCTGAACGGAGGAAGAAGATATCAGAATTGCGGATGAAAGCAAAGGTCAAAATCATTCAACATACAGCATCAGTTCCATCCTCCGTCGTCTCCGCAGTCTGAGAAAGAATGTGAGACTTCATTCCAGAAATAAATAACAGGAAGGAACTCACCCCGTCATCTACGGTAGTCGCATCCGCGGTCTATAAATCAAAATTAAACGTGAGGTTCGTATAATATATCGAATCGCACATACACCGTTGGTAGCTTGGTCTCCGAAACATTTCTGAGAGCCGGCAGTCAGAAAATGTAAGGTCAGAAGTAAACCGAGTGAACGTACTGTGAAGATCTTGAAGTTCTTGTTGAACAGCTTGGCGTTCGCGAGCTTGTCGAAGAGACCTGAGGTTGCAGGTGAGAAAAGTATGGCAAAAGAAAATAACGGGATCTTACCGAAGAAGCTGCCCTCAGCACCTACGTTCACACTGATTCCACCATTGACGTTGATGCAGCCTCCGAGGGATTTGGTGGTGGAGTCATCCGTGGTGGCGGTCTGGAAAGAGAGATCGTGAGTTCTGGAAATTTGACCAACGGCAAAGACTGACATCGTCCGTGGTTGTGCCATCGGTAGTGGTCTTTGAGAATCATGAGTATCACGAGCCCCGATGCAAGAAACTCAAATACATCGGTCTCGGTACCCTGAGCACGCAGATGTTAGTGTTGGAATTTGGACAAGGAAAAATAATCGTACATCGTCCGTGGTGGTGCCATCATCGGTAGTGGTCTGTGAGAATCATGAGGATAGAGAACAAAACAGAAGGAAGGGAAATACATCGTCGGTTTTCGGTACCCTGAGCAAGCAAATGTGAGTAGCGGTATATTGGCGACAGAAAAGAAACGTACGTCGTCCTCGGTGGTGCCGTCATCTGTGGCGGCGGCGTCATCTTCGGCAGTGGCCTGAGAGAATCATGAGGATTATGAACGGAAGGCAGGGAAAATAATCTTACGTCGTCCTCGGTCTCGGTACCATCGTCAGCAGTGGCCTACAGGAATCATGAGAATCTGGAACAGAAGACAGGGAACTCAAATACATCGTCGGTTGCGGTGGCCTGAGCAAGCAGATCTGAGTATCGGTATGTTTCGCGAACGAGGAAAAAAAACGTACGTCGTCCTCGGTGGCATCATCAGCAGTGGTCTATGAGAATCATGAGAACCGCGAAGAAAAAACACAAGTAGGTCAAATACATCGTCGGTTTCGGCGGTCTGAGCAGGCAAATGTCAGTACTGATGTGTTTTGCGAACAGAAAAAGACGTACATCGTCCTCAGTGGTGCCATCGTCGGTCGCGGTATCTTGGTCGGCAGTAGAGTCGTCTGTCTGTTGATCATCCGTGGCGCGCTTTTCAGTCGCCTTGGAGTCGTCCTTGGCGGCAGAATCGTCCTTGGCAGCAGAATCGTCCTTGGCGGCAGAGTCGTCCGTGGTCTCAGAGTCGTCCGTGGCGGTAGAGTCATCCGTGGTCTCGGAATCGTCGGTGGCTGCTGCAACATCGGTGGCTGCATCGTCGGTGGTCTCGGAATCATCGGTGGTTTCGTCTGCAGACGCAGCGTTGTCGAGGGTGTCGGGGTCGAGGGTCTCCTGATCGCCGGACTGGTCGTCGACAACCTCGCCGTCATCCGTGGTCTCAGTGCCGTCGTCGGTGGTCTCGGTGCCGTCGTCGGTGGTCTCGGTGCCGTCGTCGGTGGTCTCGGTGTCGTCGGTGGTCTCGGTGCCGTCGTCGGTGGTCTCGGTGTCGTCGGTGGTCTCAGTCCCGTCGTCAGTGGTCTCGGTATCATCGGTAGTCTCATCCGACGCGTTATCAATCGCCGGGGGGTTAACCACTTTGGTCTTCGAGGCCGACCCATCGAGATTCATCTCCAGCGCGGCCTGAGTGTCGAGGTTGAGGAAGATTTGCGCCTTCGCCTTGTTGCCGAGCGCCGAGACGCCGAGGTTGAGGCTCGGGATCAGATGCGCGGTGAGCTAGTCGAAGGGTAGGGCATCAGCTACGCTCCGCAAGCGAGGAATAAGGAAGGGGGACGTACCGTGCCCGTGGCGGTGACGTCCGGTGCCGCGTTCAAGGTGAGAGCTACGCGTAGTGTCAGTGCACTACAGCGGGGGGAGTACGAAAGGAATAACGCACGAGTGTCGCCAATGGAGAACGCGCTCGAGACAGGCTTGTTCTTGTCATCAGGGGGGAACGCGAGCTGCGCGTTGTCGACGTTGAAGTTGAGGCCGACGGTCATGTCCATGACGACGTCGACGTCGCCGACCACCTGCGCCGAGACGGTGAAAGAGGGCCCGACGGTGAGGATGCCGGGGAAGTCGAATCCTGGAATGGCAATGAGATTTATTTCCTTATTTGGAAGTCTCTAGCATTTCGCGCTTCGCCTTAACCAGCGGGGGAGGGCAAGAAAGAAGGGAAGGCGCGGAATGCAATGCTGAGCTAAAAAAGACTTGCCTGGAATGCCGAGGTTCACCAGCTGGATCTTGCCCGAGTCGACGTGGCCCTGGCGCAGCAAGTCAGTATAGGTTCTGCACCACCACCAAAAAGACAGACGCACCGTAACGTCCGCAGTCATAGTCATGGTGCCCGCAACGTCAGCGGTCATCCCAGCAATGACGCCGAATGAGGTGAGCTATGGGATGCATCAGCTCAGTCAAGCTCCTCCTCTAGAAGCGAAAGCGCAACGTACCTTCGGCGGCGCAATCGTCCCCGTCGCCTGCACAGTCATGGATACCTGGGCATTCGCATTCGCATCCATATCGACCTGCAGGGACGCCGAGACCTTCCCGCAGCTGATGTCCGAGTTGATGAGGTTGACAGTCTTGTCGAAAGTGAGCGGCTTCAAGTCGAAGGTTTTATTGACGTCGACGGTGTTGTTCGCGATGGCTATAAGGGAGGTGCGTTAGCATCTGGACTCGGACGAGGACGGCGAAGGAGGTATAAGCTGAGAAGCATAACATAGGCGCATAGGCAGAGTGGCAGGAGGATGAGAACGGGAGAAAATGGGAACGCACACTTGGCAGCAGCCTCAGCGTCAGACGCGGCGGCCTTCGCGGCGGTCGCGACCTTGGTAGCAGCGCCCTTGGCGACGCTCTCCGCCTTCGTTGCCGCATCTACCGATCCTCGCATCAGCATCCGCGAACGAGCGCAGGCACGAGAAACGTACCTTTCGCCTTGCTCTCGACTTTGGTGGCGGCCGCTGTGTGGGGAGTGGAAGGAATTCTTCAGTACGGATTGTGGAGGGGAGGGGAGCACGTACACTTCGCGGCGCTCTGGGCCTTGGTGGCAGCATCCTTGGCTTTGCTCGCCGCCTTGGTGGCAGCATCCTTGGCGGCATCGCCGCCTTGGTCGCAGTGTCTTTCACCGCGCTCGCCGCCTTGGTGGCAGCATCCTTGGCGGCATCACCCGCCTTGGTCGCAGCGTCCTTGGCGGCATCAGCGGCCTTGGTCGCAGTGTCCTTCACCGCGTCCCCCGCCTTCGTCGCCGCGTCCTTAACATCACCCGCCGCGTCCTTCACCGCGTCCCCAACCGAGCCCGCCGCGTTGTCGATCCCGTCCTTGAGCCCATCAATCGCGCCCCCCAGGCTGAACCGCCGGTGCGCGCGGCTGGAGCGGCGCGACTTGGGCACCTGGATGTTGTTCGCCTGCCCGGGGACGTTGTTCGCGAGGATCGCGATGTTGACGGGGCCGGCCTTGGACCAGTCGACCGCGTCGAAGTTGGTGTCGATGCTGAGCGCTTTGACGACGGGGACCTTGCCGGAGCGGCGCACGAGGCCACGACGGACGGAGGTGGGGATGGACTGGTCGTCGGGGACCCAGGCCTTGGAGATGCGCGCGAAGGCGTTGGCGCCGCACTGAGGAAGGGATCAGTTTCGATTCCATTGGAGTCAGCGCGGGCATCGGCGGAGAGTTTCGCATCACATCACGAAGGATGTGTCTATGACACCAAAGGGGAAGGGGGAGGAAGAACGAGCTACTCACGTCCTCCGGCAACCGCACCACCTTGTTCACCGCGCCAATCGATTCGTACAGATGCCCGCACTTGGAGTTCGGGTCATCCGGGTCGTTCATGCACACCAGCCGGATATCTTGCTGGAGCGCGTTGGGGTCGCATCCGATGATCTGCCAGTCGGCGGCCTTGGTGATGTCGGTAATGGCGTTGGAGGAACCCCACTGCGCGCGTCAGTCAGCCTTCGTATAATGGTGGATGTATGAGGGACACGCACGATTTTGAGAGATCCGGTGGCGGAGTTGTTTGCGGCCGGGAGATCGTATGAGCATTCGCCCGAGGTACATGGGACCGTCCAGTCGTTCAGGGCGTTGATGCCCGCCAGGAACGGGACGATAACCAGGACGGAAGAAAGCATCGTGGTTTGAAAAGTTTTGAAAGAAAATAGGGTCGTTCAACGACCAAAAGAAATGAAATAAAAGAAGGGCCCAACGAAAGAAGGGAAGGGGAAGAGGCTCAGAGAACAGGGGCGGATGCGATGTTGGGCTGGTTATATATCAGATGGTGGCTAGTGGCTTGGCGCCATTCCGTATCTGTGGTCGCGTAGAGATGGATCAAGGAGACCAGTCCATTTGCGTCTGGAGCGGACGTTTTGCGAGTTCGGGATCTTCATGCAGCTTGCCAACTCCCGCCCATTCAAAGAAGACATCCCAGCTTGGCGTCGACACCCGTGTATTACGCGCCCGACGTCTGTGGTCTTCCCCGCGCGCCCTCGAAGACGAGTCTGCTCTTGCGCCTTGCGGAGGTCCGAGTTTCCACAGACCCCGAGGCTGTGGCATTGCCCTTGGGCTGAAACGGCCTAGGTGCTTGGGCGCCGTATATGCCCGCGTTAAACGGTTACAGTCGTATAGAATTGGGCATCGCAATCGTGATGGTGGTTGTGAAGCACGGAGTTTTGTTAAATTGCAAGCGTGAGAAACGGAGAATGATCTGATGTTGTCGGATCGGTCCGAGCGACTGACAACCCTGTTCATTTTGTGTCTACGTGAAAGACCAAAGAAGTGGCAAATATATCTGCACTCGAATTCTGGATTGAAACTATCTGGGCGAGAAAACCAAGGACCAACTAGAATGGATAATTTGCCGTCTTGTCTGAATCGCGTCAAGTCCTTGGAATTCTCACTCCCTCAGATACTCGTTGCCGTGGATCGACGCGATTTTACCTTCCACAACAATTAGGAAAGGAGGTAACCCTGCGCTAAGAAAGGCCATTTGGTGCTTGCAGCAAACGGGGAGTATAAGCGATAGAATGTGAAGCCCGCAATCTCGAGACAGTGGCCAAGGGCTGGAAGGGACGACGCGAGGATGGTCGAGAGCAAGAGCGTTTCAAACTCCGATCGGACGGCAGACGGCGGAAGGAGCGGTCACGAGAACACGGAAAGATTCGGCAGATCGGGACCACGAACACCCGCTCACAACCGCGCTCCGGTAATGTGGCGATAAGGCTAATCTTTTACCGCGAGCAACCGCACCACATTGACACCTATCTTCTTCTCTGCACCGCCAACCATGTCCTCTCCTACCACTGCTGCATGGCATCCCCTCGACCCCCTCACCCCTGCTGAAATCACTGCCGTCTGCCTCGCCCTCCGCAAGCACATTGCGACGCAGACAGACATAAAGGCCCTCAAGTTCATCACCTGCTACTTGCTCCCGCCGCCCAAGAAGACCGTGCTCGCGTTCCTAGGTATCCCTCTCGCACCAGGGAAGAAACCGGACGGACCGATCCCGATTGTTAGGAAGGCAGAGGTCGACGTGCGTGCTTTCATTTTGCCGCTCCAAACGAACTAGAAAGTAGATCCAGATTATCGATCTCGTGAATGGGTCAGCCAACTCTCGCAATTCAGTAGCACCGCTGACATAACCAACCAAACTTCATGCAGGCGCGCATACAACGCCATCCTCTCCTTTCAAAAAGAGGGTGATGTAGGATGGACCCTCGACACCTTCGACCTCCTAGAAGAGGGCATCCAGCCGCAGATCTCCATCGAGGAGTTGGTGAACTGCGATAAGGTCGTGAGGAATGATCCGCGTGTGCAGCAGTTTGCGAAGGACGTTGGTGAGTTGGCGGTCCACAAATACATTTGCCGGCGGCGAGAATTCTGATTTCAATCTTGTGTGACGTGCAGGAGTGACCCCTGAGGAAATCCACTGCGAAGGCTGGTCCATCGGCTTCGATGAGCGCTTCCCACACCAGCAGCGGCTCCAGCAGGGGCTGCTGTTTGCGCGGTTTTCGAGGCATGATAATTTGTATGCGCATCCGATGGTACGTTCCCGCATGCTACAAGTTGAGAATTAATATGTGATTCTCGGGCTAATTGTGTGGCGTATGTAGGACTTCATCGCGGTGTTTGACTCGAACGCGGGGGAGGTGGTACACATTGGTTAGTGTGTTCTCTCACATCAACATCCCAAGTAAATGTCACTGATTCTCTGTAAATTCCACCCCGACCCAGACATCGCCCCGCACTACACCCCCGGCCCCACCCTCTCCGTGGCCTCCACCCAGACTCCCGCCTTATCCGACCACGAAACGCAACTCGCCCAAGCGCAACGCGCGCGCATCCCCCCTCCCCGGCGCGCATTCGACTTCCTCCCGGACTTGATGGCCACCACCCAGGAAGGGTTCAAGCTGAGGGAGGACGTGAAGCCGCTGCACATTACGCAGCCGGAGGGCGTGAGCTTCAGCCTACGGGGCGCGCAGCTGGAGTGGCAGAATTGGCGGATGCATGTCGGTGCGTGATCATCTTCTGCTTGGATTCTATTCTTCTTCAACGTTGTCGTCCCATACGTTCCGAACGCTTTGCTTTCCCATATATTTAACTGATGCCCCTGTAGGCTTCAACCACCGCGAGGGCCTCGCCCTCTCGACGATCACATACAACGACCACGGGGAGGTGCGCCCGGTGCTGTACCGGTTGTCGTTGGCGGAGATGGTCGTCCCGTATGCGGCGCCCGAGCATCCGCACCCAAGGAAGTTTGCGTTGATTCGTACGTTGTTGTTTCGGGCTTCAACGAGGTTATAACTTCTGGTCCAGAGGAGAATACGGCATGGGCGTCATGGCGAACGAGCTCTCGCTGGGGTGTGACTGTCTCGGGCAGATCCATTATTTGGTATGCTTCTCCGCCTCTATTCTCACTGCTTGTTTGATTTAAAAAAATCAAATCGGGCACAGCCTGGAACATTTGTGAAGCACGACGGGACGCCGCACGTCATCGAGAACTGCATATGCATCCACGAGGAGGACGCCGGCGTGCTGTGGAAGCACACCGACTTCCGTCCAGGCGGGCGATCGCAGACGGTTCGCCGCCGAAGGCTTGTTGTGAGCATGGTGTGCACGTTGGCGAATTACGGTGGGCGCACTGCTGTTCGATGTGCGATTCCAAAAATGTCTGACGAATATGCAGAATATATCTTCAACTACCTGTTTTACCAAGATGGAAGTATCGAGATGGAGATCCGGCTCACAGGGATCCTGCAAGTGTACGTGGCTGCGGATGAAGAGAAGAGCCCGTATGGGACGGTCGTTGCGCCAAACGTCAACGCGCATTATCATCAGCACATTGTAAGTCCATATTCTCCATCAAACTCTTGGCTAACTCCGACGTAGTTCTCCGTTCGCGTCGACCCCATGATCGACGGACTACAAAACTCAGTCGTCGAGACAGACATCGCGCCCTCCGCGCACCCGACCGGCTCCGCAGAAAACTTCGCCGGGAACGCATTTACTGCCACGGACACCGTGCTGACCAGCGCGTCCGCGCGCACATACGAGCCGGGCACGGAGCGCCGCTGGCGCATCGTAAACCCCGCGCGGCAGCACTACAGCACGGGGAAGGACGTGGGGTACGCGCTCGGCGTCAAGGGTGCGGCGGTGCAGCTGATGGCGCGCCCCGACGGGTGGGTCGGGCGGCGCGCACCGTTTGCGACGCGGCCGGTGTGGGTGTGCCGCGACGTGGAGGGCGCGAAGGGCGGGCGGATGTGGCCCGCGGGGAAGTACGTGCCCCAGACGCGCGAGGCGCCGGAGGATTCGATTGGGGAGTGGGTGAAGGGCGGGGAGAGCATTGAGGGCGAGGATATTCTGGTGTATTTGACTGTGGGCGTCACACATATTCCGAGACCCGAGGACTGGCCGGTGTACGTTTATTTCTCTTCAAGTTGCTTTTCTTGTTTGACCGATATTAATTACTTAGGATGCCTGTGGAGCACTTGAATATCACGTTCAAGCCGGTCTCATTCTTCGAGGCAAATCCTAGCATGGACGTGCCAGGCGTCCGAGACCCCCACAGTGCTCCTGCTTTCGCAGGATCGACGGAGGATCCTCAGACTTGCCACTAGCGCTACAACGCACGAGAAATTTTCAAATGTATTGTATTTGTATGCGATATAACCGACGAGTCGAACTTGGGCTCAACTTGACATTCTGTTCGAATGCTGGTGACGCGTCTGATTCCCCCTCGAAGCACTGAAGTGGTTGAAATCCAATGTCCAAATTTCCGAGCACACAAATTGTGTTATGTCTCAGACCGGCTTCCCAATCCACCCATTCTTCGCCGCCTGCTGGATAACGGGGAACCACGCGTTCGCCATCTTTACATACCCGGCATCCGTAGGATGTATCCCATCAATCAAATCCGACGCCAGCACAGAGCTCATGCTCGCGAGCAGGATATGCTGCCCCGCCGCCTTGCGCGTGTTGACCAGCTGCGTCAGCGCCGTGTTGAATGTGTCTACGTTCGCCTGTAGGCCGGTGCCGGTGAGCGGGGTGAGCGAGGCGACGATGAGCGCGGCGTCGGGGCAGGTGGTGAAGATGGTGTCAATCAGGGAGGATATCTGCGCGGGGGCGCCAGAGCTGATGTTGTCGAGGACGTCGTTGGTTCCGGCCATCAGGAGGACGACCTGAGTGCAGAGAAAATTATCGACATTTGAGTTCGGGGCCTGAAAATGAACGATGAAGAGACGCACATTGGGGCGCGCGGGCAATGCCAGCGCGTTCGTCGCGGACTGAGCGATCTGTGATATTATAGCGCCGATATGCCCCTCGTTATCGTTGTCCACCATTGTGCCCGATTTGATGGATCCAATGAAGTCGATCGTGTTTCCGGTCTGCAACAGGTTGTGGAGGGTAGAGCGATAACCGTTTCCGTCGCTGCTTGTGAAGCCATAGGTGATGGAATCACCGAGGGGAAGCAAGCGGATATTCAGCCCTGTCGCGGAAGTCGACGTTGACGATGGGGCCGAAGTGGTTCCGGTAGACGTGGGTGATGAAGTTCTGGAGGTGGTGGGCGTAGATGTTGTGGTTGTAGAGGGAGGAGCGGTGCCGGGCAGACACTGAGAAATGTCAGAATATAGAGGATGCGGGAGAACGAACCAAGAACCTGCGAGTAAAACGGGTTCTGGGCAACGCAAACCGTCCCTGATACGCATGCTGTCGCTGCGAAATGAGGAGATGAATTTTTAAAAAATTAGTTGCAGAAAGCTCTCGCAACGCACGACCAGTCCAACCCATGCCACCGCCTTGGAGACGAAGCTGGTTAATATACCGCTCGGAATCTCGATCTTGGTGGTGGCTTACATTGCCCCCATTCCGGACTCTGAGCGACCGCAAGTCCTGAGACGCACAAAGAGATGAGAATTGAGAACAACATTTCCTGCTCGGGTCTCGATCCCGAGGGCAGCGTCACAGTTATATGTCGTCCGCCGGAATCTCGGCGATTCGTTGCGGATCACATTTGAAGTTGGAATAATGGTCATTTGAGCCGGGTGAAGGAGAATTTAACGGGCCGCGTGAGATCCTGCTCGAGCTAGCTTGTCAGGAGGTATCGAGAGGTCGCAAGCACGGGTTGTCCAAAGGTATTCTAGAACCGATTTGCCCGTTTCGTATTTTTGAAGAAAATTGGAGATATTTGAAGACAATCCAGAACGACGGTTCCAAGTATGTACCTGCTTGAGAACGTTTGGGCCTCCAGAACCAGACAGAAAGACCGTAAACGATTTGCGCGCGAGCAGGCTCCAAATTCGAGAGAAGGCCGGTGGCGTTACAAAGTCTAGGGAAATTTGGGGGTAATTTCAAAAGCAAAAGATGTGAAGTTGCGTTTGCCCAAGCTCCAGATGCTGAACGATGTCGTCGCCCCCGTCGGGAGCGCCGGGTAGTGGTCAGGAGCAAGATGCCATCCGCCACGTGCACAATGTGATCTGTCCTGATCTGGCACCTCCAAGGGCACCTCTCACCATCGACCCAGCCTCCGAGTCGACCTCTTCCCGTGGTGCCGCACACTCTGCGAAGGGTTTTTTTTTTGCCTTTTTGAAAACAGCGGTACAAACTGGACTCACCATGGCCCCTGGACTCCTTCTGTCCGATCTGGCCCCAGACGTTATCTTTGCTATCTTTGTGTACTGTGACATTTACTCTGTGGTTTCTACGGCCCAGGTGCCGCATGCAGCTCATTATTCCGTTCAAAATAAGCTTAACCTCCCCAGACTTGCCGATACCTGCATCAGCTTGCATTCGACAAGAGTGTCTGGCTGGTTCTGCTCGACAACCTCCGGCGAAGATCGATTCTCGATCGGACTCGGACTCCTACTATTGAAACACTCTCCGTGGACGAGATGGTTGGACTGGTAAAGCGCTTAGTTACTGGGCCAGAAACGTGGAGTCCTCTGGATTCCGGCTCCGTGGCGGCGGTTTCTGCAGAAACCAGGCTGCATCCCACCATCCGCAACGGTCCGGGAGTCACTTACTGGGAAAATGTGGCCAAACTGCTTCCGAGTGGACGTCACGTACTCTTCAACAACCGGAATAAACTCGAGTGTTGGAATGTTGCGGATGATAAACTGATGTGGAAACACGTCTCAGGCGTAGCTGAAGCTGTGGTACTCGAATTTGCTGCCGAGGAGACACATTTCGGATCTTCAGCTAATATTATCATTTGCGCTCGCACCTATCCTCTGGGTGGACGGCGTAAGAAGTGAGTGAGCTAAGTTGGAGCTCAGCGCCGACACCGTACTGAAGTCTCGATTTTCAAGCTACGTAGAGATCGTCACCCTGGATCTTCAAACTGGGGGTTCTAATACCGTGCTCGTCACTCGTGCCCCTAGCGCCCGCGATGATAATTCATACTGCAACCCCGCCATCTGCGGAGGACTCGCTGCTGTCGGCGTCACATCGACAGATAGATTCATGATCTTGAATTGGCGAGAAAATTCGTATTTTATTCTCAAGTGTCGGCAGGGTCGGTGCTTTCAGAGTCATATAACCTTGAACGTCGCTGAAGCCGCACAATACAGGAGTTGCCGTCGCAGCTTGTGCTGATCCAACGGCATGTCCTTATTAAAACATCTTCCCAGATCGACGTTATCACCAACATCCGACTGGATCCCTACTGGAAACCAACCCTCGACATCAGTGCCCCACTCGAATTCTCCGTGGTTCCGGCAATTAACCTCCCAACATTCAGTATGTTCGTCGATCCGGCAACCGAACAATCTTTCAAGCACCTGTACGTGCACGAGAGTCCCATCCGAGACGATACCTATCGCGTCTGGATACGCGGCCCCAACGCACGCGCCGTATATCGAGGGGCTCCTCCGCTACCAGCTCTCGATCCCCATCCATGGAGCGCCCTATTGGCGTGGTGGAACTCAGTCCTTTGTGGTTTCCTCCCCGTATCGCGTCATTCCCTATTCCGGGCACACCCTGCTCCAAACAAAGTCCGAAACCCCTCCCCGTGTATATACGATGTGCCCCCCAACCTCGTCTGCACCCGCACGCGTGGAGGTCCCGTTCTGTGGAGAGTACCAGGACGTTGCGCCGTACTCCGGGGGCGATCACGTACTGCACGCGCTCGTCCATTGTGATCAAGTACTACGAATGAAAAGTTGGATTCGTTGTTATTGCGGATTCGCGCGTCACGGGGGTGGTCCGTGCGCTATTTCATTTGCGCTCCACGTGCTTATCGCAATCACCTTGCTTTTAGCCGCCATGTCCAGGACCGAAATCTCGATTCTCAGTTGGCTTCCCAACGAAATTCTGTCCACGGTGATGAAGGGAATAGCGGATACCTCACCACCAGATCTTGCTTCGCTTTGCAGGACCTCGCGGCTGATCAATAGCCTCGCCACGCCGCTGCTTTACCGCTCCATAGTCCTCGCCGACGCCCCACAGATCGAATATTTTGTTCGAACAATGAATGACAGCTCTGGCTCGTCGCCACCGCTGTGTCGCTATGTGAAGCGGTTGTCCATTTCAGATGCCTGGAGTATCACTACTCCGGACCCCGACTTGTGAGTCGTATTCTACTGCGTTGCCGCATCCAATTGAAATATCGCAGAAAGCTGTCACCGCGCGCTTACGAAGCTATTTCCTCCGTCCTCCCTAAATTCTCAGCCCACCTCGAATATCTCGACCTTATCCTCCTTCTTGATCGCGGAGGAGCTCTGGAATTTACTGAGACGCTATTTCAGGACGCATACTTCCCGAGTCTGACCTTCTTCCGATACATCATTCAACCGCAACTCTTGCCCCTGTTGTCGTCCTTCCTAAATCGCCACCCGACGATAACCGATCTGTCTCCCATTCAAGTTACCGACACGCTGGAACCATTGCCATTGGATCCCATCCTCTTACCGAATCTCAAAACGTACGATGGCGCTGTCCCTTTGATCCCCTCCTTCAATCTTGATAGCGGAATCCATTTCTCGGGTCACTCTTCGATGGCGTCGGGGTAATACAGACATCGAGCGGCCGCTTGCGCATCTTGGGAGTACAGCCGCGCCCGACACGTTCGTCGGCGCTTTCGGATCGGACACCTTCGAACACTCGACTGTTCTTGAAAGTGTCGGCACACACCTCCCAGATGTCAAAACCCTCAGACTTCAAAGAACGGGCAGACACAGCTCGTATTTCTCGCGTTCGTTTGTTCTTCTGCCACTTGATTGGATGCCTTTGACGATTAATCTAGGAGGAGACACTCCAAATCGCGACTCAGCTCAAGAAATTCACTTCCCTCTCCGAGTTGGAAGTTCTCAATGCGGATGCTCGCGTGCAGCAAAACCCAGACGCCGACCGTGAAGCGCTCCTCGCGTGGGGCGAGGCGTGCCAGACTCTATCCGCAATCACGTTGAGTAAGGACGCAGATATCTGCAGCCGTTGTCTGTTTGCTGACATGTTTACGTAGATGGAAGGGAGTGGAAAACTTGTCCTCGGGGAATGGGTCGCCTTGCAAGAGAGCGTTGCCAGGTGAACACATTCGAGCATTTTGCTTCTTGAAATAGGGCTGAGGTCCGCAGCTTCCTTTCTATATCTTACTCTTGAATACTCTTTGTAAAAGCTTCCCGCTGTCCTTGCGGCGCTCAAAATTCTTTTTTGTGTTTGTTACAATCATCATCGAAATTTGCAGTCCCGTGGGAACCTTCGTGACTGGGGCGTATTCCAGACCTTTTTGAACTGTCAAATCTTCTTTCCTCATTTACGACAAACAACAAAATTTCAGGGAGCTTCCAGTCCTCGATTGAATTGCTGGCTCGCGGTGTAAATCAATCTGCTGGCTCATGATCAGCTAAACACGGGCTGTGCACGATCGCGAAGTGTCACATCAGGAGATTGTAGCAGTCACAAAACTTTCTGCTTTTCACCAGCTCGTATGGTTCTCACTCGTCGCGCCGCCAGGGCGAACAACTCCATTATCCGGTGGCTTCCCAACGAAGTACTTGCCGCTATAATGGCGGATGCTTCCACGGCAGATCTTCGCGCGCTTTGCAGTACCTCGCGCCTAATCCGCAATATTACCACACCACTGCTGTACCGCACCGTTATCCTTTCCACCGTCCCGCAGGTCAAGTGTTTCGTCCGAACGATGAAAAGGCGAGCTGGCTCATCGTCGCCCCTCGCTCGTCATGTACGGCAATTTTCCATGACGGATGTCGGTAACCCTGACTTGTGAGCGATTTTTATTTTATCTGCGTAGCATCTATCAGCTAAAGTATTTTTAGTAATATACCTTGGAGCCTTTTCAAAGGCATCACCTCCGTTATATCTGACCTCTTCAACCTCGAAGAACTCGATCTTCTTATTTTGCTTGACCGCGCGCTGGAATTTGCGGAAATGCTGCTCTTCCGCGCATACTTCCCGAATCTTATGACCTTCCGATACGCCGTTCAATGGATGACTTCCGTGTCATTGGGGCCTTTTCTAAACCGGCACCCAAAAATAACCCATCTGACTCTAATGCAAGTTGGACAACGCGAACGATTCGAGCCCTTATTCCTGCCGAATCTCCTCTCGTACAATGGACCCCAGCTCTGTCATCTCCTCCATCACTCGCGATACCACCTCCATTAACTATGCGTGCATTCTATGGCACGACGTCGATGATCTGGATGTCGACGTGCCGCTCCTGCATCTCAGCCGGCTAGGCTCGCCGGCCACCGTCATCGGTGTCTCCACCTCCGATCGCCTGAGAGACGCAACAATTCTTGCGGGTGTAGCTACACACATCCCGCACGTCGAAATTCTGGCACTTCGAAGAACCGGAATTACTGCTGCAGCTCGTATCACCTATGTTCGTTCCGGTTTTGCCCCTTGACCGGATTTCGTCTGACATTTTCATTTACATAGGAGGACAACACTTGAAATCGCGACTCATCTGAAGAAATTTACTTGCCTCTCCGTTTTGGAACTGCGAGATGTCGACCGAGGTGACGACCCACACGACGATCGGGGAACGATCCTGTTGTGGGGCGGGGCATGCAAAAGTCTATCTTCAATTGGACTGAGTCCGCGCATCGTTGTGTCCATTATCGGTTCACTAACATACATCCCTAGATGGAAGACATTGGAAGCTGATGCTAGGTCATTGGATTTATTACGAATAATTGCTTTGCTAGCGTATCGGTCGCTACTTCCATTAATATCTTCCTCCTTGCGATCTGCACTCAATATTCTACCGTAGACCGTAACACATGCTTCCCTCCCTGAGCTTTTCCCCCATTTCTGAGCGCATGGTCCGTGCACGTTTTTGTGGGCGTGGTGTCACCAACTGTCACAGGCACGAGGTTCCCTTCCTCCGCCCGCATGGCTCTAACTCGTAGGGACCCTTCGGTCTTAGAGAATTCGATCGAAAGATGGCTCCCCAACGAAATTTTGGAATCCGTTATGTTGCATGCGTCGACAGCAGATCTCCTCTCGCTCTGTAGAATCTCGCGCCTGATCAGCAACATTGCCACGTCATTGCTTTACCACACCGTATCCCTCTCCGCTGCGGCCAAAATGAATTCCTTCCTCCACACAATGAAGCAGCGCTCTGAATCATCGGCGTTGCTGTCTCGTTATGTACGGCAGTTCTCCATTCATGAGGGCCCCGACCTGTGAGTGATATTACGGTGCTGATTTGAGAGTAATCAATGAATGCGTATTAGCGAACTGTCACAAGCCCTCGTTGAAGGCATTACCTGTGTTCTCTCTGAACTCGAGCACCTCGAGTCTCTCGATCTCGTTTCTATTATCTAGGTTGAACCTATCGAATTCATGGATCTACTACACTATGCACATTTTCCGAACCTCTATCATTCGGACTCACTGTACAGCCCCAAACCTCGAGCCTACTGCCGTCCTTTCTGAACCGGCATCAGACGATAACCGATCTCAGTCTCATTCCCGTCGCCCATCTGGACTCGGAACAGCTGGATCCAATACTCTTACCGAATCTCAAAGAGTACTTTGGTCCCAGCTCTTTCACCTCTTCCTTCGACCTTACCAGTGGATCGGTCAGCCAGGTGTCCCTTCTATGGCATCCGGGTGATCTGCTCGAAACGCCATTTTCCCATCTCAGTAAAATAGCCTCGCTCCAAACATTCAGCGGCATCTCCACATCCGCCGACATTGGAGACTCGGACATTCTCGCCAGTGCAGCTACCCACCTTCCCCACATCCAAACACTTGAAATTCGAGGAATGGAAGACGTTGCCGCTCGTATTTCGCCTGTTCGTTAGCGTTCTTTGAGTTTGGGTGGATATTCATTGACGTTTGCTGTAGGAAGATACACTCCAAATAGCGGTTCATCTCGAGAAATTCACTGCCCTTTCCGTTTTGGAATTAGGAAGTTTCAATGATGGCGAGGCAAATAACCCGAATATCGGCCATGAAACGATCCTGCTCTGGAGTAGGGCATGCAAAAGTCTTGGCTTAATCACACTAAGTAAGCCGGCTTGGTTTGCTTGCCGCCTTACTCACCCATGTAGACGGAAGACAGTGGAAGCTGCTGGATGGTCATTGGATCTCACCAGCAGAGGCGTCATAAATAGGGAAACAATTTACTGTCTCTGAGTTTTAGCGGGAATACTCGGGCCAAATAACGGCGGAGGATCGAGTACTACGCAGAAACTGCAACCGACTCGAAATTCCCTTTCATACTCAGGGCACGAAATACGACCACACTGAGAAATGGCGTCCGACATCTTCTAGAAATCTACGAGGGCAGCTGAAGTCGAAGTTTGATTCCCAACCGTTCCCAACTGATTCTCGCGAACACAGACAGGGAAGAAACAACGGCGGAAGATGGTCATGATACTCATCTTACTCTCTTGTTCTAATCAATTAATTCGTGTATCCTACAGTAACAGTGAGAATTATCAGAATGGCCAACATCAGAAGAGCTACGCGATCTTCTGTTAACATGCGAACAGATGAACAAGCACCTCGCCAGTTGGTCAACTTGAAACCGGTGATACAGTCGACAATGGCGGAATAACGGAATAACGGTGGCAGCTCGACTCGGTCACCCTCAGACGCGAGAACTAAACTACTTGACTCGTAGTCTGCGCAAGCTGCGCACAACATCGTCCATCCCTTGGGCGCCACTCCATTCACCGCTCCAACCCTGTTCCTTCCTATGGGTTTGCTCGTCTTATGCACCTCAGGCGCCGGGGGACGGGGCACGCGACGAGTCCCGGGAGGGCACCTGAAGGCGGGAGATGGCGGCGAGTCGTGGGGGCGCGGGGGAGAGTGCCACTGGTGAGGTCGGTATCGGGGTAGGATTTGTAAGGGTGGCATTCCACGTCGGGGAAGCCTTTTACATAATGTGGACTGCGTGGAGCGGGCACACTTAACGGCTGGGCGTCCCGATTGTTCCAGCCGTTTCGAGGGGACGCTGGGAAGTGGGATGCGCGTGGAGAGAAATGGTGGGTGAGGCGGTCCGCACGGAGAGGTGCTGTCGAGATTCCACAGTAGGTGTGGGAGAGTGGCCCCGCCATGATTCGTGGGTTGGTGCGGGGGAGGTGGCTCGCCGACGCTCGGCCCGCCGGCGACAAAGAGTCGCGCCGCCTTGATTCGTGGGTTGGCGCGGGAGAGGTCTGCCGCCGGGGTTGGTGTGCGGGCGCGAGGGCCGACAGGATTCCGGTGACTCGTAGCGACTCAGACTTGGAGGACGAAGAAGAAGCGACTGATGAGGTCGAGGCGCGCGGCGCGGTGTCGGCGGAGCGCCAGCTACGCTTCGAGGAACCCGACCTGGCAGTCATAGTATCGAAATCCCGTGTAGGACGAGGTGCGGGCATTGGATTCGTGTCTCGTCGAGAGATGTGGGCAAAAAAAATATGGGACAAGGAACGTAGAAGGGAAAATGAAGTGAAAGGAAGAAAAGGGTCAGGGGCCGAATATACAAATCTCTACAAATGTATTATTGACGTCGCTTGCGCGGGCTCCGCGTTTCAGGCGTTCGTGTTGGAAGTGTTGATATCTGATCAGTTTATCCCGCTTCTTACCTTCATTCAAGGAGCCGCGTGGGGAAATGCACCACCATTGACCACCAGTGCCATTTAGCCATGGTGAGCAGCCACCTTGAATTATTGGTTGATTATTGGGGTTGAATACTCAGGTTGAGCTCAAGTTCAACGTCTCGAATGATCTGCGGTGACACCGCAGATCATTTTCGGAACCTGTACCCGGTCCAAACTCGGGTTGAACTGCGCATCAATGATGCTGAAAAGGCCCGAAAACAAGGTTTTTATACGGAGGGAAGCGGCAGGAAGGGGCCCACAGAAATTGAAGGAAATTGGTTCACAACATGAAGCAGGAATGGATCATAACGAACGGTATCTACGCGTATACTCCGCTCAACCTCGCAACCGCTCCATTTGCCCGGTGACCGGTATCCCGGCTTGAGCACAAAATGTGTCGTGTGAACGCGCCTTACTGTGGCGCGACGGTGGCGTCGGTGGGTGATTGCGGGAGGATCGAGAGCACTGACATAAGTGCGATCCCGGAGAGGATATCGACGAGCTGCAAGACAGACTCGGAGTCAGAGCCTATAAACAAGTGAGAGGAGCAGAAAACTCACCAGAATTGCATTCGCAATCCGTATGGGCACGGTCTGCCCCCTGGACAGAGTACCGACGACTCTCATGCGAAATATTCCGCGCGGCCCGCAACGATGGGTGCGGGGGCGGGAATCTCGAGAGACACGACGCTACTGCGCTTGCGGCGAGGGAGGTTGCCGGCAGTAGGTTCGAGATGACCCTTCGCGATCATCTTGGGGAACGCCGGGGTGAAGGAGATGAACAGCGTGAAGCCGCAGCGCTCGCGGAGGGTGCGCCGAGCGCTAGACATGGCAGTGGATGAAGGAATCGAAGTCGCGGAGGCGAACATCGGGATCTGGGGTGTCGGACATAATGTGGATGGTTCTGTGCGCCTCATGAGCCAAGGCAAGAGGGGAAAGCGAAGAAAGCTTACTGTTATTGGCTGGGAGTTGTTGGTGGAGGTGAGAGGGTGTGGTAAATTGTTGGTATTGGAGGGGAACCGAGAGTACTTTATATGCGTGAAAATAGGGGATGAGACCCCTGAGACATTGTTTTATTATACTTCCGCGATTTGCTTCCGCGGATCGAGGGGCTGAGACTTCTCCTAGCTTTCGGACATCTCGGACAAGGTCTCAGAGGACGCCCACTGCTGACTGGGCTGATTCATCCTCGTGAGACTGTCGAAGTTCTGAAGACGATATTAACCTGGGTACGAACTGAGTAAGAGAAGAAGGAGGGTAAAGGCACGATCATTCTTACAGCGAAACGGCAGACTACCTATCTATCTTGGCCAACGATATGACGAGCAAATATCCTACGGACTCCAGGACTTGCCCATGAAATGTAGAACCAGGTCATCCGCCGAGCGAACGCACTTGCGATAATGTTCTTGTCGTTCCGTTTCTCTATTACGTACATGGCGGAATGCGGTAGGATGTCGAGCGAAGTCCCGGCCAATATATATCAATCGCGGCGGGGGAGGATCGAGGTCCTGGAACTGTAACTGTTGTTGCAACAGAGCCCTACCACAGCGGAAACGGAGCGCGCGCAAGGGCGTAGTGGGGCGGCCGGGTCTACGGCGGTGAGGGTATCGGTTTGGAGTAAACAGAGTTAGCGGGTCACAACACAAACGATGCAGAGGCACTTATGAGCAGATTGGAGGACCAACCTGGCAGCAGAGGCATTGGACCGGAGCGGATGATTCCAAGCTCATCGAAACTCGGCGCGCACTGAACAAGAGTGATGAGATATTGCAGGATTCGATGGTTGTGGGGATGCTTCGCGATAGACATGTACATCAATCTCGAGACAGCGAAGAGAACGTCCATCGCACGGACTCTACCAACAGGTCATCCGGTTCTTAGTCATCGTCATCGTCGATGTCACGAAGACAAAGACGGGCGATTTTTGGGACCATCGCGAAACGATTACTAAGTCTCGAGGAAGACCCACTCGAATTGCATGCCGGAGCAGGAATCCGATTTTGTGAAGGCTTGCAGCCGGGTAAACGAGAATCACTTGAGATCGGAATGGGTCGAGCCAAGGTGATTCCGCGGGGGCCACAGCATATCGGAAACTCCAGAGACAGTTCTTAGTGGACGTCTGGCATAGACAACCGAAATACTCGCAGTTGGGCGAAACGAGTGCGAACCCTGATGGATGAAGTTGGGTCATTTCGTGCGCATTTGAACCGCAGGGACCCACCCAGATGGCGTTGTAGGTGTTGGGTATGAAGGTTCGAGCTCCTCTAGGAATCCGAAGACAAAGGAAATCGCTGGCCAGACGTTTTCAAGTGATGTTATCCCACGACCTCTACCCATTTCAGACCAGCCGACCATGGGTAGAAAACACCAGAAAAACCGCGATGAGATCCGTGTGCAGCTTCTGGACGATGCTGACCGTACCAGAAACCCGACCGCGCAATGGCAGCGATCCGTAAGAGGCGGCGCGTTGGGCGTTAGAGAACGATTCAGCAAGGGAACCTATGGACTCGAGGCGGACTATGGCGTCGCGGAAGATGCACGACGTCAGAGCTGCTGCAGCTGCATGAGTGAATCGGTCCATCTGTGCGAACGAAGAGAGGTTTCGAGGGTTGTCCACAAACGCAGCGATCTCTTGAAGAAGCTCGGGGATCTTTATTGGGATTCACTACTGCATTCTATATGAGATTCAGAGCGAGGAATATGAGAAGATACTTGGGCTACCCAAATTTGAAGCGAATCAAGAGCCAATACAA
Organism: Mycena olivaceomarginata; assembly: GCA_029378375.1. Classification (NCBI taxonomy): domain Eukaryota; kingdom Fungi; phylum Basidiomycota; class Agaricomycetes; order Agaricales; family Mycenaceae; genus Mycena; species Mycena olivaceomarginata. The sequence continues at coordinate 89,899 of JARKIC010001704.1, forward strand.
GCACGTGATCGATTTGACGTGTCAAGATCAAGAAGCTAGACCAAATCAAGATTCATTTTGAGTTCATTTATGGCTGCCGAGTTGAATACATCCAGAAAAACCCAGATGACAACGGCGCCTTGAAGGTCAACATGAAATTTTAATTCGGTTTACCTGCCTCAACCGTTGAATTGTGATCGCTGCTTTGTTCATCCAGCTGAAATGACTCCCCTGATATCTTCCGATGTGATAGAATTCGGCGCCCAGCTTTCGTTATTGGGTAATATTTTGTAGATGATAGTATTAAAAAAAAAGCACCTCAACTTTCGAGCGGCCATCCGGACAACGAGGACGTGTTGGATCATGATCCGGTTTAACCACGATATCCGTAAGAGAAACCAAAATCTCGACCTTCAAGGTTAGAAGGGAGCCGTTGATGGTGGTGCAGTCTGGTCCATTCAAGGTGGGGGTGGCCTAGTAGCGCATATTTAATGGCGAAATTGTGTCACGGAGAGATAAATGGCTGATCTGGACGATTGTTCACAGTCACGATCAGCGTGGTGGCACGGGGTGTTGATAGCTTGCAAAACAATGAATTATCAGTAGCCGCGCAGCTGGGCCCCACGAAATAGAGATTACGACGTACCAAAGCCTGCGGCAAGCTGTTGGAAAATGCCTTGATACTGTTGTCGAGGGCAGTGGTTTTCTCTCCGATCGCGGTGTGATGCCAGCTTTCACGGCGATGACATCGCGCTTCACAACCATCGAAAGACCAACGGTAGCGAGGGAGCAGCGAGGTAGCGGACGATTTGAACCATTGTGTGAATGCGAGTTCACTGAGTGAATGCTGTCCCCTCATCTGCGCGTCCATTTTATACCCCACACAATCCAGATGGCGTGCCTGCCCGCGGGCTCCCGGCGAGCACCAAAAGAGCGGCGAAATTTGCACACCGTCGAATGTGTCTCGAACCAGAGAGAAGTGCGTACCTCGGGGCGGCAGTATGGAGCACCGACGACGACGAGGTAGGCTCGCCTTCCTCCTAAATGACTGTAATCGCCTTCCCTAGACGTAAAAGGCGGCGCAAATCGGGACCACGGGGCTTCAATCTTGTAGGAGTAAGAAAGCGCTAGTCCAATTTCGATCTTAAGAGGCTAGCGAACAAGAGTGCCTTAAATTGGGACACATAAGGGCCGGACGTTCGGGCTGCACTACTTGGCCACAATGTCGAAGAGGTGGAATGGTGTCGGAAATGAAAGTGCCGACCCTTCAAAAACACGAGGATATCGAAAATACTTTGAAGGAGCGGGAATGCGGGGCCCGTAGGGCTCAACCTGGCGCGCCGCGGTCGCACAAACACGCATTGGGGGCTCTTCAGGGCCACAGTTGTGCGGGGGAAGTGTGGTCCTGAGAAGCACAATGAGGAGCGAGCCACGGCCCTCGAGACCTAGAACTCCAGTGCGTTTGATCCACGTTGAGGCGAACGGTGCAAGACCCCAGAAGACGCGCCGCATTCCATGCGACCATTCTGTGACACAGTGGAGGCGTAGCCTCGGGTCGAATCGTCGGGGCTGAGCGTCGGCTCGGGCGGGGTCAGGCGGGGATCGGGCAGCCAAGCTGCGAACGGGCTCGGAACGGCAAAGACCAAGGAAGATGATTCGCATGTGTGGCTACGCTGTGCTGAACAAACAACCGCTCTCAGCCCAATGCGGAACGCGATGTAGTCTCTCGTAGACAGACGCTACAAACGAAAGAACCTCGTACCTCGGTAGTTTGTAAACACGATGTGGGGTGCAGACCGCACCACCACAACAGTAACGCCGCACCAACGTCTGCGTGAACCACCGGAGGGATGAGTCCCAGTGCGTCATTCTGAGAGCGAGACTACCCCTTGATACGCTACAAGAGCTTTTGCCAGACGATCCAAGCTGCTAAGAGCTTGACTTTTTGTGTATTCTGCTGTGAGCTGAGGAGACCAACGTGGTGGTTTTTCAACGCCAGTGGAGTCGCTGGCAGAGAATTGGTGCAGTTTACAGCGTAGCGGCATTCCAGCTCCGGCTCTTTTGCCCATTGGTGGTTTGGAAGAGATAGCATTGTGAACTCTCGGCGATTGCCGATAGATCCGAATCGATCCGATGTTGAAGTTCAATTCAACGGTTGCAAGTGATTGTAAGCAAGATGCGACTAAGTATTTATCCTACGATGGAGAATGAGTATTCTAAGAAAACCCAACGATTATTTGAGCGAAGAAAGCCAATATCAATCCTTGCCACGCTACCAGCCCTCGCAGTTGAAAGGTTTCCTCGAGGATCCAAATAGGAGTTCGGTCGTTGAAGAATACCTACCCATTCGAGTCAAATTTGGAACACCACCGGTGCATGGGGAAGCACCTACATTGTTATACTTAATATCAATGCACTTTCCACCGCCGGTTGGACCAACATGGACACAATAGACCTGGAGGCAGTCAAATTAAATGAATTTCTCGATCCTTGCTGCTTGGACACACCCACCTCTGGGCAGAACTTGGTCAACTGAACATGAATCCTCTGGCACACAGCGTTATCTCCCCACTCGTCAAGCCTTCCGAACACCTTTGCCGACAGCATCTCGAAGCAATCCTGCACGCTGTTGTAAACGGTGTTGTTCCCAACACATGTCTGAGCCTGCTCTCCGCAAATACTCTGTATGGTGCCGTTCATGGCCGCAGGACTATGGAAATCGGTCCCAATGATGGCGGTTGTGAACAAGTCAAGCGACAGCACCCAGGCTTCATAGTCCAGAACCGCGCCGTCATTTTCGAAGCGCCAAAACACTATCTGTATTCAACTCATGTCATTGACCATCCCGTAAGTGCAGCATCCATACTGACCTGCTTCAGGGCTGTGACAAACGGGCCCGTTGTATTATCCGGGTTTATCGTGCTGACGGTAAAATATACAGTGCTTGCAGCGACCTCGGGGCACCCAGAGGTGAACTGAACGAGTGTTGCGTTTGTGAAGGCTCCACTCAGCAGGACACCACTTGGAAACCAACGGTGCAAGGCCAAAAAAATATTCGATGGTGACTCTACCCGTTACATTGGCATAATATTCGAACTGTGAGAGTTCGACCTCTTCGATGGCCGATAAATCCGAATCGGCTGTTCGATCTGATCGCCGAGGTTCGATTATTCCAGAGCATGGTTGCTACAGGACGGAATCGAGGCTTTCAGAGAATTTTATTAATAAGGCGGAAAGGGAAATGTAATACAAAGCCAGTCCGGGAACCAAATGTTCTTATCGCTACCAGTCCCAGTTCTTACAGTTGAACGGTTTCCTCGAGGATCCAAATAGGAATTCATCGTTGAAGAATACCTACCCATTCGAGTCAAATTTAAAACATGACTAATGGAGGAAACACTTACATCGTTGTACTCCACATCAATGCACTTTCCACCGCCGGTTGGGCCAACATGGGCACAATGGACCTGTGAAGCACTCAAACGAAGGTCGTCGATACACGCTCGAAACACCCTACCTCTGGACGGAACTTTGTCAACAACACATGGATCGACCGGCACACAACGTTATCCCCCCACCCCTCATCCAATCGCCCGAACGGCTTTGCCGACAGCGTCGCGATACAATCTTCCACGCTGTTGTAAACCGTGTTGTTCCCGACACACGTCTGAGCCTGCTGTCCGCAAATCCCCTGAATGGTACCGTTCATGGATTCGGGGCCATAAAAATCGACACCGTTGATGGCGCTCGTGAACCGGTCGAGCGACGGTATCCAGGCTTCGTATTCGAGCACGGCGCCGTGTCTGTCGAAGCGCCAAAACGCTGTCTGTGTTAAAACGATGTCATTCATCGTCCCGTAGGTGCTGCATTCTTATTTACCTGTTTAGCGCCGTGATAAACGGGCCCGGGTGTTGTCGGGGTTTATCGTGTTGACCGTGAAATACACCGTGCTCGCAGCGACCTCGGGGCACCCCGAGGTGAACTGAACGAGCGTTGCGTTTGTGATGGCTCCATTTGGCGGGACGCCGCTCGGAAGTGGAGCAAGACCTACAAACAATGCGAGGCGCGAGCATCAACGTTTGTAGCGTCTGCGAGACCCGAGGAGCCGTACCGAAGAAATATTCTATGGAATCCTGGAACCCGAAGAACTCCCCGAGGGGGGTGACTCTCCCCGTTGCATTGGTATTGAACAGGCCGTCCGGGACGGCAGAAGCGCCCTCACTAATGATCCTGGCATTCGCGGGGAATACAGTGACTGAAGAAATCACCATTAATATTCATGCTGGACTGTTCAGCTTTAGGCTGACATACGATCGTATATCTTCTGGATGGTTGTTTGTTGCGTGTGTACCAGTGCGGCGGGGATGCGGCAGACAGTAGCGCGGGTATGAAGATGATTACTGAGAGGAAGTATCGCATTGTCGGGGTTTCCGGTGGGACTGAGGGAAGAGAGGCCGATTTAGCATTATGGGTGACATGGCCCGGAGAAATTAGTCCCGGAGATAGGAATCCTATTGGACGGTCGCAGGCGCCAAGACGTCGCATTTGGGGGATAGCACCGTTCCTATTCTGCCAGGCTCGGGGCCGCTGCTACGTCGGTCAATGTTTAACCAGCCGAAAATAGAGAGTTTGGGGTGGAGCCACCAGATCAACTGGTGGCTCATGTTTTAGATTAGTGTCAGGACCACTATTTCATCCTCTCTATGGAGGCTATAAATGGTGGCTATGTTAGCCCCCAAGGACGGGGAGTTCCTGAGAAAAATTGGCCACCAGTTGATCTGGTGGCTCCACCGCAAACTCTCTAATATATAGCGCTTCTGTCAAGACCGGAAAACAATGGTTTTAAAATGTAAAATGTAAGACACTGTTTCAGACTACTGCTAATACCGACGGAGATGTCGAGAGACCAATTAGGAGGAGGACATCGAGTCGGAGACGTCGAGTCCGTTGGAATCAAATTCTCTGGAGACGCTTCAGCGCGGTAGACAGGCGGTCGAGTTGTTCGGGAGACGCTGGGAGAACTACCCAACATCAAATTCTACGCGATTCTCCCAGAGACTTCTCTGGCCTAGCCAACTCGACCTTGTGCCAATAGAGACTAAGTTTTGCAAAAATAAAATGATAACACTTACAACTGCCAGTCACTCAGGCGCCGCAGCCTGAAACAAGTGGCCGTTGCTTCATCCTCACTGGAAACCGTCATAAGTATCTGCGGGGCCCAGTGGGGCAGGCCCCGGGCAGCAGAAGGCATGTTTACATGCTGAAACGGGGAGAGAGGCCCCGGGAAGCTAACCAAGGGTAACTCCGAAGTTAGGGGGTTTGAGGCGAAAATTTTGCGATTTTCGACTCCAGAATTAGGGGGTTTGAGGCCAAATTTTTGAAAACCCACTCCAAGTTGGGGGGTTTGAGGCCGTATCAGGTCGGTTCGGAGCAAGCCTGCGAGGTCTGGCCTAGAGCGTCGAAATACTTACTTTTCAGCTTGCTACAGAGTTTTCTCGCAAGGACACCGCAAGGACGCCACTAGCTCGCCAAATCAAAGTCCCAGGCACCAGACGGCCCAAAAAAGAAAAACGAAGGAAATTTCTATTTTTTTTCAGCTACATTACGTACCTGATATCCTTCTCCGACTTAGGGGGTCTGAGGCCCAGCGACCCGGAAAATGTAGGGGGTTTGAGGCCCATTTGACCGACTTTCGCCGGAGTTACTTGGCCTAGCTTCCCGGGGCCTGGGGAGAGCACTAATTCCCAGCTGCAGGGAGAAGAATCGAGCCGGCTTGTCATTACATTATCAAATTCATCCGGTGTTCAACAATCCCGTGTTTGGCCTCTGTCAAAGTCCGTGAGAACCTGAGTCAGGACAATAGAGAGTTTGCGCTGCAGGCCATTGGAGCCAATCAATGGCTGATTTACGTTGCGCAAACAGGTGGCTCCCCCAGCTAAATTACGGAGCCACCAGATGACGCAACCAGTGGCTTCAATGGACAGCGCAAACTCACTAATGATTCGATCACTGACAACCACGTGGTTTCTCCCTCTTGTCTCCACCATCACATGCAAACCCAAAAGCCTCGAGCAAGCCTCAAGGCTTGTTGCACGCTCCGCTGAGGTTCATACCACTCACTTCCCCATCGCTTTCACCCATGGCCCGTATTTTGAGACCGTAAAGGTGTGTCGTCTCTTGTTCCGCAAAAAAAAAAAAAAAACTCGACTGCTGAGGTTACGCTAGTCCTTCGCAGATGTACAGATCACTGACGCAGGAGTAAATACCGAGGAATTCCTGCTTGCATCTGACGGTTTGGTCGCCATGTTCGGTGGGTTCTTTGGAGATGCTGTATCTACCAAATCTGCGTTGACGGGTTTTCACAGACCTCTTGGGTGCCGGTGTCTTTGGATTTGTCCAGTCAGATATCAAGAGCAACATGCCGTGCGTTCATTAATTTCTTATTTCTTTATGTGGTCTCAGGACACTCAGGGTGTTCGCGAGCGTTATAATGCTACACAGGCTTCGTCTGCGACCCTGGAGGATCTGGTCCGTTGTGACCATGCGCAGGGTTCCAGAGAAGGAACAAAGTGTCTGGTTAGGCTCATTCGGTCAGCGATAGTCATTTTACTCCTGTTCCCGACTTCCGTTCACAAACCAGACAGCGGCCTCGCCTTCACCTGCCTTGCTCTCCAGACCACACAGAGCGAGCCAGCATTGGCACTTCATGTCTGCTTCCGCAGGGCCTACGACGTCGTTCTGCGCCACCACCACACGTTTGTCGTGCGCTCTGTTGTTACGGTACGCGAAATTCCGTTATTTTTTGTCCTCCCATTGACCAGACTTTCTTCACATAGCTCGCTATACGCGCTGTACCACGACGAGATCATTTTTATGCTCAGATCTCCCAGGGCGGGGACGGAGACAAGTTCGAGACTGAACTGAGGCGATGGCTGGTTGGTCTGGATGCGATCGTTCAGCGTATGCGGGTGTTTTTGGCTGACGGTGGGTATGGCCGAGTGTGAATAGGCCTGGGATCTGTCCTATTTTGTTCTGGTCGGGCTGAGGCTCCTGATACTTATATACCATAATGTCTCCCTTCATGATGCGTTGGGGCCCTTGATTCTCAAATCGACAAATGTAGTCCTCAGCCAGAAACTTTACCCAGTCTCTTGCACTGAGTTCCGACCTGCCTCTGAAGGAAGCGCCAACTGCGTCAACTCAGATTGTGCACGATCGAACGGTCGTACCAGACCAAGGCGTGTTTAAGCCGGATAAGATTAGTCAACAGTAAAGTTGAAAGAATGATACGGACAACGCTGGTGCTCGCTTGGGGAATCCAACGTCTGACTCTCAGGTGCGGATGAATATCGGCCCTTTCAGACACAGAGGTTCTGTCCAACTTGAATATCTGGGGCCGCATCGTGAGCTTTCTCGTTAAAACAGATGCAGAACAGGAAACTCACTGGTGCACGCAGCGTTGATCCAGCTATTCTTGGCGCGCAATTGAGCATCGTGATATTAGCTTCGTTCGATCGCCCCGCAGGAGTCGTTGGTGACGACGGTGTACATCTTAGTGCATGCGCTCGATCCGAGCACACAGTACGAGGCGAGGTTTAGATCTAGCTCCGCAGAATCAGAGCGAGGAGGCAGCCAAGCGTATCAGTCTTACTGCTGCAAGTCGCGGAAATTTCAGGGTTCCAGCGGAGGATATCGGAAAACCCGATCTTGAATCTGAATAGATTGGTAAGCATGTACATGGTTGGGAAAATTGACAAGATCAAACACACTTGGCCTCAATCAGGTTGCAGTTGTCTCCAGATTGGACGTTATCTGGACGCGGGGAAGTCAGAGGAAAATGCCCAAGAATCAGTCGGCAACGCACAGTATGTCGTGCAACTGATCAGTTGTGAGTTTTCTACCACTATCATACCCATTTCCAGACGCAAACTCACTTGTTCCAGCTCCCGGGATTCAAATTGGCTGGCGGACCAGGCGGGGGCAGCGTCACATGGGAATTCTTGGTGCAGATATTTTGGCCAATCTGTACACCTAATAGCGAGGTTAGCTGAGTACACGAGACGCCGAAAGGGCCTACTGCATGCGGTGCTGAGCCAGGGGTTCAACGCTCGTAGTTGAGCTTCGCTGAGTGATGTCTTTGTCTCGATGGCCCCGCATGAATCCCCGCTTACGACTGTGTAGATGGATTCACACCCGCCAGCGATGCCAACGCAGTAGCTCTGGAGATACGATTAGACCAGATGCGGGAGAATGGCAGCAGCCACTTACAGCGAGATTCAAATCTGGGACAGTAGTCAGTGAGGAGACGATCGGGACATAGTTGTAAGATACGTACTGCTGCAAGTTGTGGAGACCTCGGGGTTCCAGCGCTCAAAGTCGCTGAAGGAGATGTTGAACCTGGATAGAGATGCAGTCAGCAACACCTTATTTTGGGTAGATATCTGTACTTTGAATCAATGTGCAGTTGTCTTCCCGATTGGACAGTATCTGAAAAATAAATCGAAAAGACGTAAACGGAATACCGGACATACAATAAGTCGTACAGCTGCAAAGCGGAGCAACTCAGTGTGCGAATCCAATCACCAGCCGGGAGACAAACACGTACTTGTTCCAGCTTCCGGGGTTCAGGTCTGCCGGGGGACCAGAAGGTGGTTCTGCTCCTGGGAGGCGCGCACACAATACGCCTCTCTGGCAGCACAGTCAGTTGAAAAACTCGAAAATAGCGATCCTGATTACTTCAGAGCCAAATTGGTGCACGTAGGTGCGAGTTCCGGATTGAGCGCAAACAGCTGGGATTGGGTCAGTTGAACGAGTCTCGAGCTTGGCGCAGCCGTCGCCGTCGACAATGGTGTACCAACGCGCACAGCCCTATATCCATTATAGTTGTTTAGCGCTTCATCTGCAAAGCAAGGACAGCGACAAACCGAAGGGGCAGATCCCGCCGCGGCATTGGTCGGGGTCGGGGGCAGCGCCGCTGTGGCGTTGGTCACCATAACACATACTGCGGTACCTGGCGTCAACTTCGGACATGGGCTTGTTGGATTGAAGTTCCACAACGTGAAGTCCGAATGGGATACTTCGAAGCTGCGTCGGGGGATTCTAGAGTTTAGGACCAACTGATATTATGAGGGAGAACAGACTCACGTCGTTTCTACACCAGTACAATTGTCGCCGGAAGCGACGTTGTAATAGAAATCACACCCCGTGGTGATGGAGCCCGAGGCCAAGTTCGGCGGAGGCGGTGGATGACCTGTGGGGTAGATCACGGCCCTTCGGCGCCGTTGATTGATGTTCGGCTACGGTCGGCTACGTCGGGTAGATGCACCGCATCTACCCGTCGGCTACGTGGGTACCTGCGTCTACGCTCTAGACGCACGTAGACCCACTTCGCTCAACTTCACGATGAAAGGATTGAGATCGGTATGTCCGTGAAAATCTTTGACCAAAGATCCCCACTAAACAACCAGAACCTCAAGACTTTGTGTTGTGTTCGGGGGTTCGCGTGGCAGGAAACCACGAGTGCGAATTCGGATTAAGGTATGTGGTTGTGTGCGTGTGTCGTTTTTGGAAACCAACTGAACTCTTCTTCGTCTTAAACTTTCAACCCAACAGTCCCAACCCAAAACCAATATTCCGGTTCCTTCAAAATCCATAAGTCCGTTCCCGTTCCATTCTGTTCCCGTTAACAATCCCGTATAGTTCCGTAATCCGTTCCGTTCAATCCAGCAAAGCGAATTTAATTCACAGGTATAAACCTGGGCGTAAAATTGTCTAATACACCGTTTCGTGCCTTTTTATACCCTACTGTTTGTAGTTCCTAAATAAACCATAATCTATGTAAATTCTGATCCCCATGGCTTCTATCCCTAAGCAACTGGTGGCAGAGGCGCCCGTATCCTTACACCAGGCATACTCCCTTGGTGATTCCCAAAAGGCAGGGCATCCCCTTGCCATTGCTCTGGGTAACAGGCTATGCTCGTTGACAACCCTGTTCACCTTCCCTACACACTGCATGTCCCCTGGGCGATACGCGTCCCCAACGCGCCCGTTGCGTGTTTTTGTTCCATCCCGGAGAGTGCCGGTTAGGTACGTATTTGATCGTAAACCTCGCTTTGACACTTTCTGATCGCCGTGATCCCCATCAACCAATCTTTCCTTGCACAGGAAAATGGCGCTGTTGGTTTCCCATTGCCCCTCCCATCTCGTGTTCCACCTAGTCCCGTAGTTTGCACACCATGAGCTGAACGAACCACGGAACTCGCCGAGTACCCACATCAACCCATCAATTCCCGTGATGGGGATCAACCCGACGCGTTTTCAGGTGCGTAAATTCCTGCGCCCGTCAACGATGCAGCCAATCTTTCTGTTATACCTTACATATGTCTATGTCTGGCTATGTGCGTCTACGTCGGTCTAGGTGAGTGGACAGATGTATACCAATGTAGATATAGGTCGACTAACCAACGACTAACAGTGTAGACACATGTAGACACAGGGGGTCGTCTACCCTTCGTCTACGGGGTAGACAGACTACGGTTGCCGACCAGGGTCAAGGTCTAATTTGGATGATGGAATCAAAGTTCAGCGATGGGGTCCCAGTGTGACGCGTGATACTTTCCCCTTTCACCTACATGATGCTTACATCCTCCGCGGAGAGGTGAACCAGGTAGTACGTGTCGCTTGCCGCGTCGCGTCGCGTCGCATCACGTCCGGGTGCTGTCAAGACCTTCCTGCAAAGTCGGAATCGGTATCCTTTGGACATCCACACCACGGCTGGAAAGTTATTATGCAGGAAGAGTAGCTTCAATCCCCACCAGTGTTTGCCTAGCGTGTCGTTATCTTAGTCGGGCTGTGAATATCAATTTTCCCTCTCCCTCACACTGTGGATCTGCCCCTCTGTTCTCTGAGTTGACTGCCTTTCCCTCCTGAATCGAAATATGTTCACCGCTCATTGTGAAGCGGCCTATATGCTCCCTCCAGGGCCATGGTCTAGTAAGCAATTTCTCACGCTTTAAAAGTTTCGTCGCTCTTTCCATCTATTTCCATCTACATTGCCGGTGTCATGACCGTCTGCACGGATTGCAGCACTGACTTCCATTTTATGGAAGAATTAGTTTGTAACAAATGTTGACCTTCGCGGAAAGGCTGAAATAGACAAGGTCTCCATTCACCCGCTGGTTTCTGAATTAAAAAGGCATTTTAGTTAGGTACCCTTCCTTAAGTATACTAATACACATAAATT